>OZ010585.1:17402603-17505103 GCA_963932145.1 Acanthosepion lycidas
TAAATTTTTTATACAATTGTGTTTATGTATATATATATATATATATATATAATTATGTATATAATTTTATATATATATATATATATATATATATATATATATATATATATATATATATATATATACATACATATGCGTATATATATATGTGTGTCTATATATATATATATGCATACATACAAATATATATATATATATATATATATATATATATATATATATATATATTAAGAAATTTTTATGTTTATACATTCTATAATAAACAGTATCAAAAACATTTACCGGCCTGAATATCAGAGAAATTGTCATAGAAAATATGCGTCCTCCAAAAGTAATCTAACCTGTATCCTATACGGAACCGTCATATAGTCTGACGGGCTCTTACCGATTTCGCCACAGAGGAGCGTTTCGGTTAGCAAGGTCGATTTTAAAAACAGTAAAATCGACCTTGCTAAACTGAGCATTTATTTAAATATTTGTATTTATAAAAAAGAATGCATAATCATAAAAATGTCTTAAAATAATTATCGGACTATGTCCATTTCATAATATATATATATATATATATATATATATATATATATATATATATATATATATAATGATATATTCTGAATTTCTTTGTTAATTTTTAATTTTTTTTTTAATCCTGATGTTGAAATCATTCATTCGGATTTTTGATTTCGAACTTTTCCCATAATGTCTCGTCCATTGTCACCTCGAGTATATTTGCCAATCTTAAAACTTAACTGTGTTTATGTCCTTCCATACAGAGAACATATGGTAGCTTCCGACAAGATTTCTTATTGTTACGCTCTACTGTTCAAGTGTTGATATTAACATTTTTTTCTACGAATTTGATATCTTTCCTAACGCCCATATTGTTGTTTTTAATCATCAAATTCTTGGGGAAATCAGAATTATAATATCGAAAGAAGAGAAGACAGCTAGAATACAAAAAATAATAAAAGATTCGCTCCCAAAATAAAGAATACATAACAAAAAACAAGAAAGTAAATATGTGAATATAGACAGATGTGAGAAAAAGAATAAAACACTATACGGTGCATAACAAACATTGGTGCTTCCATTCGAAGAAAACATGTTAAAGAATCGTGTCTACAACATTTAGCGCAGCTGTGGAAGGAAGTTCACAGGCGTGGCCAGACACCTGTTAAAATAAGAAGAGTAAAACATCGCAAACATTAAATCGAGAAACGTTAAAATTTGTTCTAGCTGATCATGTGTGTCTACAAAATGTTTATAACAAACTCTATAAAATGTAGTTAACATAAACATGACAATACTATGGTTGAAGCATTCAGCTTCGTTCTATCAGCCAAAGTCTAATTCAAAGACATTCATCTTAAAAGTATACCTATTTCATTGTTTAGTAAATATGATGAATATAAGATTGTGTTACAGAATGCGTCCTCTTGCTAAAAATGGCAATCCACCGTACAGGCCAGAATTTCGATATAATCAGACTGAGTGGGAGGAGTTTGAAACCCTACCAGGGGTAGAATGTTGGCAATGATAGATTGTCTTTGTTGACGTTTTTAATATAAGATCGAAAAACCCAAAGAATGACAACTCGGCTCTGGTCTCAGATTTCTTGACGTGCTGTCGCTTCAGTCGAGTGAAACGGACGGGAAGCTGATGGCAAATTGCCGACCAATCTGTTGAGATTCTTTCTATCTATATTCTTCTCCGTTGTGCTTCCTTAAGCAGACTCTAAACGCAGGAGAGAGTTATCGCATCGTCTGTTTTACTTTTTCTTTCTTTCTTTCTTTCTTTCTTTCTTTCTTTCTGTTTTCCTTTCTTGCTTTCTTTTTTCTTTCTTTCTTTCTATTTTTCTTCTTTATTCCTTTACCTTCTTTCTTTCTTTCTTTCTATTTTCTTTTCTTTATTTCTTTTTTCCTTCTTTTTTCTATTTTACTTTATTTATTTATCCTTCTTTTTTCTTTCTTTCTTCCTATTTTTCCTTCTATCTTTCTTTCTATTTTCTTTTTTCTTTTTCCTTCTTTCTTTCTTTATTTCTACTTTCCTTCCTTCCTTTCCTTCCTTCCTTTCTTTCTTTCTATGTCCTTTTCTTTCTTACCATCTTTTTTTTCTTTCTTTCTTTCTTTCTATTTTTCCTTCTTTCTTTCTTTTTCCTTCTTTCTTTCTATTTTTCATTCTTTCTTTCTTTTTCCTTCTTTCTTTATATTTTCCATTCTTTCTTTCTATTTCCCTTTCTTTCTTTTTCTTTCCTTCTTTCTATTTTCCTTCTTTCTTTCTTTATTTTCCTTCTTTTTTCTTTCTTTCTTTCCATTTTCCTTTTTTCTTTCTTTTTTCTTTTTTCTTTCTTTCTATTTTTCCTTCTTTTTTTATTTCTTTCTATTTTCCTTTCTTTCTTTTTTCCTTCTTTTTTCTTTCTTTCTATTTTCTTTCTTTCTTTTTCTTTCTTTCTTTTTTCTTTATTACTTTCTATTTTCCTTTCTTTCTTTATCCTTCTTTTTCTTTCTTTGTTTCTATTTTCCCTTTTCCTTTATTTCTTTTTTCCTTCCTTTTTCTTTCGTTCTTTCTTTCTATTTTACTTTTTTTCTTTCTTTTTTCTTTATTTCTATTTTTCATCTTTTACTTTATTTCTTTTTATTTCTTTTTTTCTTTCTATTTTTCTTTCTTGCTTTATTTCTTTTTTCCTTCTTTTTCTTTCTTTATTTTTATATTCCTTCTTTCTTTATTTCTTTTTCCTTCTTTCTTTTTTCTTTCTTACTTTCTATTTTCCTTTCTTTCTTTTTCCTTCTTTCTTTTTTTTTCCTTACTTTCTATTTTCCTTTCTTTCTTTTTTCCTTCTTTTTCTTTCTTTCTTTCTATTGTTCCTTCTTTGTTTATTTCTTTTTTCCTTCTTTTTTCCTTCTTTTTTCTTTCTTTCTTTCTTTCTTTCTATTTTCCTTCTTTCTTTATTTCTTTTTCCTTTTTCTTTTTTCTTTCTTACTTTGTATTTTCCTTTCTTTCTTTTTCCTTCTTTTTTCTTTCTTTCTTTCTTTCTATTTTCCTTCTTTATTTCGTTTTTCTTTCTTTCTTTCTTTCTATTTTCCTTTCTTTCTTTTTTGTTACTTTTTCTTTCTTTCTTTCTTTCTATTTTCCTTCTTTCTTTATTTCTTTTTCCCTTCCTTCTTCCTTTCTATTTTTCCTTTCTTTCCTTCTTGCTTTCTTATTGTTATGTATACTTTCTTTTTTTCACTTTCCCAGTGTATCGTTTTGGTTCTTATTTCCTCCCGGTCAAATCGTAATGGTTCTCTTTTTGCCTGAGAACATTGCAGGGATAAACTATTACCTAACAATCTGCCTACATAACTAACTGTGGAACAAAAAGAATTACCTGATTCTTGTTTTAAATTAAACACGATCAAAATAGCACATCAAGAGCGAGAAAAAATTTTTCTGAGGCTTATAATTCCAGGGAATTTGGCATGATAATTTCCAAACGTTTAGACATACTCTGTGCTACTGATTTATCCATTAGTCATAAATAGAAACAAGAACTTTATCAACGCTTGCAAGATATGCCCGTTGGAAAAAAAACAATCTAACACGAGAGGTGATAACAAACGGCCAGTAGAGTTTTAGTCAACCTTAAATCAATCATAAAAGATATTCGGAACGTGTAAAGAAGATTGGGACACATCAACACGTCTCAAAGATTTTTAGTCTATAGAAACAAGTATTTCCCCGAAACCATTGCACGGAAAACATGACAAATATACACAGTAAACTTAACTTTAACATTCGTTAAAAAGTTTATAGATGAGTCATATGAATTCTAGAGTGGGTATTTAATTATACATAATCATTATTGTAATATAATTTTCTGTTTCAGATGGGTGACACGAGCTCCTATAGACCTTCTCGATGCGTGACAGCGCCATTGAAAGTGAAAGAACTGAATTCAGTACATGTCCTTTGTATTAGTTTATCCCTCGTTCTTATATTGGTCTCATTACTTTTTGGTAAGGACTGACAAGACTTTCGCAACATATTGTACTAAAAATAAATTTTAACAGTTAACCAGCAATGTTACGTATTAAGAAATCAAAAAACAGCACAGAATGTAAAAAAATAGCAGTGAAGAATGATGGTTGACTATTTATGCAATTACACGGCATGTATTGAGAAACTTACCAGACAAATTGATCAAAATATCGGTCCATTCTTTTGAAAAAGAAATCTTATATATTCCGGTTTAGACTTGTAGGCAATTCCGTTTCCAACAAGATAACGGCCAGAAATGTACTTTGGTTCAAGAAGAATAAGTTTCTGGCTATCGAATGCTTTTCATAAACTCCTGACCTGAATCCAATGCAATATTTATGGCATGTATTGAAAGCAGATGTTTATAAAAGAGAAGCCATTTCCACAGAAGTTTGAAAAATTCTGAATCAAATATACAGGAAAATATTATTCTGAAGATTTAGAAGCCTTATGTAGAGCTACAGAAAAAAGTCCATTTTACACTGATCGTTGCCAAAGGAACCTTAACTTGAATCTGAAAGAAAAGAAGTATAATTTCAATATGTTATTCTTGGGAGCGACAACATCATGCAACGCGGTAAACAATTGTGTCTCGCTAGGTGAATTACGAGTGAGTAATCGGTTCGATCACCACAGATCTTTGCTTACTTACAGCTTTGTACGATATCTAATCTTCGTCTATTAAATCAATATTCTTCTTAAGAGTTAAATAAAAATTAAAACTGTTGTGCGGATAGCATAAGGGCTATCGATATCGAAAGTTGAGTCCCTAAGACATTTCATGTTTCTGCCTCTTGCCTTTATTTCCTCGTTATACCGTTGATGAAGGGTCTAATATTTGATTTCTAGAATTGAACCTCGCAACAATCCTCATTTATCCATGTTTATAATGGTGAAGACTAGCGTGGAAGCAGCCACAATATTAACTGTTGAGATGCAGTAGTGAGTAGAGTGTATGTAAATATGAAAGTGTACACTGAGTTTAACACCGAGCGTTGACAGTCTGTCTCCGACTTAAACACAAGCTTCTGGTCTAAAAATTAATTTCAAGCATGAAACAGACAGTCGCCATTTGGTCTTGACCTTCGTATCCACCTTTATATACACACTTGTGCAAATTAATTGAAACGAAAGGAATAATAATCTAACAATTTGACAACTTTATTTTCACACAATTTGTAGAATTTTGCTGGTACACCCAGTATATTATATATATATATATATATATATATATATATATATATATATATATATATATATATATGTGTGTGTGTGTGTGTCTGTCTGTCTGTCTGCCTGTGTGTGTGTGTGCGTGTGTGTGTGTGAAACCTCAATAAGCTCACGGGTGTATGTCTCAAACTAGTGGTTCCTCCATTGTCTTGGGCGGGAATTTCACTAGAATTTCCATGTTAGTTCAATATCTATCTAGGAGCGGAGGAAAGGCGTTTGTCTTCAAATTAAGTCCAGTAAATTACAAAATCTTTTTCTTTGAATGAAGCAAAATGAATACATTAACCCCATATGCAATTTAATGGTAATACAGGAATCAGGTAATCATTATTAACTTCTTAAAACTCTCCTGACATGCAAATAGAATATTTATTCTCAAGCTAAATCGTATATTTAAAATTTATTCATGCTCTATGTAAGCTGTATATTCATATTTATGTTCAAATGAATTTTATCTAATGATAGTGTTTAACCGAATGGATATAAATATTCAGTTTATTTCTGATCTTTTCACAAGTGCTTACTACACTTGCGTGATAGAAAGAATACAAAAAAAATACAAAACAAAACGTCGGTTGTCTGTATTCGATTTACCCAAAATTGAGTTTGGTTCTGTACAAGACTTCACAATTATAATCAAACATATGTGCGGTGTATTCTGGCCGTTCGATTCTACAAACTGAGATGCTGGGCCCTCATTCGCTGAAGACAACAGGTTGAGCCCATTACCATTCCGACACGTTTATATATAAGGATGAGCACGTTGCCCAGTGGTTAGAACGTTCGCATTCTGAACATTAGGTTCGGGTTCGAATCTCACCATGGTTGATTTGTAAGGAAGGAGACTTCCTGATATTATCGGACTAGAGGAGTCGATTCCAGCGTTCAGCACATTTAAAAATTGCCTGAAAACCATACCACTGGTTGACCAAGCATGAAATTGCGCAGACATGACCCTTGGGCTTCGTCGATAGTTGTGCTAGCATGCAATCACGTCATCATGGCCGATGGCTTGATAATGTTGGCATTGTTGATCACGCTAGATAACACGCTCTTTCCCAGAAAATGTAAATAAGGTCTGTGCAGCATATAGTTGAAGTATAAACCACAGATAGGCTCTGTATGCTGAATAAACACAGATGCGCCTGAGGAAACGTTTGCATTAAGGATTGGCTAGCCGCCCTATTAGACGGGTATCCAGGAATACGAGTGCCCAGCTATACATACGATACATGCGTATTTTTGTCACCCGTTATTGAAATCCATCATGTTTCGGTCGCGAGAGCAATATCTTGTTTCTATCTCCGACTTGCCCTTGTGGAAACCTTTCATGATTCCTCGTTGGAAACTAAATCCAGATGATACTGCAAGAAAACTCCGGAATCCCACTATAGAGAGCCTATTGTTTCTGTCGTAATTTCTGGCATGTAAAATTACCATTATTTAAGTTATTAACAGTCAGACAAATATCCACATCATTTTCTTTATTATCGCGAGATTTCATCCCTTGTGCTCTCCAAATTGTTACGGTGTCTGTCTTTCCGTATAACCTTCAAGGATTTTGAAGTGAACCCTTTATTAAATCTATGGAGTCAGATTGTTTCCGTTCCGCAGTTCATATTCATTCCTTTTGTTGCCTCTTTCACTATTGTTTATTAAATCAGCATAGTTTTCAAATCCCAGAAAATTCTGGACGGCGAACAAGAATGATACCTATACCATTAACACATGTGGATAATGATCGTCATATGATTGAGCATATTTGTTAGTTAGTAAGTTGACCTATGCGTTACACTGCGTAATAACGTCCGTTTACAAATTCTAGGAAGAGAAACAGCTAGATCCCTAACCCTTTTGTTTACTTCCAGTTAATTTCAGTCTGGGTTACGGCTATTAATTAACGTTGAATCTGTATTGCTAGACATGAACGTATAAAAACAAACCTGGCTATTGCCGCCAATAATTAATGGAACATTCCGTTTGTGGCTGCGAAGAGAGAATGTTTGGATTTAGTTTAAGAAAGAAAAGAAGAGAAGAAAAGAAATACAAAGAAAGAACGAAAGAAAGAAAGAAAAAATTGAAAGAAAGTCAAAGAAAAGATTGAGGATGCAATAATGGTTTAATGTGTTTAACGTCTGCTTCAGTGAAACGGAAATTTGTCAGTTTTGAATCTTCATTTGCACCCCTTGATTCTTTGCAATGACCTTCATACTTACGGTTTTTATTGCAATATTTTGTTAAAGTTGTTAAGCTGAAACGCAGTAGCGGGGAGATCCATGGGTATTCTATTATCATGAAACTTGCAACGTATTCAATCATTAGGTAGGTATTATGATTGATCAGAAAATTCAAATAGAAAAACCTTGATATCTCTTCGGTTACTGATTGAAGTCTATTAACATATGATAATTACATTAAACATAAACATATTATATGTATACCTGATCCGGTAGAACAATTTTAGGTTCAGATCTGATTTAATTTACCCACTATCATTTGTCCGGGTTGCTAATAATATATTTTTTCCGTTGCTTCCTAATGTTTCGCCAAACATATAAACGTGTATAACACAACATTCTGGTGTGTGATAACTTTTCTGAGTTTGGCGTATTTGGAACCATTATATATGTCTTAATATCAAATACACGTAATTAACCAAATAACAAAATCTTAGCTGCCTGTGGTAATCAAAAACGAAAATTCTCACTCTCTGGTCTTATAATCTATCGCAAGAAGTGTATAGATCAATGCCGAATTGGTTAAGCATCTCTCATCGCAGGGTGGGGGGCTTCTTTCAGGCAAGCACTCTCTCTCGGTTATGATGATAAACTACATCCGCGTCCTGAGTAAGACGATAAACAACATCCGCGTCCTGTGTAAGACGATAAACTACGCCAAACAACAAGGTCTGTAATTAGGAGGTTTTGAAGAGCGTGGAATCACCTCTTAATTGCTGGTGTTCCCGGGGCCACGCTGACCGGGGTGGTAGCACCTGTTAGGGTCCCAGTTGTGGGTAAATGGTTAACCTCCAAATTTGGGTCAAAACACTATGAAAGTATAAAAATGTTTTAACACCAGAGATACTTTGTAAAAATTATTACCAGCAATAAATTTATGAAGAAAAATTATTGCCAGCAATAAATTTTTACCAGCAATATTTTTTTGGGGAAAAAAATATCGGTTATATATTTTTGAAAAATATTACCAGCGATGCATATTTGAAGAAAAAAAAATTACCAGCAATAACGATGTTGTCGGCATTAAATAACCTATTGAGGTTGATATGCCGTAAACCAAACCAAACCAAACCAAAAAGACAAGCTATATGGCTTTCGTCTCTCCAGGTCAACTGCAGGTGTAGTAATGATAATTGCGGAAAGAATATATTCCTCTAGTTAAAAAAATCGGTGAAGTCCGGACTGTATCCTTCGACATCTTGAAAGCTTTTGACAGGATTTTCCATACAGAATTTCTCAACTAGCTGAAAAGTTACTGCGTCTACAGAAACATATTTTAATTGTTTCCAGACCTCCCTATCAAATTTTGAAATGAAAATTATCCTAAAACGGCCACACGTCTAGATCTTCTCGTATTAATACGGGTGAAAACAAGGGTTTATTCGTTGTCGTACCCTGTTTTTAATTTTCATTAATGACCTTCACGGTGACATCAGCACTCAACTTGGTATCTAGGCCGATGACACACCAATTTACTCCTATCTCGATAGGAAGGCTGCTCAGCTTGATATGGTCAAAATGACTGCCGATGTCCAAAAGGATTAATGCAATCTTTCTAAACCCAGTAACCCCTTATATTTTATTGATTTTATTTCTTTGTTTGGGGTGAAATCGATCAAAATATAAAGAAAGATAAAGAAGTAAATGAACTCAAGAATCAAATATTGATGCATTTTCAATCGGACTTTGAGTTGAATCATGAATCTTACTCTGTTAAAGGTCACATGTAAACCTATACTTTCTGTGGCATGTTACAGAGAAAGATAGCCACTGCGGCGTAATCTTCTTTGCATCAAAGACGAGATGAACAACCCAACAACCACCCATACCCTGTCGGTGATCATAGAAGTAGATCAAAGTTTCTTTTCAGTTTCTGTTAGCATGCAATCCAGTACTACTTGTATCGATACCCTCTGAGTGACTTGCACTAAATTTACCATGAAATAACTATCCGACATGTTCTTTTTCATCCGGGACTTCTGAAGTCGTATTCTACCGATGCTGGCGATTGCAATTCGTACCCAGGGAAAACAAGTGTCAATTTTCAAGGGATACAGGTAATCCTTTTATCATTTCCTTCGCCCAAATTCGTCAAATATGAGATTACAATACTCTTTTGTAACTATTTGTAATATGATACCAACTGCAATTAATGTTCTTAATCATGAAGCTTAATTAATGTTAAATCAGCGCTGGTTAAATTATAATTTGAACGGAATTGGTCAGGTAAGGCTAGTGTCATTAATTCCTGTATCTTTTCACCTCAAGAAAGGCAAGAAAGCCACTAAGACACAGTGGATTACTGAGAACAAGAGAGAAAGGAAAACATAGTTAAGGAGAGAGAACAATAAAAATATAAGAATTAAGAAGTGAAAAGATAACGACTGAAATTGCATTTAACTGTTTAAAGATCAAAGCTGATCAAAGTGAAAAAGGGCGAGAGAAGAAACTTTTAGCATAGAACGTACGGTTGCTTTGAGACATTTCAACTGTTAACAGGATGTCCCAACTCTACCGAAAAACTCATCAGTTGCTGGCTGTTTTGTCTCTGTCCTTCATTTCTTCAATAACTTCTGCATGAGTTAAATTTTACAAAACTTTTTCATCATAATTCGTCCCTGAAATTTAATCTCTCTCTCCCTGATTATAAGTATAAGTTGCCTTTCCAATTTATTTAGAAATTCATCGCTCACATATTTTTCCCATGGCATTCTGGGTATTAGCCTATAGTATTCAATCTCTTTTTCATCTGTAAGGAAATTATTCTCCATTCATCATAATATTAAAAGATATATGTGACACAGAATTTCAACTTGCTTTGTTTTTTAACAAAAATTATCATACATTATGAAATGGACAAAGTCCGACAATTATTTAAAGACATTTATATGTTTATACATTCTTTTTATAGATATAAATATTTAAGTAAATGCTCTGTTTATAATAAACAGTATTAAACAACATTTACAGGCCTGAATGTCCGAGGAATTTTCATAGAAAATATTCGTCCTCCGACAGGATTCGAACCTGTATCATATACGGAACTGTCATATAGCCTGACGTGACATTTAATGTTGTTTAATACTGTTTTTTATAAGCAGAGCATTTACTTAAATATTTGTATCAATAAAAAGAATGTATAAACATAATAATGTCTTAAAATAATTGTCGGACTTTGTCCATTTCATAATGTGTGACGTCATTTGTTTACAATTGATACGCTATGAGCAGATATGAATGTACGTGAAAGATTCATAGATGATTGAAGTTTAAAAGCAGTAAATTTGACCTTGCTAACCGTACGATCCTCTGTGGCCGAATCGGTTAAAAGCTTAAGCAGAAAATAATAGAAAAACTTCTACTCCTGTTCAAAAATCGTGGAAGGAGTGTGAATCGGGATTTACTGATATCTAATTTTACTTGTATAGATAAATTTAATTTTAATTTTAATAGATAAATTTCAAGTCGGGAAATAAGCTGAAACAAAATAAGTTTTGCAACTTTTCTTTATTTATTACTTATTATTATCCTATATTTTCTAGTATTGAACACTTTATTTACACAAAATCCGCCCCCCTTTAAACGCGTTAAACCCGAGTAATTTAGTGGTCTACATGTTTTGCAAGGCATTGACGATCTCTGATATTCTCATACTTATTAATTTTATGTATATAAAGATTCCATTAACCATAAGGAAATAAACAGAAAAAAAAGAAAAAAATATTCTAAAATTATTAGGTATAATAATGGCAACGCAACCTTGAACATGGCATAAAAGTTGAACTCTAATCATGGAACAATAAAAATGATTGACGACATTATCAAAACAAAAATAAGAAAAACTAGCTTTTCAGTGTCAAATGTCAAAAAAGAAATCGGAGAAAAATTATCGTGGAAGAAACATGAATTCACCAGCAAGAAAACATCTGAAGAAGTTAATCCCAGAACATAATGAAGGCTAGAGGCGTAAGGAAAACAGAGGGTGACATATTGGATAAATGGATGGAAAAAACAGAAAAAAACACAAAAATAGAAGCGGGTGGTAAAACAGCAAATGTTACTTAGTGCATCAAGACCGGATGTTGTTAAACGTCATTATCTATCACCTTCTGAAAGGATACGGCATATGAAAATGTAGAAGAATATATTGCGAATGTTAACAGAGAGAAATGATATATAGTGTTAAAATCATTGGGTAAAAATATGAAAGAAACAAACACTTTCTTGTAACATCAGTTCGACAAAGAAGACGAAAACTGATATTTTAGAAGTGATGAAAGTAGAGCTACATTGGACGGACCAGATAAGTGGCTTAAAGTGACTGTTCTTCATGGAAATAATCAACGAGGACATCGTAACAGAATACAGAATTGTAATGGAAGTAATCATAATACCTGATCTCAAAGATGTAGACAGCGTATGAATACGCTAAAGCGTATATTCCAGAAAATACAATGCTGCCAGCTGACTTTAGCTTTTCTCAATAAGTTTCAAAAGCACCAAATTAAGACAATCTCCTCTCCCAGCCACTCGAGATATAAAACTAATAGAAAAATTATTGTACACTATTAGAAGAGAAGTAGTTATAAATAGAAAACAATATTAAAGCAAATATATCTGGGAAGCAATAGAAATCTTAGCAAAATAAATTACCCGAAGATTGTTGATAGCTATATAATATTTAGGAGGTGACATTACTGTGTACAATCATGAAATAATTTATTCCAATGTATGGAATATTTTGCTAATCATGGAAAATGCCAGCAAAAGTTATCATCTATAAAACTCTGGGGTTGAATATAACATCAATCTGCTAAGCGATAAATTTTATATTTGTATTAATCCTATATATATATATATATATATATATATGTGTGTGTGTGTGTGTGTGTGTGTGTGTATTAATCCTATACATTATATATTATAAACACGTCTTATGTAAAAATATAATGACGTTTATGGATTTTCACGGCCCATGGGAGATTGCATTTGCACCACTAATAATCAAAAAACAAAATTAAATACTTACATTGGGCACACGTGCACCACCCTCTCTCGCAGACTGACCTGTCACCTGCCGAAATTTGTACAATCCGTGCACACATTGACCAGCACATTATGAATGACCAAAGTACACATAAGACAAATACAAGACGATTCAACCAAAGTCGGTTCTTTTTAATCAAACATTACACACACACAAATTATATATATATATATATATATATATATATATATATATATATATATATATATAGCTGTTATAAAAAATATGACTTACTAAGCCAAAGAAATCTCTTCTTCAGACATATTAACTTAGCAACATTAAACAAACCATCATCAAAAGTAATTCCCCTAACCACATTGTCGAAGAACAAATAAAATCAGCCTTAACGAAAATTAAAAAAAAAAATGATGCCTGACCCCTCCCCTGATACAAACAAAACTAAACACACCATTAACCCATCCTATCGTAACCAAATACATTGTAATTATAAACAGGGTGAAAAAGAAATTAAAACCATATTAATCAGTTCACATCAGTTAATGGTCCTAACAAACAAGTAAGATTCATCATCTACTATAAAATGTTCAAAACATCTAACTTAATTATTACCAACAACATCGGATCTTAAATTCCTCCTCTCTAAATATCATGTTGTCTATGAATCATGAAGTTCCCACTAGGATTGCATCACCAACACTATAATCAAAAAACATTACAACATGCCTTACATACACCACGGTCTCTCGTAGATTGACTTGTTACCTCTCTAAACTCTGTACACACATCGATCAGCACGTCAGCATCGACCAAAACTTTATTATCAAATTAAGACAAATATTAGTAGGTAGCAGAAACATACTCGCCAACACCCAATGTAATAAAAGACACCAACCTTTAGAAGCTATTATTATTATACGAAGTAACCCACAATAAATAAAATATCATTCACCTCAGGAGATGTTAATTTGAAGTGCATATGATATAATTAATGGATGCACGTATAATATTAATAGAAATAAATTAAATAAAAGTTATTTAACTAATAAATAAAATGAAATGAAATAAATAAATACATAGGGTTCGTTTTGTACGGCCTTGTTTATAACCGTTACAGATGACGTCACGCTGAACCATTTCAAATTTCCAGCGTCCCAAAGAACTTTTAACTAGTTCTTGATAATAACTGCAAATGTCTAAAGTACTTGAACAGAAATAACAAAATATGAACCTCGGACAGTTTATCCACAACTTCAAACAAAAATACAATAAAAATTACAGAAATTGTAGGTTCTTTTTAATCAATTCTGTTTGTGCATATCTATCTATCTATCTATCTATCTATCTAACTATATATATATATATATATATATATATATATATATATATATATTGAGAAAACCAGATGTCTAGTTATACGGATGAGCTGTGAAACAGCGAATGTGGCTGACAATATATATATATATATATATATATATATATATATATATATATATATATATATATGCTCCAGAAAAAAAAAAATCGGTTGAGCTCTCTGAGAGGAAAATTGAGTTTGTAAACAGTGACTATTACTTCTGCTAATGCAAGAATCATCGATAAAAAAAAAACGAATCGAGTTCTCTCAGTCACTGATGTATTTATCTAAAAATAAATATGTTTAAATTCAGTTCCGTTCCCGCCGTGTGCCAATGCCTTAGAGGTAGATTTTCTGACTAAAACCATATTAGTCGGGTTTCGATCCTGACTTGAGGCTATCGGATGTCTAGTCACATTAATGAAACGCGAAACCTGTGAATGACTATGTATATACACCATGACTTTTGAATTTATTCGTAAATGAAAACCTGATATCTCCAGATAAATTATTATCGCCATTTTTTAATAATGTAAAATATATTAGCAGTAAGTCACAGTGTTTAAAAAGGACGATTCTAACCGACCAGTCCCGCACTAGCAGACGACCCTCCCTGAATGAAGTACATTTGAACGAAACTACTACTTGGATTCACACCAAATCATCAGGGGTTAGGTGCAAAGACACTAATGTGGCATGTTTAAATATCTAGGACCATCTCAAACGAATTGGAAACACTCGCAAAGAGTGGTTTTTGGTCAGTCATGAGGTTTCGCTTTAGTACCGAATGTAGGTCCTACTATCTACAACCGTCTGTCAACCAGGAACGCCAAACTTTATGCTTTGCATTACATTCTTACAGGTGATGAAAAATGGGTTTGGCATGTACAATAGCAGTCACTACTAAATATCAAGAGCGATAATATGACTCCGATCAGTTTTGGTAAACAGAAAGAATTTTATTCTCCGGCATAACACTGCAAGGATACACTCTGCAAAACAATCCCAAGAAAAAATAGGATGTGAGATTTTTCTACATCGTCCACACTCACCAGATTAAGCGCCCACAGATTTCCATTTGTTTCGATCACTACAACATTTCATAAGTGGAAGAATATTAAAAGACGTTGGTAACACTTTGGTTTCAAAATTTAAGGTAAAAAATCAGATTTTTTTAAACTTGGAATCAAACGCGTCGAGCTGCTGGTTTTAAGAATATGAAAGTTGTTGTCCATTACAATCTACAGGAACATGAAAGGACCATCACTGCAGATATTTATTGCCAGTAACTTGATCGAGTAAACAAAACATTTATGTTGAAAGTGTCCTGATCTGTTAAAAGATACTCTGCGAAACAAACATAAGAAAAAATAAGAATGTCAGAATGAAATATTCTTCCACATCCTCCATAATTACCCGAGCTAACCATCACACTTTGATTTTGTTATGAATTACAATATTTATTATAATGTATTATTTAGTGAAATTTCCGTATGTATACTATTAGGAAAAACCTAATTATTTTGGACGGTCTCATTAGGCCAGGGGAGTGGTGGTTCACTCCTGATTAGTTATAAAAGATTGTCACTTGGACTAATCAACAGTCCAAACAAGTAGTTGCTACTGATGGCCGTGCTGCTCTAGTCTGCTGTGCTGTAGAAACTAAATTCATATAAAGTGTCATAGTTTGAACAGGTGGGGGGCTCGAGAGAATATTTACCAATTTTTAGCGCGTGGAACTCTGAACAGATCCACTCGAGGTCAACCGTGCGAACGTAGGCAGAAACTTGACTTTATTATTAGGTTGGTGCAAAAATAATGTCGTTTTTTGACGTTCAACTTCAAAAGAAAAACGACATTATTTTTGCACCACCTAATATTTATGGGCCAATCAGGAAGCATTGTTTTCTACTGAAGTCAGGGGCCGATTTTAATTAGTTAAGTACAAATAAAGAATACTTAGCTGTGATCTTCTTTTAACGGGTTTAAAACAGAGAATGTAGAGGACCGTGTGGGTTTGCGTGTTGTTGAATTGGGGACACGTGCGTTTATTTCCTGCTAGAAGGTTCAACTACAAGAACAATGGCGGACTCAAATTGTCCAACCGAAGATGAAAAGAAAACAAACAAGACCGATATATATATAAACAAATATATGTATTAAACAACACAATTTTAAAATGAACATAGACAATAATATTTGCGTGAGTGTAAACATTTGTGTTTGTTCTTTGGTGAATGTTCGTACATACGTGTATGTGTGTATAATGTTCATGGCATCTTCCCGCAAGTGGGGAGACGTTATCTTCTAAGAGAGCTTACATTGTGGATGTGTTCGCTGAAATGAAGAAATGAAAAAGAAGACGAGGCAAGAAGTAGCTCAGTATTTATAATATAGGGAGAGTGACCCCTAGTGAATAATTACGGAATTAAGGAGGAGCTAACTCCTACAAGAGAATGTAGAAATCTAATTTTACAATGGTTATCGCAAAATGAGAAAACAGTGCCAACACCAAAACCAGGAACACAGCTACCGAAATCCTTCCTTTGTATCTAGTATAATCTGAAAAGTGTAAGCCATTACACACTACTGGTCTATGGAAGGGAACATGTCTGCAGAGATTTATTGCCAGCAACTTGATTGGGTAAATGAAGCTTTATGTTGACAGATACGTGGAAAAATTAGATCGCTAGAATGACAGATTCTTTCACAATCTTCATACTCACCAGATTTAGCATCCACAGATTTACATTTATTTCGATCACTAAAACATTTCATTAAAAGACAAAGAAGTTGGAAATAGTTTGTTTAAAAAATTTGGGGTAAAAATGAGATTTCTTTAAACTTGAAATTGAACCCATCAGGATGCAGTTTTTAAGAATACATTTTTTGATAAATAATATTTAAATAGATTTAATTTAAATTTATTTTTATGTTATATTCGGTAAAACGTACTTTCCGAACACATTCATATATAGCACCATGCTACCTTGATAGTATTGTTCAATAAAGTAAAAATCGAAGATCAAAAAGAGAAATTATGTTCCACTTCTATGATTATTCTATATATGAAGAACAAGCATTTAATTCAAATTCTTCAAAATGAATACATTTTCAGCTTTTTTTAAGCGTTTCACCCCAAGCAATGCGGGAAGCAACTAGCACGCAAGGGGTTACAGAGAGTTGGAGCGAGAGCAAAGACGAGTGATAGAGGAAAGGATGAAGATAAGGATATGGGATAGATCAAGGCATCGGGAAACGTTGATTGACATTGCATTTAGATAGTTGGTGATTATATCTATCAGGGAAACAGAAATAGAGGAGGGAGTTCCACAGGCGAGAAGTGCGAGACATGAAGCTATTTGAGTAGAATAGACGGCTGCATTTAACAGTTTCGACAGTGAAAGGGAGAGAGCGAGATGCCAGCCTAGCTGAACGCTTAAATTCATGAGGTCTGGGAACCAGCGAAAGCAGCTCATCGGAGCAGTTACCTTGAAAGTATTTGTAAAAAAGACAGAGGGAGGTGACGGCACCTCTGTGTGAGAGCGACTGCAGACAAGATGCCAGATCAGGGCCAATTACATTGCATATCTGTCTTTGGATTTTATCAAGGACCTTGAGACAAAGAGAAGGAGCTCCAGACCATATATGGCAGTAATACTCCATGCAAGGGCGAAGGGTTAATTTGTAGATTTGAAGGATGGAATGATCTACCCCCAGAGTTTAATTAAATGAGTCCGTTGCACAAATAATATCTAATATTGATTTTCTTGAGTAAAGAAAAAAATAATATCAACTTAACTAAAAGTCGTCAAGGAGATTTATCATACGCAATAAAACTGGAATCCGAAGAAGCAGAAAGGAAATGATAGAACAATTGAAATATGTTATGAAAGTAGTCGTTATCCTAAACAAGTGAAAATTTATAATGGCCTTTCGAGAACGTGCTTAATGTAACACGATGTTTAGCTAATTCATTTCGATCCGCGAACCCAACGAATGAACGACTAGAATGACCCTATGCCAGACAATAGATAATTCCAGGCGCCTATAAGAGGAATAGTCGATACGATGCTAGTCTCTCGAGACCATCTGTAGAAGGGCTCAGAATTATCAGATTATTAATCGCCTCTTTCCGCATACAGCGAAATTGATTATTATTATTATTATGAATATTATTGTAGTTGTTGTTATTCAAAGCATAAATAACTTTATTCCATATTAATAGAACTTTATTAATTTTAATGAAAATTATACTTACATTAAAAACTGAAGTACATAAGAATTTTTTGTTGTTTTATTTTTCAATCTTACACATTGCTGTAGAGTTTTGAAAGATTATACAACTTGTTATTTAAAGATATTTCTATGGGTATCCTACTTGATTCAGCGAATTTTACATTGTAATATCTAGTCACATATAGATTGAAATTCTCAACAATGTTTTTTGTTGTTTTTTTTTATATTTTTTTGTTTTATTAATGTTCACTCTATGAATGGTGCGATGGGTAAATTGTCATCATATTATACTTTTAATTTCGTCATGCGCGTTGTTTGTTTTCGATTTTGTCGACTGCACAGTATAGTAGGGCCAGTTGGGCACCGTCTGTGAGAAAAAGAGCACCACAATGCAATTCACTCCGCCAGAAAATTTGAAACAACATGCAGTACTGCTTGGCATTAGCACTGGAAAGCTTCAATACGAACATGTCAGTGTGTTTGGGTGTCAATCTCAGGACATTGCAGAGAAATTGGAAAGAGTTAAATGAGTCTAATGGTGATGTCGAAGGTATGGAAGCTCGGAATTCATTCCGATCATTCTGGTAAGAAACGTAATCCCAAATTTCTATGTGAGGACATCAGACTCAACACAGAGACCTAAAGCAAGGAGGAGGTAGTCCTGTCCTGGGTCAAGAGGCTGACTTCTTGACGACCCAATGTCTGGAAACAGGACTCTGCATCATGGCACACAAGCAGGAGAACTCAGCCATTGTTATCAAACAATTTCACCGGCCAAATCAACACTGGCCACCTAACTTCCAAGAATGCAACCCTCTTGATTATTGTGTGTGGGACGCATTTGAAAGAGAACCAAAAAAAATCCTTTTAACTCGAAAGATGAACTGAAGACAAAGATTATGGCAGCATTCGCCAAATTAAACAAGGAAACCGCCCAGAAGAGTTGCAAGAGAGTCCGAGGTCGTCTGGAGGCCGTGGTTTAAGTCAATGGCGATTTTAAATTTGCTCTTTAGTATTTCAAGATATTTTTCTGTAATTTTGATAAATATCTCTGTTAAAATGAGATGTGTGTGTTATTTTCATTTTTTGCGTCATTTAGACGACAATTTATCCATCGCGCCCTTATGTGTGTGTGTGCATACTATAAAATAATCAATAAGCATACAAGTGATTACTGTGATTAAAGACCAAGCGCCGAAACTCAAAATATAGAACATGCGTTTCTAAGCAAATAATGAAATAGCTATCAACCGCACCCTGTATAAAGCCTAAGGGCCACACAAAGTAGAGGATTACTGAAGGCGGTTGTTAGGTATAAGAGTAAGAGAGGAAGTTTATACGGATATGTGTGAAAAGGTTAAACTCTAGACTTGAAGAGGTTAAGATTGTAGTGATGGAGAAAGAATCCTCTTCGGAATCTCTTCCACAAACCGACAAATCTTCAGAAGCTATTCGGGTAGAAATTGACTCCATACGAAAAAAATACGAAGGGAATAAAAATCGGTTTGCGATATGATGAGTCTTATCTATGAGGATTAGCATTGGGGAAACTAGGGACTGGATAACTTCTTGAAGATCATAATTACTTATCAATATTCTGTTAATCATTTCACCCCAAGCTGGGTAATAATGCCAGCAGGACGCAGCCGGTTACAGCGAGTGAAAGAGAAGTGTGAAGTCAGGAAAGGATAATAAACGAACAGGGTTCAGGAAAACAAAAGATGGCGACTGACCTTGTAGTTAAATCTTTGAAGGTCTTAAATCGTTTCACCCCATGCAAAGCGGTAATGGGATTAGAATGCAAGAGATTACAGGTCGAGAAAGTGAAAGAGAATGAGAAGGATTAAGGAAAAGGTTAAAAAGGAACAGTATTCAGTAAGAGAAAAAATGGCGATTGACGTTGCAGGTAAATCTTTGAAGATCGTAATTGGCAGTTGAGCAAGATATCTGAAGGGTGACAAGTGCTAAAAAATAACCTATTAGAGCAGAAGTAACGCTTGCTTCTAGACAGTTTAACATTAAAAGGTAAGACCTAGTTACCAATATAGTAGCACACTTAATTTCATGTAGCCTAAGCACCAGGGGGGGGGGAGCTCATCAGAGCATTTGTACTGATAATATTTTTACAAAAGACAGAGGGAAGTCACGTCACGTCGGTGAGCGGTGTGAAAGTGACTGCAGTTGAGATACCTGGTCATGATCGATTGCATTAAAGATCCTTGTTTGTATTTTGTCAAGAATCTCAAGATATACAGCAGGAGCACCAAACCAAATATGGCGGCACTATTCAATGCACGGACGAATGGTAGATTTGTGCACAGTGGAATCTGACGAGAAAATTATCTGGTGCAGCACAGAGAACCAACTTTACGAGCAGTAATCGTATCAAGTGATTCAATAAAATCAATCCACTTCAAGTCAATGGAAAATGTGAGCCCAAGAAGGCGTAGTGTGTTGCTATCCGGGAACTTATCATAGGTCTGATGGTAGGCAGAAAACTCTCCGTGGGGATTAAATGAAAATCGTTTTGTTTTGGAGGTGTTAACATTTTCAAGCCATTTCTTGCCCCCGTTAACCACTGACTGGAAGTTCTTTTCAAGAGCAGCAGCCAGGTTTACTTTGTGGGATCTGTCAGAAGAGTTGTTACTAAGACAGCAGTAAATCGTTATGTCATCTGCATATTTTAAAGTTGCTCTATTTCGTTTTATTTATGAAATAATCTTTGTGCTGTTTTGGAGAGTCAGGTTTTCTCTATTTTTATTAAATCGATTTTCTCCAACCACTGGTTACTAGTTCGGCTAGTCTTTGCGTCCGGACTGGTAAAAAATACTTTGCCTCACAAAAGTGGTTTCCCTAATGAAAATAATAATTCTAATCATGGGCAGCTTTTTTTTTTTCCTTTTATAGGATTTCTCAATTTAGGCTGCTTATTAATTTAAATGTTTAATAAAATATAAAAAAATGTCAGGGATAGCAATTCAAACACTGGTATCCACTAAAATTAGCTTTATAGTAATAAGAAATAATGTTGGATAAAAATTTCTTTAAAAAATTACTATTGTTTACGTTTCGGGTACAAAACTAAAGCTCGCAGATAAAGAAAAAAAAAGATGTTTTCCTTAAAATAAGTGAATCTGACTTTGCCCTGTGAGTCTGTTTCAGTAGCCGAACTAGTAGACAAACTCTTTGGTTCACAAAAGGATTTTCCTTGATCGAAAAAAAGGGTACAGGTTCGATCCTTGTCGAAGGGACTGTTTTTCTTTAGTATAACGCCTTAAATTAGTTGGTAATTGCAATGTTTAACAAAATAAAATAAAAAAGGATAACTTGCATTATTTACATTATTCGAACTGTTTATCTCATCTTCATTGCCATATTCATAACGTTTCGGCCGTAATACACTACAGCCTTCTTCAGGTGAATATGGCAATGCAAATGACGATAATAGTCCGAATATAACACCTTATCTTAGTGATATAGACAGATATTAAAACAAGGATAGCAACTCAAAGACGATTACCTAATAAAATAACGTTTATAGTTATATGAATTATGTATGGATATGTTAAAAATATAGTTTTAAGGTATGCTATATTTATGGATAAAGGTGCTCAATATCAGGGATAGAGCATATATAAATATAAAATGTAAAAGGGGCGCTGAGGTCAACCCCAAGTGGCAACAGCCTTTTTCATGCTAGAACGCAATTCCTTGGTTTTGAAGATTGTGTTATGTAAATTATTTCTCAGTCACTTCCGTAATGCTCGTTGTAGTACAGACTTTGTAATCACAGATAAAACTATAGTAACGCCGTTGAACAATACTGGTGTCAGACGCCTTCGAATATCACTCGCACTAATAGTACTTGCTCGATAATACTCGCTTAACAAGTAACCACTGAATAGTAATCCTTATAGTAATTAGTATGGAGAAATAGTATAGTGAATAGTGTAGAGGATTGTGATCCATATAGTTAAAAGAGTATAATATAGTGTAGAAAGAGTAAACAATCAAAGGTCACGCTAATTCCAATATATATATATATATATATATTTCCTTTACTATCAAGGGATCTACTTATTCAAAATGGAATCACCTGTGTTTGCTCACTGGGGACCTATGTTCAAACTCCAGTGTCGGCAGCGACACTTCGTCACTATATAACAACTACTTTCCAAATGAATACATCTCTGGCTTTCAACCCTGATATATAGAGGAAACAGTTTCGCTTCGCTGCGACTCTAAAACCATATATGGTCATCGGACTGATAATGATGAGGATGGTGACTAATTGTAATTTTTGGCACATAATATTTTTATTCGCTAGTAAATAAAGAAAGAGTCACAGATATGTCGTTATATTAATCAACCTTACCTAGACTACACATACTGGGTACCCAGTGAGGATCATTTTCAATATCCAGTAGTAATTGTTTGCTAGATTAATTTTTGAACTATTGCAACGCTGTAGATACAAGGCCAAAATTAACGGGCATCGGTACGTATCGAACACAGTTCTTACGAATACTTGTCAATTAGACTAACCCGTGAACCATTATTCCTTCCGAAAGTGACACGGGAGAGAACTAGGGAAAACAATTGGTTAACTTCCATAAAAAAAAGTTAACCCTCACCTCCACCTCAGTTCCCATGTAAATTTTGCTAAAGAAAACATTTGCTAAAAGAGATTAATGTGAAAATAGAAAGTACAGAAAGAAACAATAAAAAAAAAAACATTATAAAGAAATGAAAACGAGAAAGCAGACGATATTTTATACTTTGCTTTCATCTACAGAAATCTATTGAGAATCGTTCTTTCGAATAGCTTTAAAGAAAGTTTCTCCCAACAGGACGCCAAACGGACCAATCATTGGACGCATCTTAAAGCATTTTGATTGGTCTATTACCAAGCCATCAATTAGTACCATTGAAGTGCCTGTGGCGTATTTCTCTGGGACGAGACATAATTAAAGATTATTTCTTTCTTTCGATTAAAAAAATAAAACGTTCTTTTTATGGTCTTTTGTTCTTCGACCATTAGTAATATTATGTCGATTTTTGTTTTAACTTTCCAAAATGATAACAAAAAATAAATAAATCTACCAAAGACTCTTTACTCCAAAGTAAATAAATGTCAGAGTACATTACTCGTGTAGTAAGTTTGATACATATTCAGTGCTCAGAATTTGTATCCTTGTACCTGTTCAAGTTAAGCTTGATAAATATTTTTTATATTTTTTGAAGAATTTTATTTGTAAGATTTTATGACATTTTGAAAGTACATGCTGTTTTTACGTGATGAAATATATATATATATATATATATATATATATATATATATATATATAAGCATATATATATATATATATATAAGCATATATATATATATATAAGCATATATATATATAAGCATATATATATATATTTATATATAAGCATATATATATATATATATATATATATATATATATATATATATATATATAAGCATATATATATATATATATAAGCATATATATATATATTAAGCATTTCACTCCTAGCAAGGCGGAAAGTGACTAGCACGCAATGGGTTATAGAGGATTTGGAGCTAGAGCAAATAGGAGTGATAGAAGAAAGGTTGAGGAGAAGGATAGTGGATAGATCAAGGCAACTGGAGATGTCTATTGACATTACATTTGAATAGTTGGAGATTATAGCTATCAGCGAAACAGAAATAGGGAAGAGAGTTCCACAGGCGAGAGGCGCGAGATATGAAGCTATTGGAGTAGAAGAGGCGGCTACATTTAGTAGTTTCGACAGTGAAAGGGTGAGAGCGTGATTCCAGCCTCGTAGGGTGCTTGAATTCGCGAAGTCTGGGAACCAGCGAAAGCAGCTCATCGGAGCAATTACCATGAAAATTTCTCGATATAAATAAAATTATGGACATGAATTTGTTTTATGCATTTAAACATTTTTTTTCTAAATCATTGTACGTTGGGTCCTCGACTTACAACAGAAATCCGTTCCTACGATGTGTCGTAATGCGATTTTCCTTGTAAGTCGGAACGTAACTGTGATTTTCCGTGAATAAGAACTCACTCACAATCTAATATAGCGTACAACTTAGCCACGCTGACTTCTTCACTCTACCCCCGGAGGAGAAGTTAATCTTCCGCACCACTATGTATTTTTCTGCCGCTACCGTGTGCATCGTATATACGAGGCGTCGAAACAAAATTAATTGATTCGTAACCACGAATCTTCTTTGGTCGGGACTGTCATAGCTCGGGGACTTACTGCATTTATATATCTATATCAATACTAATATAAGTTTTAGTACAATACAATAGGAATCATTTTCAGATATTTAGCAAAAGTCACCAGCTTAACACAATATTATGAAAGAATAATAAAGATAAAAAGATGTAGCTAATTAAGATGTGTCTATATTTCTGAGATGAGTTATTGTTATTATCGACCTTACTTAAATATTTCGGACAGGAATATAAAGAAGAAACAGGCCGTCCACTTAAGGTAAGACTACAAGGATATCGTAAAGCGGTAACACGAGGGGAAGTAGAAAAATCAGGCGTAGCTGACCATATATTGGGGGTAAAGGGAGATCACCGCTCCCTGTGGGATGATGTTGAAATAATAGGCAGAGAACATGACTGGAAAATACGAAAACTTAAGGAGTCAGAACATATGCGAGGCCACAAATATCTTCTTAGCCAGTCAAGCAGAGAAATGAATACAATATGGGAACATGTAATACGATGTGCTAGAGAAAAGCAATAATAAAAACAAAATTGCAATATGAGCTCTGGTAAAATTCGATAGGAGAGATTAAGTTTATAGTCCCAAAAATTCATAAACTGATAGCCCACTGAATAAAAGCGTTGGTTGGATCCAGTTACTTGACCCAAAGAGTTAGGAGTTCAACACCTAGCAATCGTCATCAAAAAATAAATGTGAATATGACAATAAAGATAAGGACAACAGTCCGAATAATATGAATAATGTAAATAACAGTTGATTAAATTATAAAAAAAAAATCATGTTATTGTATTTGAGAAAAGACTTCCAATATTATAAATTAATTTAAAAAACAATTTACCTCAAATATCACCTGTTTCGTTGAAGAATTCAGACTGACTGGTAACGTGGTTTTTCGTTCTTTCCTTGTGAAAGTCTAGAATGGAATATCTGCAATAAAAACAGGCAGTTTTTAGAAAGGTCAGGAACAGAATTTATGATCGGCTCACGAAATCTTAAAAGCTGTGGTGCGTTAAATAACTTAGTAAAGTCCACAAAGTTAAAAAATAAAAAGAAAAGATCTGGCATTAACTACATTTGGGACAATGGGTCAAACTCGGCAAAGCTTGATAAATGTCTGCGGTCTTTGTGCATGAAATCGCTGAGTATTCTGTATTTTCATGGGTTCGAACTTCAGATAGAAATTTCAAAAGTATTACCTGTTCGATCACAGCTCATAAGTGTGGCCCAACATCCGATTGCTTCAAGCCAGGGTCCAAATTCGACCGATTTAACGTCAGTCAGAGACTCTTACCGCTAGGCTATCGGCAGAAAAATGAAAATTTTAAACGCATTATATACGTGCTATATAAACGCCATAATGGCCGCCATAGAGCTCAGTTCTTTCGAAGTGTGTGTGTGTGTGTATATATATATATATATATATATATATACACGTATGTATATGCAAAGAAAAGTTATAACTAAGGCTTAAATTGTTTTTTTATAAACGAAAAATATTTCTTGAAACTTATATTTTAGTTTAATTTCAAGCTAATGCACTAAATTTAATATTTGCCATAACCAAAATACTTTATTTCAAAAGTAATTAAAATCCACTAGAAGCAGTTTGTTTTTGTTTTTAATTCGATACAAATCGCATATTGACGCCGTTTTTGTCATCTATCAGGACAATCAAAATCTGTTTGCTAAAATTATTTCTAGAATAAAATATACTTCCTTTAATTTTTGAGAAATATTGACTGACTAAAATTTAATTAATCCGATTTGAAAAAGATATTAATCAATATAATAAAAAAATTATCGCAGAAAAGAATTTTTCAACACGGAGTCAGGTATTTTTATTAGCTGTTGATACCTCTAAATTGTTTCTACGGAAGATATCTATAAAATTACTTGAGGAATATAACATGAGCGCCATTTAAAATTTATGAAAATATTCTCCGTAATATACTGTTTTCTTGATTTCTAATTACGTTGGCTTTAAATTCACTAGAGTTACGGCTCTTATTTTCTGAGAATATCGTGTATTTTAATGTAGATATTTACAAACAAAATTCAACTTATTTTTAAAATACTGGAGCTCGCTGAATTGTACCCTATTTACATTATTCAGACTATTATCCTCATCTTTGACGACATATTTATTGCAACGTTTCGGCCGTTGTACGCTCCGGCATTTATCCACTATGCCATGTGTCCTCAAAGACACATGGCATAGTGGATAAAGGCGTTGCTTAGATCCGGTGACAGTACCTAAAGACTGTGAGTTCAATACCCAGTTAAGGCAGTGGAGAACTTGGAGAGGGGATTAACATGAGATAACTGATAACTGACATCCATTAAACATGGTACGTGGAACTAGAACAGTGAGCGAAATAAAGGCTTCAGTTCGACATTCCAACTACCTGAAGAAGGCCGGAGCGTACAAAAGCCGGAACGTTGTAATAAATATGGTAACAAAGATGAGGACAATAGTCCGAATAATGTAAATAGTGTAGATAATACCTCATCTAAGAAATATAGACAGATACTGAAAGGCCGAAACGTTGTAATAAATATGGCAGCAAAGATGAGGACAATAGTCTGAATAATATAAATAGTGTACATCATACCTCATCTCAAAAATATAGACAGATCGCTGAATTGTATTAAACATTTTCATTTATGACGAGTAAATATAGTTTTTAGTTAATAAAAATATCACCTATACTGTACATATAAATACAGAAGTTTTAAAAATTTAAAACTTTATAAATCATTCTATATTTTAAAATGAAAATAGTTCTTATAAAATTTCATTATTCATCGAAAAAATGTTTTTCTTAAGAGAGTAGTGTTCATAATATATATTAATCATAAAAACAATTAAAAGTTTTTAATAAAATAATTTTATTATACGATTCAGAGCAGATGTATGAAAATTGGGCTCCCTGTTTTACAAAAGGTAATTAATAATTTAAATTCTCTAAATAGTTCTGCATAAAATAAATTTGAACATAAAAATTAATTTCTCAAATATCATGAAATTAAATAAGTGTGGAAAACAAACGTAAAAAAATGTTTTTACCAAGATTTTCTAATAAAACGCTTTTAACGTAATTACATCAATTTCTGAATAAGCCCTGAAAGTTTCATTAAAATCCGACAATTATTTGATTTTTGCAATGATTTCAAAATCAATGTTTTTCACCGCAAAAAAAAAAAAAAAAAAAAAAAAAACAGGCAAAAATACCCTATACTAATTTATAGTCGCCTGCTCACGAAAGAAATATACAAATTTAGTCGAAATTTTGAACTTCCGAAAAGAATTAAAAATATAATTTAATAATCAAAAAATCCTCTGGTCATTCCTCTTAATAATAACACACACACACACACACACACACACATACATACATATATATATATATATATATAAATATGTATATATATATATGTATATATATATATATATATATATATATATATATATATATATATATATATATATATATATATATATATATATATATATATATATATATATATATAAAATTACCTAACAATAACATAACGATTTACATGATAAAACTGTTTTTAATAAGGTTTAGGACATTTTTTCATCATATATTATTTTTACCGAATCTTTAGATGTACCTATATATATATATATATATATATATATATATATATATATATATATATATATATATGTGTGTGTGTGTGTGTGTGTGTGTGTATGTGTGTGTGTATGTGTATATATATATAGATAGATATATATATTATATTCACATAAATTTAAAACTAAACATGGTGATGATCTATACACCTTACTAAATTAGTCAGGATTTTCAAATCTTTCTGGGTAAAAGGTAAGATAAAATAAAATGAAATCCTAAAGCAAATCCTAAAATAAGACAGTGGAAAAAGAAAGAAAGAAAAAGAGAAAAAAAGAGAAAAAAGAAAAGAGTAAAGGCAAGGCCACATCTACATATGTCGACCGCCTGTTAACTATCCCCATATCTAGACATCACTACCCCTTCCTTTAGATTCTTCTTGTCTTTCACTATTACCTTTTCTCTTTCCTTTTCTCTTTCCTTTTCTCTTTTCTTTTTCTCTTTCCTTTTTCTTTATTTCTGTTTTTTTTTTAATAAAAGCATCAAGCTCTCTTTGCGGATCAGTTTTAATATTTTATATTATATTATTAGAATTCACTTGGATTATATACGGATGTTTACCTATAATAGGATTGAACTCTCGGAGAGGAAGGGACAGTGATGTCTAGATATGGTACTGCTAATGCTAATGCTATGCTCATCAACTAGAATTGAACTGCTAGTCATTGACGACTTTGGTATTGTATTCTACTCCAATAACTTCATATCTCGCACCTCTCGCCTGTGGAACTCCCTTCACTATTCCTGTTTCCCTGAGAGCTATAATCTCCAATTATTCAAATGTAATGCCAATCGACATCTTTAGTTGCCTTGATCTATCCACTATCCTTCTCCTCATCCTTTCCTCTATCACTCCTATCTGATCTTGCTCCAAATCTTCTGTAACCCCTTTGCGCCCTAGTGGCTTCCCGCCTTGCCTGGGATGAAACGCTTAAAAACAAATAAACAAAAAAGAACATTAAAATTTCCTAAACTCTCTGCTAAGCGACGAGAGATAGGGGGTAAAATCTCTGATTGATGCCAAATCGGTCGGATTTCGATCTCGGCTTAAAGCAATGGGATGTCTAGCCACACTGTGATACAGTGAAAGAGTCTGTCTGTGAATGACTATATATACATATATATCCAAATCATCAGACGTAAAAATTTGTGGGACTGAAAAATTGAATCGTGATTAAGATCCCAATGTAATAAATTATAAACATGCAATATTAGTGTTTGAGCCTTTTATATTATATTCCTACTCTGTCCTAGACGTTGAGTTCTACCTGGATTCTATCCACTTGGAATTTATACACACACACACACACACACACACATATATATATATATATATATATATATATATATATATATATATATATATATGTAGAATAACATTTCCGCCTGGAAAAACACGATTTCAAAACCCATGCCAAATTCACTATAATTGAGAGAATAGAAAAGTTCAGAGCAGATAACATTAGAAAGATTTTAGAGTCCCGTGAAAATAAGTGGATACAACGTCTAAAAACAAAATATCCAGCCGGGCCAAATCATAAATTTAACAATGCAGATAGTAGCAATATATAAATCAACAAATCAAAACCTACCCACATTTCTCACCCACACAAGACAGACATGCTTACGGAGGTGTTGAGGCCTCACACTTATACACTTATACAAACACCCACACGAATATACACACTTACACACATCATACTAACTCACTCCCTAATGAGCCAAATGATAACGCACACCCACAGCAATACACACGCTTACACATGTCATACTCACTCACTCCCTAAGAACCAAATAACACACACACAAACACTAAACAGAGACACATCCCCTCACCAGGTCCAATAAAACTATCAAACTGACCAGAGAATTCGGAGCAGCATGTATATCCAGCTCTTATCTCAAATAACAACTTAAAAGAGACTGTTTGACCAGCACAAGGATTGTTAAAACATTCGTGTTAAAAAGATAAAAAAACAAAAAAACAAATGAAAACTACAGACAAAAGTTCATTTTCTCCATCAAGACATTCATTTCTGTAGTTTAGTCCTAGCAGCAAGCAGAAATATTTCTCCTCCCGATGATGGCCATTTTGGTTGAAACTAGTCGAGGAATCTAAATGAAATAATAATAAAAAAACGAAAGAATATAAATCTACAACCCAGTGTGTCTGAAGATATGTATGTATATTGACCACTAATATATTATATATATATATATATATATATATATATATATATATATATATATATATATATATATATATATATATACGAGGCTTGGATCAAATAATTGGAACAGTTGCAAAATCCACTCCTATATTTCAAAGACCTATTATGTTAAGAACTTTAACTAAAACTTTGTAATTGCAGGTTATATCTATTGTAAATACATTTATTTATCTAATTTACTGTCTTTGTCTTATTTATTTTTAGAATTTAGTAAAATTTACGCTAAATTCCTGACCTCTCCGAGTTCGAAAAAGAGCAAATTGTTGGAGCTCGCATGGTAGGAGCCTCGTTCACTAAGGTTGCTAAACTTTTTGGTTTTTCAAGAGCTACCATATCAAGAACACTGATGCAATTCGAGAAACAGCGCAAGACCTCTAGCAACCGCAGCAATTCTGGCCGGACTTGCAAACTTACTAACAGGGACTGGCGTGCATGGAAACGCAATGTGGCAAAAATCATCCGTCAAATGCGGCCAAAGTGACTGCTGAGTTGAATAACCATCTGAATAGTTCAGTTTCTACTAAAACTCTACATCGTGAGCTCAATAAGGCTGCATATCATGGAAGGGCCGCTGTGAGGAAACTTCTTCTCTCCACTCGCAGCATTCAAAAGAGGCTGAAGTGGTGCAGAGATCACAATCCCTAGTCTGCAGACCAATGGAAGCAAGTCATATTCTCAAACAAGTCCAGTTTTTCTCTTTTCTCAACTTCAGGGCGAGTTTATGTGTGGAGGCAGCCCAATGAAGTTTACAACCCTGATTGCCTTCTTCCAACAGTGAAGCATGGAGGTGGATCAGTGATAGTTTGGGCCGCCATATCATGTAAATGCCTCAGTCCAATAGTTGCCCTGTATGGTAGAATCAACAGCAAAGATTACCTGAACATTTTGGGAGATCATGTTCATCCAATGGCCAAGACTTTATTCCCTGATGGTGACTGCATCTTCCAAGACGATAATGCTCCAATAATGCCGCTCGAGTGGTTAGGAACTGGTATGAAGAGCATGAACGTGAGCTAGAACACATGGAGTGGCCTCGACAATCCCAAGATATCAATATTATTGAACATACTTTAGTCCGCCTGCAAATCATATAAATCTAAATAACTGGCACTTGCTTCGAAACCATAAACAGTTAATATAAACGTCAAACCTTAAAAATATTTTTACCCATCTTTATATCATTTCATCTTCACAAATGATCCCGGATTTTTAGATTACCTTAGATATATACGAAAGAGCATTGTTGTGTATAAATACAAACTTCACTTTGTAACTGCGACTAGTTTTATATTAGGTTGGTGTAAAAATAATGAAGTAATAATGTCGTTTTTTGACGTATTTTTTAACGTCAAAAAACGACTTTATTACGTCATTATTTTTGCACCAAACTAATATTATTATAGTCTCTCATTGATTTCGGACAGTTAACTGATATTTCTGCCACACTTAGTGATTGTGGGCGTTTTATTACTAATATTATTTTGTTTATTTTCTTGTAAATAGTTTTGTTTTCATATTGTAAATACTCATTGGGGCTAGTTTTTAGAATTGTTGTTTTTATTCCCATCCCCCCACAGACAATGGATTGTATATATGGGAGCTAGTTAGTGTTTTTATAGAGACAATGAGATATTATGGTGGATTTAGTAAGAAAGGTACATATGAATGTGTTGTTTTGATGTAAGGGATTTTGTTTGTATGATTGGGTCAATGTTTGTGGCGAGCTAAGTTATCATTAAGACGGAAAGAAGACCGTCTTTTCTTCAATCCCCATTTCGGCCTTGTGACATATTTCTGTGTACATAACAGAATAAATATTACTCCGACTTGTACCATTCAAAGAAAGTCTTATCCCATCGTGATATTTAGTACTGTTCAATTTGACTCCATCGAATTTCAATGGTTCAATAATGGTTTGGTCGACAATTCCAACCCATATTATCACACTGCCACCTCCTTATTAAATACTCCTAACCAAAGGCACATCTGCCTTGGATAATATTCATCCTTTAGCCCATCTATCATGTTCATCTAGTGTTAGTCGAAATTTCTCTATGAAGATTACTTTAGAGATGTTAATTTTCCTCTATTCCTTTGGCCCATTTTGATGCTAAAAATATTTGCTTTACTGAGTGGATTTTTCTTGTGAGATTTCTTGACATCTCCCACTTATTCCCAACTATTCTACGCCCTTTGTCCTTTTTAACTTCTTCGTTTCCAGCCTACTGAAATATCTGAGCACAGATCAAAAGAGGTTGTTTCGTTGTAATTCGCGTTAGTTTACCTCTTCCTCGTGGAGACAAATTCTTTAAGGCTTTTTTCCATTTTCTTCTAGTTCTCAACTTAATTATATTTTCAATAACCCTACTTTATCGTATTTGTCGGAACATTTCTACTACTCATATCTGAAAATATATTTTGGAAAAAAGGAAAAATAGTTTTTATTAAATTTCAGAGGCCTTAAACAAATATTAGTTTAATCTGCATAATAACTTACAGATTACAATGTTCATAGTAATTCCAATATCTTCTATATAAAATGTTGAAATCACCCAAAATTTAACCAGGGTTTATTTTCATTTGTATTTACTCAAACCCCTACGAGGTCAGGTTATGACACAAGGTCGGTTTAATATTGAGAGCCCGAGCGCGTACACTCGGACAAGGAACAAAAATTCCCCGTTGGTTGTGCTGGTCGTCTTAATTTTAAATGAATTGTTTAAAATTTACAAAACTTTTTCAATGTAACTTCGAGTGATTGAGTTTTATGCAATTTGCTTAACTTCAGACGGATTGTATATATATATGTATATATATATATATAATTACATGAATCATTCATACAAAAAAACAAATATAGGGGTTAATGATTTAAATGGCGAGAATACATCTTCGCAAACAATTTCAATAAGGTTCACTCAACCCGAACCTGTATATGAATGATATGATCCCTGTTTATAAATTCCAGTTGCATAAGGTCTTTTTTAGTTTTTACAAGCTTTCGTCTGTTCCTACAGACATCCTCAGGTATGGAAATAGATTTGTTCTTGTTTTTACTTTTACTTTTTTTTTTTTTTTTTGAACAATAAAAAATATTAAAAATTAAAATCTTCAGATACACTGGGTTGAAGATTAATATTCTTTGTGTGTGTGGAGGTGGGGTTAAAAATAGAACAAATGAAGTATAATTCCACTGTCCGCAACATTTAATTTAAAAGTGTGCTGATAATGGCTAAATGAATAGATATGCAGAACTTTTGAACAGTTTTTTCACATTTCGTGTCCAGAACAGAAAAAAATATTGTACGAACACAAAAAAAAGTAAATAAAACCTTAATCGCAGTCAGTCGTCTTTAACGTAAGAGGAATTTCGACGCGGCCTTTAAAGTACACATTTCGATCAAAGTTGTTAGTATCATTTACTTAATTGACCAAGGAGATAATGGCGAATAATTGTTGTACTAAATAAATGCTTTTAAAAAGGCTACGTGCGAGGGACGAAATGTTTTCATCAAAGGTGCGGACTAAAATTAGTGTTACTTTCTGAAAGAAGCTTACCATAAATTATCCCAACCGTCTGACAGTCGTCACATGAAATAATGAAGACGCCATTAAATATTAAAAGCAGTTTATTGATATATGTCCAAAAGTGTTACATTCTGCTGTATTTCACAAAAAATTTATTTATTGGCAAACATTATTTTATTAGTTCTTTACATTGTATATCATAATTACTTACTATATTCAACCCATGGTTTAAATTAATAACAATAACAGAAATTATTTTCTTAAGATATTATAAGATCTATACATTTGCGAGACAATATATATATATATATATATATATATATATATATATATATATATTATAATTATTTTAAAATAATATGATTCCTTCGCTACATAAGAGTTCTTATGTTTCAGAGACGAGAGCCGTAACTCTCAATATAATTATTAAAATTAAAAACAGTTAAAGTATCAAGCCCTGTTTCATCCTCAAGCGAAAATTTAGGAATGACCAATCTTGAAATTTACGCATCTTTATAAGCACCTTCATTCGCAAAATTAATTACTATGGAAACGGCTGGGGCGACCATTTTGATAAGTAATTAATGTTGCGAATGAACATGCTTAAAAAATATGTAGAAAAAAGGACAAAATAGTAACAATAATAATTTTGATGAATCAATGGGTAGCTATGATGGCGACTGTACAAGAACTCATAAGCATATACATAATAAAATAATAAATATTATTAACAAAAGATATAGATCTATGCAGAGACGACGGTCTATTAATCCTAAGAAACTGTAACGGCAGAAGCACAGAAGAAATAAAACAATAATTAATAAAAAAAAAACTCAAAACCATAGAAATTACAATAGATATAACATAAACAAAATACAGAAAATGTCCTAAATATAACATGCAACCTAAACAACAGAACCTAAACATTATACAGAAAAACAAACAACAATCCAATATACATTAATAAAAAATCTAACTACCTACTGACATATTTAAACAAATACACATATCTATAATACAAGAATTTCACAAATTCTTGTAGCCTAAAAATATTCAATGAAAAACATTAATCGGCCCTAAGAAACAGTGGATACTCAAACAAACTAGAATACAAAAACGAAAATAATTCAAACAAAAAACAGATAATGGAATATAATTTGCTTACCCCCTCCATACACACGAATATAATAAAAATGAAAATATGAAAAATATTCTTCAAAATAATTGACAAATACTTCCCTAAAAGCAGCAAATTATCAAAAACATACAGGAAATACAATCAAAATTAGTTTCAGCTGCATGGGCGACATTGAGCAAAATAAAAATACTCAACTAAAATAATAACAATTACAGCAATAATAAGATTCAGCAAAATAACACCATTAAATGTAACTGGAGAAACAAAGTAAAATGACAACTTAACAATAAAGTCTTAATCAATAAAATAATATACAACCCCATTGTAAATAATAATATTAACATATAGGAAATAATTTACATAGGGGCCACAGAATAAGCTTTAAAAGAAATATATTATAACCACGAAATATCATTCGATAAAAATACACAAACAGTACAACCTTATAAAAGTGCATATGGAGCCAAAACATCACTTGAAAAATCAAATGGGAAATTATAAAATGAACAGCAAAAAATTTAAATTATGCTTAGAGGAAAAATTAACAGTAATTAGTTTTAAAAAACAAAATAATCGCTTAAACAAGATAACTAAATTTATAGGTAAATGTAGGCATATAAATAAATATTTACTTTGACACCAAAGCACTAACTAAAAATAAACGAATAAATCTAAATAAAATAAAAACAAACATTAAATGAATAAATAAAGGAAACAAGAATAAAATACAAGATTTAAATAAATAAATAAACGAAACGAATATAATATGGATGTAATTTATTAATAGACAAATAAACGAAGCAATATTAAAGTGCAAAACTAAATATCGTGTGTGTCCAGTCCATGTGCATGTGGACATGTACACGGACAAACACCAAGAAATGAAGAAACCATAATTGTTACCTCAATATATAACACCAAGACAAAAAACAGATAAACTACTAACCATTAAATAAAAATAAAAAAGAAACATTAAATAAACGATAAACTATAACACGATATAAGCATACACTTATTATAATTACATATCGACTATTTGAAATTACATCTACGTGCATGTGTGCAGCGTGCCTACGAGACGTGTGTAGGTGTGAGAAAGAATGTACTATATATGTGTGTGTAGGGGGTGTATGTATTTACCATTTAAGCATTAATATAATTATAATTAGTAACACACACACACATATATATATATATATATATAATAATCGACTCTCCCGTCGAGATTCGACGTATGAGGGTCAAGCAGATCAGTTTCCAGGATACCGACAGCTCGACACCGGCACATGAGATTTGATTACAGTGGTGAAGGCCTCGTGCAGGACCATCCACACTTTTTGGAGGGACGAATACAGAGACCCGGTGCACCGAATGCCACAAGGTTCCCAAAGGACCCTCCGCAGGTTTTGAATTCAGAGTTGTTCTTCTCCTAGACCAGTTGCCATCCAAGGCTATAGAACCCAGTCTGTCCTGCTATTTTACCCATAGCTGGAGGGAGAAGAAGAGGATTCATACCTTTCCCAAGGGTATTAGCACGTAAGTGAATGTAATGGATTCGACTGGAATTCGAACTCGACTCTCCGATTCCTCAATCCAAGCCGATATCCATTACTATACCGTGCCTGATCAAAAGGTTTGGAGGAGCGTGGAACCACCTCTTAATTGCTGATGTTCACAGGTTCACCCTGACCAGTGGTGGTAGCAAATAGCTAACTATTACCAGCAATGCTATTTTGAAAAAACAATTATTACCAGCAATACAATTTTAAAGGAAGAATACTAATATAAACAGATTTTTGGCAAAACAAAATATTACCACCAATAAAAAAAACATTCTCGGCATTAAATAACCCATTGAGGTTGACAGGCCATAAAACAAAATAAACCAAACCAAACCATATATATTAACTGAAAATTAATATCAACGATTTATATAAAAAACGTAAGTAAACAAAATAATAAAACTTTCGTAGGAAAAAACTTAAATATCCATGAATAAAAAATAAATAAATAAAAATAGATCAGATGTCTAGATCCGGAACAAATCGAGACTAAGTCGGCACCAGATAAAAAGAGGAAAAAGCCTAAATAAGCAAGAGTAGAGAATTCAAAAAAAAGTAGATCTGGGCAAACCGGCGCATGCAAGCGAAGGCAGAAACGGGCGCATGGACACACGCGGGCGGGTGTATGCACAAACACAGAGAACACAGAAGAAAACTTACAGCACTGTTAACCGTGCATAAGGGGAAAAATATAAAAAATATAAGCAGTAAATAGCCGATACACCTGATATATATATATATATATATATATATATATATATATATATATATATATATATATATATATATATATATATATACAAAGATCTAAACAGAACGCCAACCAGGGGGAAAAAGAAACTCAAATAGAAAACAAATGAAAATCAAAATTTACTAACAAAAGAAATCAAGAAATCCTATACAAGAGCGGGGAAATAAACAAACCAAGACTGAAGACGGAACGGCAGACACTTACCTAAACAGTTAGCAAGAGTGGCGAGGTTATTAGAACAGAGCATAAAACCTTCACAGTGTCGCCAAGCGAAAGAGGTAATGTTCAGACCCATACTATGGTTTCACGCTCCCACGATCGACCGGCGAATAGAAAACCTACACACACATTAGTTTCCCAAGATTTTTTTTTACTTTAAGTAAATGTTCTAAGCGAATATTATTTTACTCGTTCTCATTCACATTTTGCTTTCACTAACACACACACACATGCACACATAAAATGTTTTAAAAAAATTGTCGGATTTGTCCATTTCATATATATATATATATATATATATATATATATATATATATAAGAAGAAAGAGATAAGGAAAAATATTCTTAGCCGAGCCATTTCTTCCTCTGGGCGACTTTATCAATGTAGGATTTATTTTCTTGCACGTGTTTATATAGAAAAGCAAGGATGTCAATGGATTATCTTCAGAACGTTCATGAGTATTCATCGCGTGCTTGAAATGTCATTCAAAACATATGGAGGATACAAAATGTCAGAATTCAACTTCTGGCAGAAATAAACGAGTAATATTCTTTTTTTTTTAATGAATATTATTTAAATTGTGATTAGATTGTTGTGGTAGAAGATGGACATATGTGTTGTAATGGTTTTAACCGGTTTCTTTTGATTTTTCAACATGTTTGTGGTCGTGTATTTTGACTTGCGAATGTCGTAATTCTTTCAAGAATGGTGATATTGGAAATAAACTGGGTGTAGATTTATATTTTCTTCTGAGTAAATTATTTTCTGTTTCGATTAGCGTGACATTATGGTTGAATTTATTTCTGAGTATGTCTGAGTATGACCAGCGCATTTAATAAAAATTGTTATATATAAGGTCCATTTGTGTTCATAGATGCATTTTTTTTTTAAATTTCTGCATGTTTCCTCAATGTATTTTCAGGAACAGCTTTGTCAGTTTCTTTTATGTATGTCTGCTTTTAAATGTTATTGAATATTTAGAACTAATCATATCCATTAATGATTTTGGAAGTGGTTCTGACTATTTAGATGTTGTTTAGATGCGATAAGTTCTTTTGTGTAGTGGATGTTATGGAGATGGTAGGTAGTATTATGGATCTGTTTAGTCAATTGTTGTGGATAATGTTATCTTTGTTGTGATTGTGTCTTTTATATGCCTTTCTCTTTGCTTTGTGGATGACGTGATAAGGATACTGGAGGTTTTTGAACAAACGACCTACCAACTCTATAACATTGCTTTTGTGTATAAACACAGGCAAATAAAATAAATCCTACAATTCTTTTATAAATTTCTTCAGAGGACGAAACGCGTCGGCTAAAAATAGTATTCATTTTGTTCCTTTGCCAATACAATCTATCTGCTTGAATATGCGATCTGAAGAACCATAAAAAACCACCTTCCTAGGAAAATAAAATATAATCAATGAAACCTTAAGGTTGTCTGTTTTCTAATTTTAATTATATATATATATATATATATATATATATATATATATATATATATATATATATATATATATATATATCTTACAGTCGGATCCATTACATTCACTTACGTGTTAATAGCCTTAGAAACCCTCTACTTCCGCCCAGCTATGGTTAAATAGCAGGGCGGACTGTGTTCTGTAGGCTTGGGTGGCAACTGGTCTAGGAGAAGGACAACTTTGAATTCAAAACCTGCGGAGGCTCGTTTGGGGACCTTGTGGCACCGAGCGCACCTGGTCTTTGTATTCGGCGATTCGAAATGTGCGAACGGTTCTGCACGAAACCTTCACTAATCAAAGCATAAGTGCAGGCGTCTGGCTGTCGGTTCCTAGGAACTGAATTGCTTGACCCTCATATCTCGGAAAGCCGATATATATATATATATATATATATATATATATATATATATATATATATATATGTGTGTGTGTGTGTGTTATGTGAGTGTATGTCTGTATGTGTATGTGTGTTTAGATATATTTAAGAACCATAACATAAATGGATGACCGGAACTATATTTCGTCTGTTAATTATGATATCGCAGACGTACAGCGTTACTGACATTCAACCAATATCCTGCTGTCTGAATCTTTGCATTTCTCCCTCGCCATCTCATTTCTTTTCCCCTCTTTTCTTAAAGGGGCTAGTGTATTTCAGTCGTGCCTCGCGTTATCGTGTTGAGGTGTCGCTCTCCTTTCAAGCAGTTTTTCTTAGCGATGCTTTTTCTTATAACGTGGCAAATCAGATCGAGTGAAAAATCGAATTCTGGACAAATCGAATCGGTTCCTGGAACGGAAGCTTGCCAAAATTGAGCCACGTGATAAAACCCAAGAGTGTAATCTTTTTAAATATAAAAAAAAAATAGGAAAAGAAAAGAAAGAAATAATGATCAGTCTACCTGTGCAGCTTTAAGCAAATAACAGATGAATATCGTTGACGGTGTGAAGAAATGAAAATACTAAAGTTGGAAAAGCAAAAACCGATAAAGAAGAAAAAATGTGTCGAAAAAAAGGGGGAAAATATAGTAAATTTTAAGATGGTTGAATTCAATACAAATACCAATCAAATGCTTAAGATGAGCAATAAAGAATAAAAGAAAAAGAATAGGCGAGAACTTTGCCAAAAATTGAATAAGTATAGGAAAAACGAATGAGAAAAAGTAGGAAGGTTTCCTACCGGTACCTGATACTGTGGACAATTACTTCGCGGCTCTATGTCTTTATTTACCCCCCTACAAATATCAGATTGTGTTACATTAAGCTAAACCTACTAAAATATATACGTGGCTACCGTAGGGTCCAAAAAGCTCGTTTTGCAGACCATTTTTCGTAAGATCGATTCTCATTGAATTCACTGATATGAATCATGCGCCACAGTTCACAAAGCTGTTTACCTGCTTACGAAAATCGGCGGTGGGCTTCTCCAGTTTCCTCGCCGTTACTAATGGAATCCCGGGTGGTTCCTTTGCCTCCGCTTAGTGATATACTTAAATTCAGCGCTTCGTCAATTTCGAGCCGAGAGAAGGTGGCATTGAAGGTTTCTTTTTCTAAGACGACGAGTAAGAGGCGACGTAACGGCAACTGACTTTGCTCAAACGCCCAAAAGTTTTCTTCCGCAGACGCACCCAGAGATCGAAACCAGCAGGCCGGCTTATGTGATATGTTTCAGATACGAATAGTATCAATAAAGAAAATTTCTGTATTTTACTTGGCTGAAGTAACTGTATATTTTAACAGCAATGTTCACACACAGTTTAATGAAAAGAGTTTAAATATCCATTTTAAAGATAGGCACTTTTCAGATTAGCGCTGCATAATCTATGTATCCTATTTCCGAATAAAAATAAGCATGGTAGGCATCAATAATGAGTCAAAATGAAATTACACTATTCACATTATTCGGACGATTGTCCTCATCTTTGACGCCATATTTATTAGAACGTTTCGGCTGCTTAGGTGGTTGGAATGTCGAACTGAACCCTTTATTTCGCTCACTGGGGTAGACTGTTCTAGTTACACGTCCCATGATTATTGGATGTCAGTTATCAATTATCTCGTGTTAATTCCCCTCTCCAAGTTCTCCACTGCCTTAACCGGGTATTGAACTCACACTCTTTGGGTCCTGTCACTGGATCTAACTAACGTCTTTATCCTCGAAACGTCGTAATAAATACGGCGACAAAGATAAGGACAATAGTCCGAATAATGTAAATAGTGTATATAATACCTCATCTCAGAAATATAAACAGATACCAAAATTAAATTAATTTATTCATAAAAAATTAATAGGCGTTAGATTTTAAGAATATTTTGTTACACAAATCTTCCCAGAAAATATACCTTCCCTGAAAAACAGCATTGGAAATCTTAACTTTTGTGAGGATTCGAACGGTAATTACTATTTCCTGTTTGGTTTGGTTTCTCTTTTGTTTTACGGTATATCAACCTCAATGGTTTATTTAATGGCGACAAGATTTTTATTGCTGGTAATGACATAAAAACAGTAAGGAATGAAATAGAATTAAAATATTTAAAAACAAGAAGGATGAAAGAATACCATTTTGATATTCTTGGGAGTTTATTTAGAAGACAGGAGAAGAGGAGGATGAGGAGAAGAAAGAGCAGGATTTAAACAATGAAGAAAGATGGATGAGGGGGAGGTGGGAGGACAGGTTAAAAAACGAAGAAAATGGGATGAAGGAAGAAGAAATTAATAATTGGATGCTGAAGGAAGCGAGAAAATTTAAGAGAAAGTATAAAAAATCAAAAAAGGAATGAAACAGAAGCATACGTAAATGGAACGTGGAGGAGATGTTTTCTAAAATGATGATATCAAGAAAATCTGGTGAAGTAGATGAATGGATGCTAAAAAAAAATAATAATAGAAGGAGGAGGAGTAAGAGGAGGAGGAGTAAGAGGAGGAGGAGAAATTGAACGGGTCAGGTCATGCAGGTTAATTTAGCATCATATCAAAACTTGTTTTTTTTTATGTCCACCGTAATTTTCATAGGAAAAAAATCATAAAACATTAATATACAGAAACCTATAGGTCCAGTTTACACGAGAGGCCAAAAAAACGTAGACATACAGGCTCAGATGTGTAAGTTTTTGCCATATTATATTTTTAATTTCGCGCATGCGCGTTCGTTGTTTTTGATTTTGTCGACGACACAGTATAATAAGGTCATCTGGCTACCGCCTGTGAGAAAAAGAAGGTACCATCATGCAATTTACTCTGTCAGAATTTTTGAAGCGGCAACGCCGGAAGCACCAATATGGACATTTTAGAGTGTTTGGGTGTCAATCCAAGGACAGTGCAGAGGATTCAGAAAGAGTTGGATGAGTCTAATGGTGATTACGAAGGTATATGTGGTGATCACTAGTGATGGCGAAGTTTTGCATCTATTCATAATCCCATAGGATTTCAAACTCAACACAGAGGCCTACATAAAATGCATTGAGTACTGCTGCCCTGGGTCAAGAAGGCAGCTGCTGGAAGGTCCTATGTCTAACAACAGGACTCCGTGCTATGCTATGCTACGCAAGCAGGAGAAGCCTGTCATGGCTTTCAGACTATTTCTGCGACCACATCACCCCTTACATCTGACCACTAACTCCACAGACTGCAACTCCCTTGATTCTTATGTGTAATGCGCAACTGAGCGAGAGACCAAGAGGTCTCCTTTTAACACCAAAGATGAACAGAAGGCAAGGATTATGGCAAAATTCACCAGCTTAAAGAATGAGACTGTCCAGAAGAGTTGCAGGAGGTTCTGAGGTCATCTGGAGGCCGTGTTTTGAAGCCAATGGTGATTTTATCGGATAAATGTACTGTTTAGTATTTCAAGATATTTTTTGTGTAATTTTAGTAAATATATCTGTTTTAATGAAATGCCAGTGTTACTTTTATTTTTATGTAAATTAGACGACAATTTATTCATCACACTCTACATATCCAGTTTACAAATGAAACTAAAAAACTTAGGCGTATTTCTGGTTTGCACAAGGGATCCAAAATAACTTCCCTGAAAAAAAGCATGTCGAACTGAACCCTTTATTTCGCTCACTGGGGTAGACTGTTCTAGTTACACGTCCCATGATTATTGGATGCCAGTTATCAATTATCTCGTGTTAATTCCCCTCTCCAAGTTCTCCACTGCCTTAACCGGGTATTGAACTCACACTCTTTGGGTCCCTCACTGGCTCTAACTAACGTCTTTATCCACGAAACGTCGTAATAAATACGGCGACAAAGATAAGGACAATAATCTGAATAATGTAAATAGTGTATATAATACCTCATCTCAGAAATATAAACAGATACCAAAATTAAATTAATTTATTCATAAAAAATTAATAGGCGTTAGATTTTAAGAATATTTTGTTACACAAATCTTCCCAGAAAATATACCTTCCCTGAAAAACAGCATTGGAAATCTTAACTTTTGTGAGGATTCGAACGGTAATTACTATTTCCTGTTTGGTTTGGTTTCTCTTTTGTTTTACGGTATATCAACCTCAATGGTTTATCTAATGGCGACAAGATTTTTATTGCTGGTAATGACATAAAAACAGTAAGGAATGAAATAGAATTAAAATATTTAAAAACAAGAAGGATGAAAGTAGTGCGAGATTACAGGAGAGACTGTAGGCATACATCAAGTTTACACGAGAGACCGAAATAGGTCGGGTTTACAAAAGAGGCTAAAAGCATAATCATGGGTTCAGTTCCCACGAGTGGCTAAAAATGTAGACGTAGGTCTGATTTACAGGAGAGACTAAAAACGTAGACATCGGTCCAGTTTATACAAGAGGCCTAATGACGTAGACATAGTTTACATGGGAAGCACAAAATGTTGGCATAGTACTGGTTTACAGAAGAAATTATAACCGTAGACAAAGATCCAGTTCAAACGAGATGGCAAAAGATCTAGACATATATACAGTTTATACGAGAGGCCAAAGACGTTGACGTAGGTCTCATTTCCAGGAGAGGCTGGAAATGTTAAAACGATCCAGTTTACACTAGATACCATTGTAGAAATACATTCAGTTTACACGACATATCCAAAAATTAAACGTAGCTCTGGTTCACAGGAGAGACTGAAAGCTTAGACATATATCCAGTTTACGCAAGAGGCCAAAAAACGTATACATATATCCAGTTATACATGAACCAAAAACATTAGACAGAGTTCTGTTTTACAGGAGAGGCTACAAGCGTAACTAGATCCAGTTTACACGAGAGGCCAAAACGTAGACATAGGGGTGGTTTACAGGAAAGGCTAAAAGCGTGGACATAGATTTTGTTTACAGTAGACGCCAAAAAAAAACCCGTAGACATGGATTGAGTTTACACGAGAGGTCCCAAACTTAAACGTTGGCCTGGCTCCCAGGTGAGACTAAAATCGTAGAGATAGATCCAGTTCACATGACAGGCCAAAAATTGTAAATATAGATCCAGTTTACACGAGAGGCCAAAAACGTATACGTTTTACAGAAGAAACTAAAAACGTACACATTGATCCTGTTTACACAAGAGGACGGGAAATTTGGACATAGATTTAGTTTACATGAGAGTACAAAAAAAGTAGCCATATATCCATTTTACGTGAGAGGCCCCAAACTTAAAGGTTGGCCTGGCTCCCAGGTGAAACCAAAAGCATAGACGTTGGTCTGGCTTACAGGAGAATCTAAAAGCGTACTCATAGATCCGGTTTACACGAGAAGACATGGAATTTAGACATAGATCCAGTTCACACGAGAGGCCAAAAACGTAGGCGTAAGTCTGGCTTACAGGAGAGGCAAAAAGCGTAGACACAGATCCAGTTTATCTGAGCACGATTTCTCGACAATCAAGATCAACGGCGAATCCGTTCTCATTATTCTGGTGGCCTGCCAATTGCTTTTTGTCGTCCTGTAGACTTCCAGATTCAAAAGTAAAAGGGGAGGGCAATGCGGTCAATGGAAAAGGATCGAATCAAATTAAAGGGAAGAGTGAGACCAAATGCTGAACTGATAAATCAAGAGCTGTTCGCGTGGTTAATGCCATAATTAGAAAATATCGATTCCTGGCCAAATGTGTCCGTTTCGACTCCGACAACGTCGACATCTCTCTAAAGCGGAAGATACAAAGGATGGTTTTAATGATAAACCGCTTAACCGATACAACAACAACACTTCGTTCGAAACATAAACAATAAGAAACAGCCGGTTAGTCTTTATGATGAAAGGTGTTTGTCAATAACTGCATAAATGTCAGTAAGATCACACGCACAGAAAACAAATGCGCGCACACACACATAAAGGAATATATATATATATATATATATATATATATATATATTTGTGTGTGGGTGTGTATGTATATAATAACAGAAGATAGTACATAGAGAAGTATCGTAACGGTTATACGCTTATCGGCGTTGAAAGTGAAAATGGCTAGTTGAGTTCAAATTCTGGGCGAGATTCATACATAATTGTGAATCTGCTGCGTTTATTTCATGGTTGTGAGTCTGTTGCTTTGATTTTCATGGTTGTGAGCCTGTTGCCATGATTTTCATGGTAGTGAGTATGTTGCATTTATTTTCATGCTTGTGAGTCTGTTGTTTTCATTTTGATGGTAGTGAGTCTGTTGCGTTTATTTTCACGGTTGTGAGTCTGTTGCGTTTATTTTCATGGTTGTGAGTCTGTTGCTTTCATTTTCATGGTCGAGAGTCTGTTGTCATCATTTTCATGGTAGTGAATATTTTGCATTTATTTTCATGCTTGTGAGTCTGTCGCTTTTATTTTCATGATCTTGAGTCTGTCGCCATCATTTTCATGGTTGTGAGTATGTTGCGTTCATTTTCCTGATTGTGAGTCTGTTGCCTTAATTGTCATGGTTGTGAGTCTGTTGCCTTTATTTTCCTGATTGTGAGTCTGTTGCCATCATTGCCATGGTAGTGAGTATGTTGCATTTATTTTCCTGATTATGAGTCTGTTGCTTTCATTTTCATGGTTGTGAGTCTGTTGCCATCATTTTCATGGTTGTGAGTCTGTTGTGTTCATTTTCCTGGTTGTGATTCTGTTGATTTAATTTTCATGGTTGCTTGTTTGCTGCCTTCATTTTCATTGTTGTGGTTCTGTTGCGTTCATTTTCTTGTGAAAATCTCTCCATTGTTCCAGCTATGGATTAAATAATAATACAGATTGGACTCTATCACCTTTTTTGGGAACCAGTCTAAAAGAAATTCTAAGACATGAGGGAGGTATCGGCGAATCATTCTACTATCTTTCCTAGGAATATCTCATCTTAGAGATTTTGCTTTGCAGTTGGTACCACGTCACTCATTACAAACTCTCGCGTGTTACTCAGAGAGGTGATGGGTAATGACAAATAGTTTCCATTGTCCTGAAAAATGATATCAATCCAAACTGAGGTGATTGCCACGGGAAATTACTTCACTATATTTTCCAAGAATTCAAGGAAATTAGAAAAGATTATGTTTTTGTTGCTGTGCTGACGGATTCAACCATTTTCTTTTGATTTCTTGGATGAATCCGTCAATACAGCAATAAAAATCTCCACACGTGACAGTAATTGACGTAATTTCAGTTAACAGTAAGAAAATAGCGTTCTCTGTATTCTTCCAGTAGCTAAGGACATTTTGTTTTTGTTATTATTAGTTACTTTGTTTAATAAATTCGTTTCGTTTTCGCCTTGAAAAAGTCCGCATTGGACGAAACGGATCGGCAACTATTACAGTTTTCCTATTGTCTTTTACATTTATAAATATTGTCTTTTTCTACAGGTTAACTCTGAGAAATTTTTCATAAACAATTATCCAAAGTAAATTTCCCGAAAAACAGAAATTTCAAATCAGTTACATATCATCCAAATAGTTTAAATATACGCATCAAATTATGTCCGGATATGACGGATTCCGGATATGAGGAACTCTACTGTAATAAAGAATGGAAACTGAGTTCGTATTAAAATAAAAAGAAGTATCTTTTTACATTACTGATATTTTTTGATAATATCAAACAAGCGCATCGGCATGTTAAAATTATTAAATTATTGGAGTGACTTTAGAAGCGTGATGACACATTGATTCTTCTGAATTGATGTTTCGCTCGCATGATGAGATTATTGCAATTTATAAATAGGTGATTATCATAAAACGGATATATATTTCCTCCACTTCTCGCATCTGTAAGAATTGCAAATTCCCGTAGAGGCATTCGAAAGGTGCATTTGCATAATTAGGCGCGACTGCCCTGCAGTGATGTTTATCAATATAAAGTGATTGATTCCCCCCGCCCAACCCGTATAACGAATTGAAGAATAATTTCACCCCGGTATTTACACTTGTAAATCCGCATCCCTCTAATTAGGGGTGTGTCCTGAAATATGCTTAACTGACATTTGTATCCGAATAATTACGGGTGTCTGTCGAATTATGATTGACATTCTGACTTGATTATCTGCTACTTCACTGAAATTTCATCATTCACATATATATGCGTATTATGCAAAGAAAATAGTTTTTCTTTACTATTTGTAAGAAAGGGAAATACTCATGGCGACGTTCGAAATTTGCGTGTACAAATTTCCGGTTGCCTCTCGATGTTTGATGTTTGTCGATTCATTTATATTTTATTATTCGTTCGTGCGCTGAATATGGCCGGTGATGATTAGGATTGTATTATGTAAAGATATTAGACTTTCGGCAAAATCCACCGATGCAAAAAAGAAAAGAAAACCATTTTCCTACCTTTGCTTTTGTAAGAAAAGCCAACAACGATGGCGTCATTCATATCTTGCACGAAGACACGTTATGTCTCCTGTGGATATTTACTAACATTCTATTTCTTCTATGTGGAGTAATGGATAGCGGCTCGAATTGCGGAATCGGAGAGCCGAGTTCAAATTCCAGTCGAATCCATCAAATTCAGTACTTAGGTGATAATACACTTGGGAAACGTATGAATCCTCTTATTCTTCCCCCAGCTATGGGTAAATAGCAAGACAGATAGGGTTCTATAGCATAAGATGGCAACTAGTCTACCGTAGAAAGAAATGGCAACCTACTGCGGGAAAAATTGCCTTTTCAGTCATGTATCGAAAAATTCATGATCTTCTTAGGCGAGTATCATGCATGGCACATAACTGACTGACTCCTTCAGAACGTGGGTGATCATGACTCTCCACAACATTCTATCCTTCCTATACTTAATTAATCTTTATCTTAATTACTAGCGTTAACTTAATTCTAGATAAGCATAATTACGCTTGTTTCGAGAGGAGAATGTTAATTAAGAAAATGTTCCGACAATTTATTTTTGTTCTATCATCCTCATCTTTCTTGCCATATTTATCACCACGTTTCAGCCGTTGTACGCTCCGGCATTCTTCAGGTGGTTGGAATGTCGAACTGAACCCTTTATTTTGCTCACTGGGGTAGACTGTTCTAGTTCCACGTGCCATGTCTAATGGATGTCAGTTATCTCCTGTTAATTCCCCTCTCCAAGATGTCCACTGCCTTAACCGGGTAGTGAACTCGCACTCTTTGGGTCTTGTCACTGGATCTAACTAACGCTTTTTATCCACTGTGCCATGGTGCCCTTGCATAATATAGACGGATACAAAATGTTCCCAGTTCATTTGCTCATGTCGTGGTACCGAGCCACAGTTTTAAAACTAGTTGTGTCTTATACGATGACAAGCGTTCTTTCGCCATAAAATTCGTAATTAAACAAATTCCAGTTAATGCATGAGCTATGGAAGAAAGGGAATATTCTCCCTGTTTTTACTTACACCGTTGTAGGCATTATTATCTCTTATTGGGAATTTTGAATTGGTTAAGCATCTCTCATCGCAGAGCCTTTTTTCAGGCAAGCAGAAGGCTTTCCATTCTCCTGGTCAGCTTATGGTGTATTGATAATAATTGCGGAAATAGTCTATCGGTCTCTAGATTTAAACAGTGAAACCCGCTATGTAGCTTTGGATATCTCAAAAAAATTCGTCAGGGTTTGGCATACAGTTCTCCTCTACAAGCTGAAAAGTTACGGTGTCTCCGGACAAATTTTTGAATTAATCCAGTATTTCTTATCTATTTTTTTTTTTGTAAAATGCGAGCCAGAGATACTCTCTATATCTGCTGAAGATATATACCCATGTGAAAAAGTCGCAATTGCTTTGTAAGCGGCAAAACTTGGTAGGTGGTTAACCGGGATAAAACTTGGGAGAGGCAACTGCTTGGTTTTACTCTTGGATACTGACTTACTGACTGACCACTTTTGACACTCTATAGAACGACGTCGCTAAGCAGTCGTCAGGTGACCCACGTGACTTCAAGACATTTCTATCCTTAAGCAGTGATTGCATTCTATCTTCTTATGTGCATAATTATATGCACTTGAGTTGATTTCTATGTTTATCTGATTTAATCTTTCAGGTTTTGCAATCAGTTAAAATATTTTAAATTTGTCTTATACAAATAATTTTTTTCTATTTTTTTTAAATCCAATATCTGTTCAGGACGTACGCAAACATGGTCCATATATATATATATATATATATATATATATATATATATATATATATATATATATTCATGAATCATTCATACAAAAAACAAATATAGACGTTAATGATTTAAATGGCGAGAATGCATCGTCGCAAACAATATAAATAAGATACACCAACCCCGAACCTGTATATGAATGATATGATCCCTGTTTACAAAATTTCAGTTGCATAAGGTCTTTTTAATTTATTTACAAGCTTTCGTCTGTTTCTACAGACATCCTCAGGTATGGAAATAGATTTTGTTCTTGTTTTTACTTCTCGGTAATAAGAGGACAACGAAAATAGAGATGTAATCCGAAAAAATGCTATGAGAAAGGTGTTATTGTTTTGGAACGTGCGGTCGCAACGCTGAGTTTGAATTTAAATTTTAAGGTTGTGCGTTTTTGTACAAATATAGCAATAAGAGAATTCTTTTTTACTGGTAGGTTTTCCGTCAATGTGGCATGAACTATATTGTTCAATAATTACAGTAATGTCACACTTATTATCCGAAATATATATGTGTGTGTGTGTGTGTGTGTGTGTGTGTGTGTGTGTGTGTGTGTGGAAATTTTGCCGTGTATTACAATCAAATAATGCAAGAAACGCACTGTAACTGTTACAATGGAATTCTGGCATCATTTGAATTGTAATACACGAAAAAAATATCCATGAATATGAACGGACTATGTTAAAAATAAACAGACATAATGTTTGCAATTTATTTAATCAGACATATATATATATATATATATATATATATATATATATATATATATATATATATATGTATGTATGTATGTATGAATGGATGTATATAAGTGTGTGCAAAGATTCAGATATAAATAAAATATAACACAGAGATAAAAGGAACACTTTTTTTACAAACAGCGTTTCATACCTTGATAAAGTCCTTAACGTTTCCCCTTAGCTTTATATATATATATGTGTGTGTTTGTGTGTGTGCAAGCGCGCGCAATGCTTAATATTTGTTACATTTATAGGGGAATTGCGCTAAAAATCAGTTCAGACCTGATTTAAATTACCAAAGGCGTGAAAGTGAAGGTAAGCATTTATTAATTGCTATGTAATCTATATGTCATATACATATGGATTTATGATTAGAGTGCCTGGCTTTCCACCGATGACCGAGCTTGTTGAATCATTGATCACGCCAGATGTTGTACAGTGTGTCAGAAACTCTCACTAAGGTTGGCTCAAAATCGTTGATGACCCACAAATGACACTTTGGGTGTTGAAGATACAAATATGATTGAGCAGGTGTCCGAAACAAGGATTAGCTAGCTACCCTATTGAATTCAGCTAACATATCAATGAAAATTGAGTAGATGGAAATGTTCAGAGGCCGTCGAAATTTGTACTAGCATGAAGTTACAAGTCATCGTAACCGAGGATTTGAGCGTACTTGGCTTTCTTGAACACGCAAGATTTTGCGTTCTTTCCCACAAAGCCTCACTAGGTTCCGCTCGGCATAGTTGAAGTACAAACCACAGGTAGTCTTTGTGGATGTTGAAAAAACTCCAATGTTTCTGAACATGTGACAGAAATAGGGATCTATTGCCGGATTGAGTGTTCGGAATCAAGTACTTGACCATGATGCATATATATATATATATATATATATATATATATAAATATATATCCACTAGTATTCGAGGATAGCCGTCCACTAAGGCGGCTAGCCAATCCCTATTACGGACGTTTGCTCAGGCGCATTTGTAGATTATACTGCAACTATGTTGAGCAGACCTTATTTACAGTTTCTGCTAAATAGCGTGTTATCAAGCGTGATCAATAATTTGATCAAGGTCAGCATACTCAAGCGCCTCGGCCACGATGATTTGTGACTTTGTGCTAGTACAGCTATCGCGGCCTCCAAGGGTTCCATCTACGCAATTTCACTCACAAGGCTGGGATCAAGCAGCTGTATGGTTTTCAGGCACTTTTCAAAGTTACTGCACGCTGTGATCGACCCCTCCAGTCCGATAACAACAAAGTCTCCTTCCTGACAAGTCAACCATGGTGAGATTCGAACCCGGATCTCATGTTCAGAATACGAACGTTCTAACCACTCGGAAACGTGCCCATCCATCTATATAAACGTGTCGGGAGGGTTATGTGCTAAACCTGTTGTCTTCAGCGGATGAGGGTCCAGCATCTAAGTTCGTAGAATCGAACGGCCAGAATACACCGGACATATGTTTGATTATAATTGCGAAGTCTCTTGTAGAACCAAACACACTTTTCGGTAAACCGAATACAGACAGCCGGCGCACATAGGGTTTACAAGGTTTACAAGCGACATTTCTCAGGTTTTGAATTCAGTGTTTTCCTTCTCCTAGGTCGGTTGCCAGCCAAGGCGAAAGAGTGCCGTATGTCCATAGAGAGGCGAGACGGATTCATACATTTCCAAATGATGCATAAATGAAGGTCATGAACTCAACTGCAATTCGAACACTGCTCAGCCATTTCTCACTACGAGTGGCTCCTGAATTTATTTCGGTTGAGCACTCCGGGGAGGAAGTGCGAGTTTATAAACAGTGACTATTATGCAAGACTTTTCAGTAACGCGAATCGAGTTCTTTCAGTCACTATGCGTTCACCTAAAAATAAATAAGCTTAAATTCACCGTCATCCCTGCCAACGGCTTAGGGGTAGAATCTCTAGACTGACGCCAATTCAGCCGGGTTTCGATCCTAGCTAGAGGCAACCGGACATCTAGCTACACTGATCAGCTGTGTTAAAGTGGATGACAATATATATATATATATATATATATATATATATATATATATATATATATATATATATGTATGTATTATAAATTAACTGATATAAAATATGGTTTCTCCGCTACACAGGAATTACCATGTTTCAAAAACCGAAGCTAAAAACTTCAAATTTAATTATATAATTACATTAAAAGCATTAGTTCTGTTTCATCTTCAAGCAAATTTTGGAATAACTTATTATTAAATACTGAGTTTTAAACGCGCATACAATTCATATTTTTTTGTTTCCAATGATACAGAGAAATCCAATCATTTAGACAGGGGCGGTAACGTGCTCATTTTTATTAACTATTGTTGTATCAATTATGAGTTACGTTCAAAAAAGAAGTCAAATCTAGGGTGGGTCGGGGTTCATTTTTCAGCGAATTATGATATCCGTTCAACGCATCTCATGTGTGTGTGTGTGTGTGTGTTTTTTTTTTTATCAACGACAAAAAGTTTTTGGCATTTTTTCCCCTTAAATTCGTAATACTTAAAGATTCTTTCTTAAATGGGTTAGAATACGTTATATTGAACTACAATTCAAAGATATTTTCATGTTTATACATTCTTTTTATAGATACAAATATTTAAGTAAATGCTCTGTTTTAAATATTTATATCTATCAAAAGAATGTATAAACATAAAAATGTCTTAAAATAATTGTCGGACTTTGTCCATATCGTAATATATATATATATATATATATATATGGGAGGAAGGATATGGTAGAAAGATTATTTCCATTATATAAGTAAGGATGTTTTGTATTGCCACATATTTAACAAAGTATTGGGCGGGGGGGGCGGCGGGGGGGTGCATTTGATTAACTGCCCGACTTGATGTGAACGATTCATGCGATTTTAAGTAATTGCATCTCCTTTAAAGAAATTATTTTGCACATAACTCGAGGTAGTATTCGAAATATGCATTTGCATAATCATAGTCGATTAGAGAAGTATTTTTTTTTTTGTTTTTTTTTTTTCAGCGTTCTCAACTTGATTGTTCTCTTCTTCGATCAAATCAATCCAAGCCTTCTGGAAAACAACGCGCGTCTTATCCATACTATAATGGTTCTTCCGTGTCTCGCATTTGTAAGAAAAGCTTAAAAATCCAATTATTGTTTAACTTGAGCTATCCTTTGTATATAAACGCTTTCCCATTTGTCGTTACTTGATTATACTCATGTCTTAGGAAAATGATACAATTTTTTTTCTTTCTTTTTTAAAAAGAAAAGACCGTCCATTTTATTCGTAAGATACATTTCTCTTGTAAAATAATGATGAATGCCAGCGCGCGCTTCACAATAATGATGCGGATAATCTGACTGTCCATTATTTCGGAATTCAATACCACTAGTTGTATTATCAGTTCAGTTATGTGCCATGCGCGATACACGCTTAGGCGATCATGTAACTAGATACATGACTGACGAAGCAGTTTTTTCCCGCAGTAGGTTGCCATTTCTTTCTACGGTAAACCAGTTACCATCCAAGGCTATAGAAATCGGTCTGCTATTTGCCCATAGGTGGTGGGGTAGGAAAAGAAGAGGATTCATACGTTTCCGAATGGTATTAGCAAGTAAATTAATGTAATGGATTCGACTGGATTTCTAACTCGGCTCTCCGATTCCTCAATCCAAGCCGCTATCCATTATTCTACAGTTGTATCATAAAAATCGATATTAAATAACGAAAAAGAGTTAATATACCACAGAGTACTACTAACTAGTGAGTTGAATCCTCACTGGGTGACATATACAAATTAGATATTAAATAACCTATCAAAGATTGACATAAAAAAACCTATCAAAGGTTGACATGTCATAAAATCAATCAATCTAACTAAATATTTTCCTCGGCGTTCGATAATTTTCAAGGAGACTAGTGTTGTTGACTATTATGAGTTCGAGCCTCACTCGGTGAAATATACAAGATTCGACATAAAATAACCAACATTTGGCATGTCGTACAATTAACCAATGTCGGTATTCAAAATTTGCATATGTGTAAATAAAAATTATTCTAATGTACCAATGCAATCGTTTTATAAGTAACTAGTGTAACGAAGGAAATTGTTGGAAAGTTTTAATATTGACATGCAATATAATTGTTATATAGGAATAAAGTTTTGCGACCTACACTTGAGTTTGAACCTAGAACGCCAGTGAGCAAACACTGGCGAACCCATTATTGAATTAAGTAGGCCACGTGACCATAGGGGAAATGCATATATGTAGGAAGTAGTTGATGACTAACGATCGGCATTTCTATTCTATCCTCTATTACTATTCGCATCTTCATTTCTAGTCTATACTCTATCCTAAACGGGCCGCTATTCTCTACTCTATTCACTATACTCTTTCTCTATTCAGATCACTATACAGATTACTATTCGAGTGAGTATTATCGAGCAGGTGCTATTAGTGCGTGTGATATTCAAAGGCGTATGACACCAGTATTGTTCAACGGCGTTGCTATAGTTGTATCTGTGATTACAAAGTTTCTACTACGAAGAGCATTACAAAAGTGACATCGATTATTCGTTGGCATCACAAAAATGGCAACAAGTGTTCGTTGACATCACAAAAGAAACAAAATTTTGAAACAATGTATTGAGATTCAATAAAACGGAGATAAAGTATTCACAACTAAAGTAGAGGCCATGGAACCATTTAATTACTCCGTTCCCTTTATATTGAGATCGTATATATATTTATTTTGATCCTATTTTACAGACGTTCAATGTTATCTATGATTCAGTGAACACTCCTGCTATTATATAAATCGGTTTTGCTCAATATCTTTAATCGTTAAAAAAAAATTGTGTTTAATATAACAAGTGAAACGGAAGAAAAAAGATTAGCAAGACAATGGCAAAGACACCTATAAAAAAAAAAAAAAAAAAAAAAAAAAAACTATTCCAAGAACAATTTGAAGAACAAGACGAATACTGAATAAACAAAGTTATCTGAGTGCCTCAAATAAAAGGTTGGAAAAATGAAGACTGCCACTTAAGAAACGCAGGACTAAATGAACTGATTTATTAAGCGGTTCATTTTTCCCCGGAACTAATATAGTCTATATGCAGATGAATATTTTATTTGTATAGATTAATAAAACGAATAACGGAAATAATCACTCATAAATTTGCTAAATTATGTTGATTTACCCGCCTTCTCACTACAGATGGGACAGAAAATATATAAATAAATACACATTGTTAATTATTAGGTTGGTGCAAAAATAATGACGTAATAATGTCGTTTTTTGACGTATTTTTTAACGTCAAAAAACGACATTATTACGTCATTATTTTTGCACCAACCTAATATTATATGGTTTTATACAACGATAAGTTTTTCAGAGTTTTAGCGTACAAAATCATTGTCTCTATAATTAATATTGCGACTTGTAAAATGATTTATACTTGACTGTGGTATGATCAAGGAATAATGAAATGAAGATAGAGACAGAAGGAAGGATAAATATATGGTAATTCATGGCTACTGATCGTCGATAATCGATGACTTGACGCTGTCCGTTGATTATCTGATGATGATCCTATATCGATTCTTCCTTATCGTATATTGTTCGGTGATTTTACCACGATTTCCTTGTCTCAGTTGCTTGGTGATTTGGTGCCATGTTCTTGACCTTCAATTAGGGCAGATGAGAATCGTCACAACATCACTTGTGCCTTCTGTGCTTGTTTGATCGAGCATGAAAATAGCAGTCAGCATTAATGATAATCGGATGGTGTATCTGACGATTAGATTAGTTCTTTCCATTCTTGATTAGTCGATCGGGATTCGACGTCGTGTTAACGTTGTCACATGCGCGGATCGAGACAGAAATAACAACAGACAATCATGTTTCTTTTTAAAGTGATTCTAACTTCAATAATAAAGGGTGTTTCATTAAGATGGATTATATATAAGGGAGTTTCATTAAGACGGATCAAAGTCATCAGCAAATAAATCAATGTTATTGGTGAGAATTTATTTCTCTATTGGATCGTGTTATTTAAGTTATGGAAATTATGTCTGAAAAATAATATCACCTAAATGTCTGCCAAATCTAAAAGAAAAAGAAAAAGAAAAAAATCATTAGATGCTTAAACTTAAATTACATTTAAAATCGGTCCAACAGACTTTATTTAAAAATTATATATTTAAATAGTATATATATTTAAAAGCAGTTTATATATCGCAAGTAAGAGCCAGGGTGAGACGAAGGTTTTCTAAATGGTTACTACTAGAACTTAAAATTCTTAATACTATTTTTGAAATATAAGACCCAAGAGGCTTCAAAGGTAGAGGGATACTGAATGGAGTTGTTGCTAGTGCGGAAAAGGAGGTGGGAATGGTGCATATTATGAGGATATGGTGTAGAAGCAGCAGAATTGCTTAAAGGAATTAATAACATTCTTAATAGCATTCAGAAGAGCGCAAAATAATACGAAACGAGCCAATGCAGTGCACACCAAAGTAAAGTAACTATTAGACAGCAAATTAGTAAATGGTTCACAAATTAGAAATAGTGTTCACAGGTAACAGAGACACAGTCAAGTGGCTTTAACGTTTGACGTCAAAACAAGAAAGACAAAAACGTTTGCTTAAGCCAAATGCCACTTTTCATTGGCTAGGAAGAAATCCCAGTATACATCTGTAGGATTTTTCTATAGGGACGAGGAGTTTTTAGCAGTCATTCACGACATTGGAATACACCCACGTCAATGGAATGAGTGAATGTACTCACTCCCCCTAACCCTCTTTTAGGGAGATAATAAGTACAAATGAAATGCATATAGTTTTCATTTTTTTTAATTTTTATACAATTTATATATATATATATATCTTTTATTCTTTTTTTTTTTTTTTACAATTTTTTTTTAAAGATGTAAATGAAACCATGTTTGATTCACCTATTTACTTGTTTGTAAATACTGTAAATATGTGAAATTATTTTAGCGTTCAATTGGAGTAGATAGGTTCGCCTAGCGTCCGGTTTACACTTTTCCCCTGTATTTTGAATAGAAAGTTTATCCCCTGTTTCCTGTTTAGGATTGGGCTTCCGGTTCCTTCGTGAGTCTAATTTCACACTTCTAACGTCTCCTACTGAACTCTGAAATGTTATGCAATAATTATATATTGACCTCTTCAAGTCTAGAGTAAGCCATTATCTTTCTTGCATAGACGCAAGAACCTCACTTCTTGCTCTTTCTTATGCTCACACAACACCCGACAGTAACCCTCTACCTTGGGTATCTCTTGGGCCTTGTATTGGATGAACATTAGTAAAAAAAATAAGAAACATGTATTGTATGGAAGAGATCGTATAAACGTGCTAATTGTGCTGAGAACATTAAAGTTTAATTTGTCATTGAATTCGACTAGCTAAGTTAAGGTTATTGCCAGCATCTACCCTTAAACTATTTTGCAGCCATGTGCTATGTTTTATATATTTATTATAAATAGATATTTATTACCGACATTGGAACCAACAAATGGTTTATCCCGCACCTGAAGTGTTTATGATTATAGTGGTCGTGGAAACATCTTCTCAGGAGTTTGTTCCTTAAAGTTACAGTTCTGGGGAAGAAGCTTTTCCTTATCAAAGGAATATGAAAGTAATGTGTATGAATTGAGGCCGTGTATCGCGGGTGATATAGTGTGAAGTTAATTTGAACGAAAGTTTTCTAAATCAAATCCTACGTTTTGTTTAGTGAAAATGACCGAATTACCTTCAACAAAAAATTAAGTTGACGTTTTTTTTTTATTAGGTTGGTGCAAAAGTAATGTCGTTTTCTCACAAATGGTACTATGTGAGAAAACGACATTACTTTTGCACCAACCTAATAGTCATGCGTACTGCCTTATGAGAAAACATGTCTCATCATCATTCGACCGTACGGGATCATCAAACCAATGTGCTGATCCTTTCTTTAGCTACGCAAGTTCTACATACAGTTTTGGATTCAGAATTACTTTCTCCTAGACAGATTGCCACCCAGGGCTATAGAAACCATTCTATCTTCTCCCTACTCGATAGCTGGGGCGGGGAGAGGATTCATACCTTTCCCAAGAGTAATAACCTGTAAGTGAATGCAATGGATTCGACTCGAATATCTCCGATTCTTCAATCCAAGCCGCTATCCATTATTCTATTGTGACTACTCGTCGGAAGAGGTTGCCAATGTCTGATATGAAGCATCGTGTCAGAGTGCTTAAAATTTCGAGTCAAATATTTAATGAGAACAAAGTGTTTTTTAATTGTTTCTTTTACTTTCAAAATGATTTCCTAGTTATAATCACTAATGTGATTTTCCACCATTTCTAACTTAAAATGTATTTCCCTTTTATTTTTTTTTTTACTATAAACTCGTTTTAATTTTACGTACGTCCCAAATTGAGCACATTCCCAGAGAAACTCTATTCTCTTCCCCAATTCTAGTTTACTATTAGGTTGGTTCAAAAATAATGTCGTTTTCTAACATATGTTACTATGTGAGAAAACGATATTATTTTTGCACCAACCTAATAATTAGTTCAATGTAAAGGTTTTCGTTTTCCTTATTTTTTTTCATTTTTTTTATATGACATGAAGTTAATTGAATATGTACCGTATACGCGGTGGCAATAAATATACAGTTACTTATAATAAAAAAAAGCAAAGCATTTGAGCATTTGGCTTTAGTTCGAACAGTATCGGTAATTAATGTTGATTAATTGCTTTGTCTTAACTGTTATTGTAAATAACTGCATATAGACTTTGTTGCCACTTTGTATAATCGAGCTTAGAGCGAGTTGTTATAATCATTTCTTATGCAAAAAACAAAAAAAAAATGGAGTCGCCGCATTGTATACAGGTAATTTTTTTGAACAGGTAAAAACCATATATTTTCGTTGACTGATTGCACTATACACAGATATTTTTTTTCTAGAGTGATTAGAATTCATGCATTTCAGTGATATTAACCTAACTGGTAGTCCTCTATTCTAAGGGTATATTTGGCTAACCTTACCGGTAAAGTCTTTAATCCTGGCTCCTGGTGGCTAGATTATTTCTTTCTGTTGCTACATGGTCAGTGGTTTGGGTTGGTTTGTTTTGCAGCATATCAACCTCAATGGGTTATTTAATGCCGACAAGATTTTTATTGCTGATAATATTTTTTATCTATCTAAGTATATATTGTTTTGGTTTGTTTTGCTTTACGGCATATCAACCTTGATGTGTTATTTAATGCCGACAAGATTTTTATTGCTAGTAATATTTTTTTTCAAACCAAGCAAGACGATAAAGCCACTGCGATGAAAGGGGTTAATGATACTGAAAGAAACTGAGGAAATTTTATTGAAAAGGGTAGAAAATAAAAGAAAAGAATCCAAGGAGACAAAAGAAGAAAATCAACGTTGCATTTACGTTCTGAAAATCAATTATTCACACAATAAAGCTAAGTGATGTGAAAGAAGCTCAACAATATCTTTAACTACAATCACCTTATTTCTCTTATAAGATAAACAAAAGCAATGAATTTTGATCACCATTTGGTTTGATATATTTAATTTCTTTTTTTTTACGTTTTAGATTTCCTGATTAAGTTTACAAGTCAGGTGTTATCCTGAATCTCCATAGATATTTTGTTTTTTGTTTTTTTTTGCTTCATTCATTTTCTCATGAGGATACTAATGCCTATTTTCGGTAATGCTGTGATATAAACTCATATCATCAAAGAGTATTTCTCGTCCCAGGGCGCCATTCAAACACATAACTTGAGATGTGGGATTAGTGAGATAAGAAGATATAAATATTATAAGATCTTACTTGATGTCAATGATAAATATTTAGTTAATTCTGGTTTCGAATTTCGAGGCGCCGTGTATCGATTATTCTGCTGATCATTCTGTCGATTATTCTGGTGATTATTTTATTGATTATTCTGCCAATTATTCTGTTGAATATTCTGCTGATTATTTTGTTGAATATTCTGTCGTTTATTCTTCTGTTTATTCTGTTGAATATTCTGTCGATTATTCTGTTGATCATTCTATCGATTATTCTGTCGATTATTCTGCTGATTATTTTTTTTATTATTCTGTCGATTTTCTGCAGATAATTTTGCTGATTATTCTGTCAATTTTCTGCAGATTATTTTGCTGATTATTCTGTCGATTTTCTGCAGATTATTTTGCTGATTATTCTGTCGATTTTCTGCAGATTATTTTGCTGATTATTCTGTCGTTTTTCTGCAGATTATTTTGCTGATTATCTTGTCGATTATTCTGCAGATTATTCTGTTGATTATTGTTATGATCCAAGTTCCTTGTACTACGGTGATGGTCCAAGGCTAAAACCAATGAAAAAATAACACGAACACAGGTATGGAATTCAAAGATATATCACAACAGAAATATAATACAAAGAAGTAGAAGTATTAGTAATGTCTATCAGATTTGGTTAGGGTAAATTGTTATCTCAACAAGTCTCACTATTCCAATGTCCTTACAATATGCTCTCAATTATCTCTCCTTGTCTTACAATCTCCTCATACCTCTTGAGAGGCGCAGTATTTATAATGTCAGGAATAGTCCATTATTATTATGGATAAGTTCCCATAACACCCCACTTCCGAAGCTTTTGCGTAGCAGTGGTTTTAATTTTCTTTTTCTCTTTGGATCTATTACCAAAGGTTCTGTCAACTTTCTTTATCTGGACGATTTTCATGAATACTTCTTCTGGACTGGGTAGAGGATAGTGGTAGTCTTTTATCTCTGCGTTCAAAGCCGTTGAGAAATCAGCACATACTCGAATCCCCACCTTTTTTTTGACGTAAACCGTGGGTGCAGCCCATTGACTGTATTCTACTTTTGTCAATATGCCGGTGTTTTCGAGTCTAGCCAATTCTTGATCTACTTTTTTTACTGAAGCAAACGGTTATCTCCTTTTTTTTTCTTGAAGATAGGTTGAACTTTTTTTTTTATTTCTATATTTGCTGCCATTTTCTTACATCTTCCGAGACCTGCTGAAAATACTTCGGGGAAATTCTCTTTTAGTTTCTTTTAATTTTCTGCCTCGGTCGATAAACTTTTTACATTTTGACAGTGCGTACTTATTGGTAAGTCCCAAAGTTCGGCTTTTTGCATCCAGTCTGTACCGAATATGTTTTCTGTATTCCTTAGCACATACATTTTCAATTTTTCGTCATCCCGTTGAATGTCACATTTGTAATCACATCACCCTCAAATTTTATTTTTCTCCCAGTTAAAAAAGAAGAAAGATTGTGTATGTCGCGCAATTCTTGTTTTTTTCTCTTCATTTCTTGTTCTTAAAACGCATTGAATCACAATATCTATAGTTATATTAGGTTGGTGAAAAAATAATGTCGTTTTCTCACATATGTTACTTTTATATATGATTTCTGAATTAATTCATTGATATATATAGACATGTTATATATCATATTGAAGCGCGTTTTTCGCCTTATTGAATTGTGGTATTCGTTACCGTTCTCAATCTCTTCATTCATTTTTCGACAGCTTTTCAACAGCATGGACAAAATTCAAATCCGCGTGATTTTCTTGTTCCAGTTCAAACTAGGCCGAAAAGCTGCCGAGATATCAATGATGCGTTTGGCCCAGGAACCACTAACGAACGTGTGGCACAACGGTGGTTCAAGAGATTTCGCAATGGTGACGAGAGCCTCGAAGATGAAGACGGTCGCGGCCGGCCGACTGCGGTTGATAACGAACATTTGAAAACCTTAATTGAAGCCGACCCTCGCAAAACCACACGAGAAGTTGCTGTTGAACTCGAGGTCGACCACTCAACTGTCGTTCGCCATTTAAAGCAAATAGGAAAGTCCAAAAAATTGGATAAATAGGTGCCTCATGAATTGAACGATAATCAAAAAAATCGTCGTTTTGAGGTGCCTTCTTCGCTCCTTCTGCGCAACAAAAACGACCCATTTCTCAAGCGGATTGTGACGTGTGATGAGAAGTGGATCCTCTACAACAACCGGCGACGTTCGGAACAGTGATTGGATGCTTGAGAAGCTCCACAACACTTCCCGAAGCCGAAATTGCACCAAAAAAGGTTATGGTGACTGTTTGATGGTCTGCGTCCGGTCGCATACATGACAGCTTCTTGAATCAGGGCGAAACGATTACGAGAAGTACTGCCGACAAATTGACGAAATGCATCAGAAGCTCCAACGTATGTGCCGGAGATTGGTCAATATGAAGGGACCAATTCTCCTCCATGACAACGCTCGCCCGCATGTTGCTCAACTGACCCTGCAGAAGCTGAACGAATTGGGCTACGAGACTCTGCCTCATCCGCCATATTCACCGGACCTCTCGCCCACCGATTATCACTTTTTCAAGCATCTCGACAACTTCCTGCGCGAAAAATGCTTCAAAAGCTGAGATGATGCCGAATCGGCCTTCAATGACTTCATCGTTTCCAGAACTCCGGATTTCTATGCTAATGGGATAAATAAACTTGTTTCTCGTTGGCAAAAATGTGTCGATTCTAATGGTTCTTATTCCGATTCATAAAGTTTATTATGAAAGGAGTTATGATCTTTTGAATTTGAACGTCAAAAACGACATTATTTTTGCACCAACCTAATACATTCAATGGATGCAACGTGTCAGAAAATGGTTTTGTCGAAAAGCCCCCCGCACTCGACGATAGGAAATATTTCCTCTACTTTACAGCGTAAAGCTGCATTCAGCACGAACAGCACAGGAAAAAAACTTTAACGCCGTTGGGATGTTCTTTTCTACCCACCATCTTCAACTGACCTTGTACCAGACGATTATTACCTCTTTCAATTGCTACAAAATGTTTTGATGGAGAAGACTTCTAACATTTTTATCCCATCACAACCTGCCATGTTTTACTCCAAAGGGATCGAAGGCCTGCTTAATAAGTTCACAACAAATAATGGTGAATATATAAAAGAATAAAATATAAAAGGATTTTATCTTTTGAAGAATAAATTTGATAAACAAAAACGGAAATTATTTTTGATTCAGCTCAATAGATGCGCATTATGCACAGATGATTTATTCCTAGCATTACTTGCATTTTTATGAAGTGCAAACTCCGGTGGCTTTCAAAATCAATATGAAGTGAGGTGTTCTTGTGATAGATGTATTTGTGTTGTCCTGAATTGATTATTCACTCTGTACTGGGATCTATTTAAATATTTCATATATAGACCTGTTCTGGTACCTGTTTATATTTCTGAGATGAGGTATTATGTCCACTATTTAAATTATTTGGACTATTGTCCTCATCTTTGTCACGATATTTATTACAACATTTCGGCCGTTGTACGCTCCGGCCTTCTTCGGGTGGTTGGAATGTCGAAACGAGACCTTTATTTCGCTCATTCGGGTAGACTGTTCTAGTTCCACGTGCCATATTTAATGGATGTCAGTTATCAGTTGCCTCGTGTTAATTCCCCTCTCCAAATTCTTCACAACCTTACCCGGGTATTGAATTCACACACTTTGGGTCCTGTCACTGGATCTAATCAACGCCTTTATCCACTGTGCCATGTGACCTTGAGGAGTGTGAGTTCAATACCTGGTTAAGGTGGTGGAGAACTTGGAGCGGGTAATTAACAAGAGATAACTGATAACTGGCATGTCACGTGGGACTAGAACAGTCTAGTGTTCGAAATAAAGGTTTTAGTTCGACATTCCAACCACCTGAAGAAGGACGGAGCGTACAACGGCTGAAACATTGCAATAAATATGGCAACAAAGATGAGGACAATAGTCCGAATAATGTAAATAGTGTAGACGAGTTTTATACTAAGGAAATTTATTATCAACAATAGACACTTGTCTAAGAACAGCAGCTCCTCATATCCGCTTATAAAAAAAAGAGTGTGATTAATGGTTCTTGATGCCGAGTACACTCACTAATTTTTTTTGAATTGCTTATTCTAATGATTTGTTCTATATATAATCTATATGTTCTATATATAACCTATATATTCTATATATAATCTATATGTTCTATATATAATCTATATATGATCTATATGTTCTATATATATTGTATATGTTCTATATATAATGGATATATTTTATATGTAATCTATATGTTCTATATATAATCTATATGTTCTATATATAGTGTATATGTTCTATATATAATCTATATATTCTATATATAATCTATATGTTCTATATATAATCTATATATTTTATATATAATCTATATGTTCTATATAAAATCTATATGTTCTATATATAATCTATATATTCTATATATAATCTATATGTTCTATATATAATCTATATATGATCTATATGTTCTATATATAATCTATATGTTCTATATATAATGGATATATTTTATATATAATCTATATGTTCTATATATAATGGATATATTTTATATATAATCTATATGTTCTATATATAATGTATATGTTCTATATATAATCTATATATTTTATATATAATCTATATGTTCTATATATAATCTATATGTTCAATATATAATCTATATGTTCTTTTACTGATATTAAATGGACGAGAAGAATAATGCGCTATCTCTTTAGCCAGATAGTTGCATTCTGGAGAAAAAAAAACAGGAAGTTGCTTAATGCTTCACGGCCTTTTGACTTTGAGCCATTATCAAATCCGGTAGCAGAAGGCTATCGCCCCACAACCAGTCACGAGGTGAGCCATGTTTAATCCCGTCGCCAAAGAAGAACTGCTGACGAGACTAAACATTAAACTTGGCCTTCTGCCATATTACGTTCGAGTGAGCTAAAAAAGAAATCCCCAAGTTGACCAAGAAAAATGATCAAAATCTCTTACTCAGAGAACGATTCTGCGTTGCGATAGACACGCGTGTGGCTGTGTGCCATTCAACTTCCTCGAGCGGCTGAGGTTTACGGAAAACCGGCAGACTCGTTACTAACTACAACGGCGATGACGTTAAATCTATCGATTGACATTGTCCACCATATCTAATAAACCATCCGGTATAATACAAATAAACACATTTTCTATATGACTGATGTATTTCAGTACAGAATATGGCGAAAATCAAAATAACCAGATTCATTCTTAGGATTGGCAATGGCTTTAAGGTTCAACAGGATTATTCTTCCGTGTGCAGAAATGGATTTAGAACGTTTTTAAGTATTTTCTGTCTAGATTTCTGGGAGAGGATTTACCATTATTTACACAGAAAGAATCAGCGCATATGTTAGGTTATGAGGATCTCCTTAGTAGGCCTAGCATAGAAATAAATGAAATATGGAAGCCGTTAATGAAGAAAGAAAAATGACAGCAAATCTTCAACAGCAGCAGCTGGAACAAAAGATAAAGAAAGCTTTCGTGAGTTCAGTCAAATATGACAAGCATAATAACACTTAACAGCATGCTGTTTAATTTTAAGGCTGCAATTTCTCCAATGAGTCTAGTAGATTAAAGTGTTGGTTTGTGAATTTGATCATATAACAGTTGAGAGTTCTATCCGTGATCTAGGCAGTATGTACTTGGACTCAGTGGAGATAAGGCAAGCAATAACTAACCAGTATTTAAAAAAAACTAGAGGAGATAACGCTAGACATGCAAAGTGGAGCGCAAATAGTCTACCCCTGTAGATTAAATGGCACATTCGCCCGAGGATGGGCGTATTCAGCAAAAATCGAAAATTGCTTTTATCATTGCAAATTGTTACTTATATCATATCCAAGTATTTTACAAAACATTAGAGCCGATGACACAATATTTCAAGTTCAGTTTAGTTTTAGAGCTCGTAGTCATGCAATATGATGAGCTAAACTATAGATTTATCTGCTGAACATGCTTACATTATTTTTACATTATTATAGTGAAATCATTAGAAGTCAAAAGCATTTCATTTTTGGTGGTATATTAATTAAAAATATTCCTTCTTACAGACTTTAAATTTTGAAATGGAAGAAGATCATTCAAAATTTTAGAATGTTGCTATTGCCCATCAAAATGTCAGGGAGAAAGTGTTCTAAAAACAAAAATGGAAAAGAGAGATAACAAAGCGCAAAAGAAATAGCTCCAGTTTGCTCAGATTAGGAAATATAGCATTGAAGCCAAAGTATTCTAAAATGCTGGCAATACCAAATAAAATGCTTAATACCTAACAACAAGTCGAATACAGCAAAAGAATTTGAATTATTTTTATTTATTTGTTATGTAACTAAATACATAATTGTCAACAATGTTTGCATAAAACTTGATATTTCCAGTAATAAATTCTTAATAAATATTGTTATTAGGTTGGTGCAAAAATAATGTCGGTTTTCTTTTGAAGTTGAACGTCAAAAAACGACATTATTTTTGCACCAACCTAATATTTTATTTAAGTGTAAGGTAGTCCTACATTTACAATTCCTTCCGGCTAACTATGAAAAGAAATGTTGATCAAAACTGCCTAAAACCTTTAAGCATGTATTGCAGTAAAATTATCAAATGTTGAATACGCCCATCCTCACCCGAACGCGTCAAGTAAAGGGTTCAATTAGGAATTCCTTTTAGGTTACCTGGATCAACATACACCTGATATTGGGGGTGGGATATAATGGAAAAACTTTGTGATAAAAACAAAAAAAATGGAGATACTGGTCCGTATATTAATGGTTTATTAGTAATTGCGTGTTATACAAAGAATAGGGATTTTATCTGCCATTGATATGTGTGATAATAATAGTTATTTTCCCTGGTGTCAATCGAACAACTGCATTTGTAATAATTTTACGTGGCTCTTAAAGTGTGAGTTTTACAGACATTTTCTAACTTGATTCTTCGTTTCTACACTGGTTTCGAGCATGCGCGTGTGCAATCGATGTGACGAGTTCGAATTCCAGTCGAGGTTGTTCAACAATAATACACATGAAAAGGTACAAATTAATCTCATATTCCCGTCAGGGATTAAATATCAGAGCAGACTGGTCAATATGAAAGCAATTTAAACATTCATGACTATTTATCGAAATTAGTAGACCTTCGAATTACTTGCATTATTTACATTATTCAGACTTATCCTCATGTTCATTGCCATATTCACAACGTTTCGACCTTTGTACACTCCGGCCTTCTTCAGGGAATTTCGAACCGAACTCTTTATTTCGTCCACCGGAGTAACTTATTATAATTCCACGTGCCATGCCTCTTCCAGATGTCTCAGTTATTTCCCTTTAACTCAACTCTCCATGTTTATGGTTCACCACTGCTGTAGTCTGGAACTGAACTCACAACTCTTTGGGTCTAGGGAAAACATGGACTCCTCTTGAAAGAACCTGGTTAAATATACCCAAGCAATGAATCCAGTACCGTGTAGGCTCCATACTACGTCACGAAACCGTCGTTATTCTGCAGAAGTTGTAGCTGTAATGAACTGCAGGAAAAATGAAAATACGATACTTGAATCTTCATTACTTGAAATTTTATTCAATTTCTGACTTCCACAGTTACTCTTGTTGTATGCGGCGCTACATATCCTTGGACGTGACTTTACATTCTGTCTATGATGTGTGAGCGACTGCCCAAATCATATCGGCTGTGGCTGTATATAAATCTGTCTAACATTCCTGTTCCCATGCTTGCTATACCGGAGGCAGGTTATTTAATTCCAGATCAACCCTCTGTTGCACACGACTTTCTTGATGGCCTGCCGTAAAATTTGAGTGCAATTTCTATTCCGCTATATGACAATGTATTATTATGCAGGTGTCTCTAATTATTCAGATTACAATGATATTTTCTCCACCATTGATGTTTTTTAGGAAAGTAAATCCCCATGACGGCATTCAAAATGTCCATCTTTTGAATTGTGATTTTAAGTAATTCTTTTGATTTATTTCTTCGATATAGAAAGAAAATATATTAATGGCGGCATTTGAAATCCGTATCTCAGTAAATTGGGGACCTTAGGCAGTGTGGCATTTACTACATTGACGTAACTTGATTACTCGCTATCTATATGTGGGCTTATAGCCATATCACGTTCAAACATCTGTTCTTATACAATCACCTAAATTAAACAAGGCCAAGCGTGACCAGTATCCAGATGGGTGACCACTTAGGAATACCAAGGTCTGTAAGCTTGTATGTGCGAGTGGTATAAAGGACAACGGCTCAGAATTGGAAATCGGATAGCCGAGTTCCAATCCCAGTCATGTTCGTTATATTCACTTTCGAAAGGAAAGGAATTCACCACTTCCCCACAGATATGGATTAATTAGTAGGACTTGTATCAGTAAATGAATATTATTTCCAAAAATAATTACAATCTAAAAATATTTTACAGTTTTAACTAATCTGAAAATGTTGTTAAACTATAAAAAAGAATTCATTATTAATAATTAGTTGCGTATTATACAAAGTAATTGCATGATTTTACTGGTGCAAAAAAGCAAGAACTAAGAGCGGAATTTAAAATCTGCAAAAATATTACGATTATTCGCTCTTCTACTTAGCTTGAGTCATGCTATTTTATGAGTAGGTGCGTATTATACAAAGAAAAATGGTTTTATCTATTACTGCTGTGTATAATAGCAATTACTTCGGGTGCCATTCGAAATCTTTATGTGAATAAGTATTTGCGACTGAGTTTACGTGGTGACTAGCAGATTCGTATGACATAATTCTCCCCTTGTTTGCTGAGATTGATAAAGATTCTCCAAAGAAAATAGATTTTCTCCATTAATGACCTTTGTACGAAAAACGAATACCAGTCGTAGCTTTCAAAAATCTTGTTGAGGTGGACGTGGGATTGGACGAGGAGGAAGATTAACATGTCAGGTGGAGTTGATTACTCGCACGTGTGCTGAAATCGAATGAAGCGTTTCACTGGTATATTCGTATACAAAGAAAAATGGTTTCCCAATTAATGTCGTTTGTAAGAACACCAGATTTTATAACCATAAAGAAAAAATGAAAATAGTTTATTGCTATTAGCCCCATTTTTATGAAAAGCAAATCGCCATGTCAGTTTTCGAAATCTATATCTCCCTAATTAAGGATCTTCTAGAAAAAATATATTTGCCAACACTGCTCACATTGGTTATTGGATCGACTCAAGATTTTTCTAAACAAGTTTACTATATGAAATACTGCACCCTTGTGCAAATTAATTGAAACAACCGCTTTAGTTTCCTTTCTTTGACCATATGGTTAGATTTAGACCCACTGGAGTGACAGGATGTAATCGATTTCTATTTTTTCCTCGGATTAGGTCATTTGCAGTGGTGTGCAGTAATATGACTCTATTTTCGGGGTGTATGAGGAAATTTATTTAACATTGAAAAATACTGAGATCCGTGATTGCATCAGATTTTCATCACGCTATTGTCTCGACTGTCGATTATTTGTCCTACAGCCATTGTCTGCAATGGACGTTACTCCAAGGAAGCTTATGAAAATTGTAACGCAGCACGAAGTAAGGCTTACCAGTGAGCAAATCAAAGTACTATAGATTGGCCCGGAAACTCTCTTGAATTAAATGAATCTGTGGTCAGTCTGCAAGGAATGACTTCGTGGAATGGACATACGAAGTACTAATGTGCACTGGGACATATTTCATCGGAAAAATATGGAAGAAACGTAAATAATAACGGAATTATTCGTTTCGTTTCAATTAATTTACACAAAGGTGTATGTCAAAGGTATGATTTATTTTCTTTTATAAGTGTGGTAATAAAATAAGCACACCGCATCTCCCCTCTCGCTTGTAACCATCCATCACAATAAAATAAACGTTTTTCAATACTAAACCGGAATTAGTTAAATAAAGCTTCATAAGCTTCAACATAGAGCTGTTACTATATTACAGTTTATTTGACTCATTCTCCTTCGCAATGCTTTGAATAAATCTTCATAACAAGCTTAACGATCGTCTGTTTTATTTAGAGTCAGTAGGTTAATTACTACGTTGATATAGCCAAATCATTTTGATTGCGAGAAATGATTTGTTTGACAGGTCCCATGAGGGATTGTAAGTATTTGCATTATTTACATTGTTCGGACTGTTTGAAATTTTCACGGGTTCTGCTAATAAATTATTTTTATAACTACAACACTAGTACATAGGCCGACCTATTTCTAAATAAAATAATCTATATATTTTTAAAATCGTTTCTATAATAAAGTTTTGAAACCTCAGGAAAGTTTATATCAGTGGTGCCAATCTTAGCCAGATAGCAGAGTTCAAAGTTGAGAGAGATTAGTCATTGTGTGGTTGGCTAGTTGTCATATCGACGGACCAATCGTAAGACAGAACCAAACAAAGGTCTTCTGATGGATAAGAACTTTGGACAGTTGGGTTTTTCAGTGGTGATCTGTTCAAATAGGAAGTAACTGGCTCCCACGCCACTATCTATAGGCCGCGATATTTCGGGAATAGCTGTCTTTTAGGAAATTAGAATATTCGTTGGAGATGATCAGTATGAAAGGCTATAGCATAGTTAGAAAAAGAATTGATAAACGCTGATACTAAGAGCTTATCGTAAGATTCCTTAGTATATATCCAGATAGTCAAAGTCTCGAATGCAGAGATGGTGTGAAACGTAACACTTTCCTAAGGAAGAGACCCATGGTGTCCAGAGGCTTTTTTTTTGTCGAAAATATTATCCATGATGCTCTCGCATACACTAAGCGTGCCAAGAGGAAGTCTGTGAACGCCAGAACTTCTACAGTTTGGGAACTCAATAAACTTGAACCAGCAACCCGAAAAGATCAAAATCCATATGATCTAATAAGATTGTTATGTTTTTGCACACATCTCTGCGTAGTAGTAGTCGTAGTACAGTTCTCTGCGACCTGAATACCAACTGAGTTTGCTAGGCATAGCCACTCTATTAGGTAATCTCCAATAATTCGCTGAAAAATCAGTATAGCATAATGATAAATGACCCTAAACTTAAAAACAAAGTTTCATCGTTGAAATGTTTATGTTATTATTAAGAGGAAAGAACAAAGTATTTTTTTAGATTTAATTTTTTTTTTTTTTGCCTTCTTTTTAACACATTCTAAACTGGGGTCAAAAATCTCTATTTTTTCTGTTAAATTCGTAATACTTGTGGTCATCGCCATTTTAGTGTGGCAGTTACAGGGGGAAAACCCGTTAATTTGGAAATTCTTGCAAAAATTAAATAATCGTCTGATTTTAATGAAGCTTTCACGACTTATTCAAACATTAAGGAATTTATTTTTGAAATTGTCATTTTTATAAAATCTTGGTAATTTTTTTTACATCTATTAAACCCCCAACAACCTCCATCCTAAATTAATTTTATGAAATGTTCTAGTATTTCAAACAGTTTGTAAATTGTTTGATATTACGTAGAAGCAAGACTCCTTGGTGAAATTAAATCTTCATTTTTTTCACAACTACTGCCAACATCTGCTCCAAATCGCAAAATAAAAACTGCAATAAACTATCTAATTAGCAAATTAGATAGGCTTTTATTTGCTTTTATAAAGGACATTATTATCTGAAGAAAAAAAAATCGATGAATAAAGAATTTTTGACAAGAATTGTTTGCATTTTTATTTTAGTTCTTTTTCATTTTTCTTTAATTTTAAAAAATGTTTTAAAATTCTTCCAAGCAGAGTGTGGGTAGGTTATTAGGTTTTTAAGTCAAGACTATATTTACTAAGCGAAAATTAAAAGTTTAGTAAAATAATGCTGCAAAACATTTTACCATAATTATTTTTTTTTTGTGCGTCAAAATGTTATATATATATGTTTAGTATATCAAATAAGCGACATTATGGTAAAAAGTTTACGTGTTTTAAGGCTTGTCTCTTCTTTGGGGAAACCCTTCTGAGATGTACAGGTCTTATCTCACTCTCAGTTATTAAATTAAAAATTAAATTGAGACAATAAAATTATCTCATTTATCAATTTAAACATTTAATAACTCAGTGAGATATTTTCATTATTAATATAATAATAATTTTATTAGTTATTACCTCCGTTATTAAATGAATAATGTAATAAATTAATGTAATATTAATAATTATTAAAATTATTTATCATTATCTTAGTTATTAAATAATGAAAGACATAGAAGTAACTCAATAATGTAAGAAATTTTTATAGTATTTTAAATTATTATAAGAAACAAAAAGACGTTATGTCACGTTTGATACACCGTACTGAACCTGTCAACACATTCAGTCATCAAATTATCAATGGAGACGTGAAAATAACAAGACCCCGAGGTCAAGAAATGTTTGTCTAGAACATTTTATGCTATAAGTAAGTGATACTTCTTTCAGAACAGATTAATTTACCTTTAAATTTGCTAATTTTATGAAAGTAACGTTTCAGAAATATATATCTTATTTTAGCGGAATTTTCAAAACCGACAAATAGGTTCGTTTACATTTCTCTAAAAAAAGTTAAAAATGGCCGTTTTGATTGTTTGTTTTTTTTTGGAAGCATCGACTAAAAATCATTCAAATTTCTACTTGAAATATTCCACAGTATTTTTTTTCTGGAATTAGAAAATTTAATACTTCAGCTTTCAATTGAAGCGGTTGGAAAGCTTCGAAGAGGATTTTTCCTTTATGAAAAATACATTTATACCTTATGTATACGAATTTTTGGAGTTGCCTACACTCTATGTTCGTCAGTTATTCTCTATTTATACTATCTAATTTGCATGCAATACTACAAAGTTATTGACAGATTTAGTGCCATTTAGACAAAAATACGACCCCGGAAATCACCTGGGTGAAAACTCAGAGAGAAGAAAAAACAAGACCCCAAAACCTCCACGGCAAAAAGGAACTGAACAGACACACTAAAATAAGGTCACTTTGGCATACATAAACTATCTATGTCAAATTCTAAAGTTTAATATGTATTATTAGTTGTTCCAATCGATGTCGGATGAGTTGAATAAAAAAAAAAATCTCGTGCGGGTGGCATAAGAGTTATCGTTTCGGAAAATCAAATCGTCAAGTCGGGTTCATATATAGATCGCGTAGCTTTTTTTAACAATTGTTTATTAGATCCCTTCGTAAGCACAAGTGTCGCCCTTTCTTCAGCTATACGTTTAATAACAAAGCAAGTTGCACGTCTCTAATCTTAAATAGCATCCAGTTTAGGAAAAGGAAAACTTTCAAGCGTAAATAATAAGAGAGGGGGTTAAGGGCATTTTTAGCCTTTGTAGAACACCCAGTCTAGGAAACGGATACCTGAATTCAAAATTAGTCTGAAGTTCGGCGAACCTTCGCAAGATATCATGCAACGACTGCAGTATATTCGATGCCCCTACGATCTTAATTGGTTTCGGGACATAAGAGATTTATATTGATATTTTCGGCAGTCGATCGCATCAGGAGCGTCGCCCTCTCTCCCTATTCACCTTCGCTCCTCCGGTGGCAGGGGTGGAGTTGGCTGTAAATCAAAGAGAATTTGACGAAGTCATTCGCGTGAATTTGATTTTGGTGGACAAATCTGTACGACGGAGAAGACAACACACTTGACCAGAAGCACTTCCCTCGCGACCCAAAAGGGACAGAGACAGGCGATATCTGGCAAGCCTGGTTGCATCGGGCAGTCGGATGCTCGGTCTGTCAAGATACGCACTGATGATGATATGATTGATATTGATAATGTTGACGAGTATTAGATAACAAGTAACTTTCCTCCAACTTGATATGAAATGCAGAAGGAAAATGTATATAGTGAAGGGTGCTTCTGGATATGTAATATAATTATGCCTGTTTACATTATTCGGACTGTTATGCTTATTGACCTATTTACAACGTTTCGACCGTTGTACGCTCCAGTCTTTTTCAGGTGATTGGTATTTCGTACCGAAGCCTTTATTTCCTCCACCGGAGTAGTTCTTCCAGTTGTCTCAGTTATTTCCCTTTAACTATTCAAAGATGAAGAACAGCAGTCCCAAAAATGTAAATAATGTAAATAATTACAGTACCTCATCTCAGAAATATAGACAGAGACCCTGTTTAACACAAATCGAATCATTGCTCGCAATCAAAATCAATTATTAGGCAGGCTGTAACAGCGTAGTAATTAACTTACTAACTCTAAATAATACAGACGAACGTTAAGTTTATTCAAAGTAACTTGATCATTACACCTATGTGATGTTCGACCATCACTTTTTATAGTAGAATAGATTGAAGGGGAGACAACTGTGCTTGGCTTCAGGACACTATCAAACAGATAAAGAAGAAGCATTACAATATAATTACTATTATTTCAAATAAAATTGACCTTGTTTATACCAAATTAAACTACCCTCAATTTTGTCTTAATATGATACAATAACAACTCTATTTAGAAGCTTAATTTGACTCATTCTGCTTTAGTGTCTAAAAACGTTTATTTTATTATGATGGATGCTTTCAAGGAAGAGGATGTCCTTATGATTTTCTAAGTTTTTTGGGGGTTCACCTTGCTGTACCCTAGTATTGAACTCACTCCGAACTCTTTGGATCTAGTCACTGGATCTAACCAACGTCTTTAGCCACTTGGCCAAGTATCCTTGAAGAGATCAGGGAATGAATTTCTGTGACTTATAAACGTAAGGTCTCAGAAATCATTTTTTACCAGTGCTCATATTGCAATTTTCCGTTATTATTATTGTACATTTTTTACCAGAGCTCATATTGCAATTTTTATATTGTTTTTCATTGGTTTTCTCTGTCACATCTTATTACTGTTTCCCATACTGTAACATTTCTATGCTTGGTCAACTCAAGAGATTTTTGTGGCCTAGCTACCTGAAGAAAGCCGGAGCGTGCAACGGCCGAAATGCTGTGAATATGGCAATGAAGATGAGGATAAGAGTCCGAATAATGTAATTAATATAAATAACCAAAATACCTCATCTCAGATGTATAGACAGATATAATTATGCCTCTAAAGGCAGAATCATTGGTTTTTCTCAGTAAGCGCGTATTATGCAAAAATAATTATTTGCGTTTGAAATCTGTGTCGGTATAATGGCATATACCAGGATTATAATGATTATTTGCAAAGTTTGTCCAACTTGATTTAAGCTAGAGTCCTTAGAGCGAGACAAGTTATTTTTTTTATTATTCTCTTTAGAAAAGTATTCAGATACCAAATTTGAATATATAATTTGCAGTAAATGGAGTTGAGTAACTTCTGTCGTCTTGATTTGACTTGATAATCCGCTCATATCATAAAGTCGATAAAAAGAATTTTGTAACTAACTCTTCTTTAGTACACTGCGATGTTTGAAAACCCAACAAAATATCGCTCTTTCTTTCTTCTTTCATGCGTCGTGTCACTTTAGGGTATAGATGATCATGGCCCTCCTCTTTTTTCCATCCATTCAAGCTCTTAATAAATGTTGTATTTTTCTTATTTCTCCCAAAACCTGTTCTACCATCCATTTATCAAGCTCTTCAAGTACGTTACGCACTGCTATTCCTCTGTCCCTATTTCACTCAACCTGTCTTGTGAGTATCACATTTCCCAAGCCCTCTTTCCTCATTATGTCCTCTTGAAATTTCAACTGCCTCTTCCTGATGTTAACTATAAGTTTTCTTTTTGTTTCCATTTTCTTTAAAACCTCGTCGTTGCTCACATGTTTGGTCAATGGTATCCTCAGAAAAAAATGTCCAGTCACATTTTCATAATTAGTCAAGTAGCTTTTTAAATATCTCTATGGCCGTACGATCGCAAGCAACGTCGAGCCTGCGTCATCCGTGATTGCATCAGATTTTTATCATGCCTAGACACTATTGTCTCTAATGTCGATTAGTTATCCTACAGCCATTTTCTGCAATGGACGTTTCTCCAAGGAAGCATTTGAAAATTGTAACGCTGCATGAACACTCTTACCTGTGAGCTGGGAAACTCTCCTGTTTTAAATCCAATCGAGAATCTGTGGTCAGTCTGCAATGAACGACGTCATAGAATGAAAATATGAAGGGTTATCATTTGCACTGGGTCATGTTTCATTGGAAAAATACTAAAAATTAAATAATAACGGTATTATTCGTTTTGTTTCAATTAATTTGAACAAGGGCGTATATTATATTATATGCCATTAATGAATCTTTTTTTTTTTTAATTTGTTGCTAATTTATTAAAAATGTACATGTTATGCATACCTGACTAACCAGAAACCTCTTAATATTTTTTCAGGAAAAAAACTGTGGTGAAGCCCTAAAACCTTCAATGCTCAAGTGTCGTTCGTCTTCCCCTAATCGGAGTCATTATATAGCCGGGGTATTCTGGATATGTTAATTAGTTTATTTACATATCAGTACATTCTGCAAACTTCATAGACAGTTCATTGACTGTTTCGTTCAATACACATTTGAAAATGATATTTCCAGTCATGTGCAAATGTTTATTTTAAGAAACAATCAATTATTTCTTGTCTCCATGATAGTTTTGCTTATTCGCTTTTTTTAATGATATCACCCTAAGCAAGGTTATACAGACACTAATACACAGGGGGTTAGTGAGTGCGAAATACTATAAGAAAAACATTATTATGCAGCGAGAACAGTAAAAGAATAGAATTTCAGAGGATAGAAGATAACGATTGATATTGCATTTAATTTTTACAAGATCAAAGTAGACTAGAAAGCAAGAAGCCGGTTTGGTTTGGTTTGGTTTGGTTTGGTTTGGTTTGGTTTGGTTTGGTTTACGGCATATCAGCCTCAATGGGTTATTTAATGCCGAAAACAATTGTATTAGTGTTATTTTTTTTCAAAAATATATTGTTGAAAATATTTTATTCAAAAATATACTGCTGGGATAATTTTTTTCAAAAATGTATTGCTGGTAATATTTTTTTTCAAAAATGTATTGTGAGTAATATTTTCTTTTTTTTTTTTCAAAAATGTATTGTTGGTAAATTTTTTCCCAAAAAGTATTGCTAGTATTAAAACCTATTTTGATACTTTCATAGTGTTTTGACCCTTTTTGATGGGATTAACTATTTTCCCATACCTGGGACACTGACAGATGCTACCGCCCAGTGTGGACCTGGGAACACCAGCAATTAAGAGATGGTTCCACGCTCCTCAAAACCACCTGATCAAAGGCCTTGCGGATGTAGTTCATCGTCTTACCCAGGACGCATATGTTGTTTATCGTTATACCCAGGACGTGCAAAAAGCCGGAAGAGAGTTCTACAAATGAGATCTTACTATGAAAACAGATCGCGTTGATTTTTATCGTTTTAAAACAAAGAAATTGATGAATTATTAGATTTGATTCAACTTTTAAAATGATTTGGAAAAACCGTAACGAATATGTTCGAATGGCGAACGTTAACTTATTAAACAGTCGGTGTTTCTTTTCAATCACCTCAAACTGCACGAAATTTCTGTAATCAGAAAAGAAGGCTAGATTTCATTTTACCTATAAAATTCTTCAACTGATAATCAAATGGTCTTACCGATTCGAATGGTAAAAGTCTGGGGAATGATCTGGAAGAGGGCCATACCCTTGTATTTTTGGAATCAAAAATGCTAAAATTGTATCAGAAATCAATACGAAAATCAGGTGATCACATTTCCTTCTCCATCTTCTTGAGATTCGGTGAGTCGAATTCTTTAAAAAAATATATTCTTGTATAATTGTTGCTTTAATTCATTTATTTGTTGCTCAAATGAAAAAAAAAAACATTAGGTTTATTATTGACACAAACCCCGTTGTATGATGTTCAAGTCGAAGCTAAAAGCTGACCAAAATATTGAAATGAAAATAAATCGTCTGGTTTACAAGCAGAAACACTACACATATTTTATACATTAATTAATTAGGTGAAGTTTATCAGATAACCATGTCGTCTGTATTGCTTCCATTCCAGCCAGTCTGATGATATCCCCATCAAACAGTTAAAACACAAGAAAATTCAATTGATCAGAAGACTGCTGAATAAGAGTTCTGACCGGAATATATATATATATATATATATTAAGTGAGCATTGAAGTCAACACTCAGAGGCGACAGGCTGTTTCATGCTAGACGCAATCGTCAGTACTCCTGCATCTGAGTGTTGATTTCAATGTTCACTTTTATATATATTTATATGCGCTCTATCTCTGATATTGAGAACTTTATCCCATAAATGAAGCCGACCGTAAAACTATATTTCTTCTCATATATATATATATATATATATATATATATATATATATATATATATATATATATATATTAGTCAGGTCGGCATAGAGGCAAATATAAGTTATTCACTCTTACTATTTTCTTTATCTTTCATTTTAGATTGTTTTTCTTTTGCATATGTATATAGAGGGATAGATATGAATATACAGGAATTAGATAGATAGATAGATAGATAGATAGATAGATAGATAGATAGATAGATAGATAGATAGATAGATAGAATATACTAGAATTATCGGTTTTCTTTGGAAAGACGTTTAATTTTCAAGCGAATTTTTATTTGTTTTTAATATAGTAAGTGACTCACTGATTACGTAGGGAATGGAAATGATTCGAACTGGTCTCTGTGGCATGGCGGGTCCTAGCTGTAAACTTTGATCTGGTGGAACTAAAGAATGGAGCTACTGAAGATTTACCAATGAAATTACGAATAGAGATGAACTGGTGACTTTCGTAGCTGGGGAAGAGGTTGAAGAGTTGTAGATAATTCACTGCCCACAAGGCTGCGTATACATGTTTTGAACTCTATCAAAGCAGGAAAGTGAAATTTGGATAGCTCCAGTTCATATAACAGCAATGCTCTATTTTTGAAAAACGATCGTTTCATAATTTTGATAATTAAGTGGATGCAAATAAAATATATTTCTGTCTTACATTTGTAAGCAAATCAAACCGTGGCTCCTTATCGGTTAAAGTGCTCAATATCAGGGATAAATTGTAAGTAAATATAAATGTGGACATTGAAGTCAACACCCAGAAGCCTGAAGATTCCGTTTAAACACCAAAATTAACTCCTTCTACTTTGCTCCATGACGTCTGAGGTAATATGATAGTAAAGGATATACTGCTACTTCCATATAACACATAAGGTTTTGCTTTATCACAGATGGTAGTCTGGCAAAATCGCGTCTGACATGAAAGTGCATACGAAACAAATGCGCTATTGAATGTTTTATTTATTATTACGCACATTTTATGACTAGATTGTAGGTTCGATCACTGTGATCGAATGTTTTTAATAATTACCTGTTGTTGTAACTGCATCTGCATAACTAGTCTTGCTATTCGAATGGTACAATTTTATATTTGGGGCCGATGTGAGATTGAATCATGAACTTATATGAACTTATTACACAAACGAGTTTTATTTTCCAGACTGCTTGCGTTTTTTAAAAAAAGCAAACACTGAAGGAAGCATTATAAATCACCATCTACCTTATTCGGTGTCCCTCAATTTGTGCTAAATGTCCATCTAGTACAAGACCCAAGAGCCATTCGGGGTAGAGTGTTATCAAACCAGCTTGCTGTATGTATGCAAGCGGAGGAAACAAAGGAGATTGTGATGATATTGGATAGATAGACTTTAAGAAGCTAAGATTGTAGTGATTGGAAAAGCATCCACTCGGGAGTCTTTTCCACAACTTCCGTCTGACTCACTGATTACGTAGGGAATGGAAATGATTCGAACTGGTCTCTGTGGCATGGCTGGTCCTAGCTGTAAACTTTGAGCTGGTGGAACTAAAGAATGGGGCTACTGAAGATTTACCAATGAAATTACGAATAGAGATGAACTGGTGACTTTCGTAGAGGTTGAAGAGTTGTAGATAATTCACTGCCCACAAGGCCGCGTAAACATATTTTGAACTCTATCAAAGAAGGAAAGTGAAATTTGGGTAGCTCCAGTTCATATAACAGCAATGCTCTATTTTTGATAAACGATCGTTTCATAATTTTGATAATTAAGTGGATGCAAATAAAATATATTTCTGTCTTACATTTGTAAGCAAATCAAATCATTTCAGTATTGGAAAACAGTACAGGTAAATCTCTGACAATCGGACTAAGACCTAGATATGAGGAATTGGTTACAAAGTCCGGATATGAGGAGTTATATTTAGATTAAAATAAAAGAATTAAAATCCGGTACAACATTTATTTTCAATGTTTTATAGTAAACAAAATAAGCTAATGGTGAGTGAAATATAACGGATTTGATTTTAAAGGAAAAAGAAAACAAAATGTAATGTTAATGAAAATTCATTAAATTAAATATGCCACGTATGCAAAACAAATAATGTAACGAGGATTTTTTAAATCGTTGTTGCATGAGGATTCTTTCTCTTTTAATGTCATTCTCAACTTTTTCCGCAGTAATACAATTTTGAAGGAAATATATTACCAGAAACAGATTTTTGACAAAACAAAATATTACCAGCAATAAAAATTTTTGTCAGCATTAAATAATCCATTGAGGTTGATATGTTGTATAACAAAATAAACCAAACTAATCTAAACCAAAGAATACATAGTCTATTCATACGAATCTATCCTAAAAATGTTGTCGGCATTAAATAACCCACTGAGGTTGATATGCCGTAAAAAAAAGATAAACCAAACCAATCTAAACTAAAGAATACATACTCTATTCATACGAATCTATCCTAAAAACGTTATCGGCATTAAATAACCCATTGAGGTTGATATGCCGTAAAACAAAATAAACCAAACCAATCTAAACTAAACAATACATACTCTATTCATACGTATCTATCCTAAAAATGTTGTCGGCATAAAATAACCCATTGAGGTTGATATGCCGTAAAACAATATAAACCAAATGATTATTATGCAAAAAGTAGGATTCCATTAAGCGCTTTTGTAAGAAATGTTAACATCAATTGCAGAATTCGACATCTGCAGCTCTATAATTGTCTCCATTTCCGCACAGTCTTTGACTTGTCATCAATATACAGAATATCATTAAGTAGGTAACTCGCTTCCCCGCCTACTAGATTCTCTTAACTTCAATATATCCTGTGATATCTTCCAAGCACTCGTTCAATCCCAGAAATTTCAACAGCCTCTTTCTGATTCCAAGTACAAGTGTCCTATTTAGTTTCTATTTTCCTTAAAACGTTTTTATCGACCATGTGACCCGTCCATGATATGTCAATGTCCTTTTGAAGAGCCACATCTCATTTGCCTCAAGTCTCCTCTTGTTAAAATTGCCCTGCATTCACTGCCATATCTGCGGACTGGTACACCAGCTCAGCATTCATTTGTTTGTTTTTAATTAGATGTTACTGTTTATTTGGTATTTTGTTTTTCTTTTGGAAGATCACGTGTATGATTAAACAGAAAACGTTCTCGATTACTTGCGTTTGTAAGAAAGGCAAATACCCATCAGGGTATTCTAAACCTGCATCCTCATAATCACGGATACACTCCGAATAGTGTGTTTACCAATATTGCCTAAGATTATTATTCACTCGAGCTCTGAAACCGAATCAATGATCCTCTTATTAGGTGCAATGAAATTAGGTCTTCCCCGTTTATCAGAAATCAAATACTCATGGTGATATAAGCAATATACGCCTGCGTTATTAAATGTACCTTTCAATATATGACATTTATTAACTTGGTCTGAATTTTTCATTGGCTCTTTTGTCGGGATCGTAGCACAGCTTTTATAATTCAATGCATACTGGTTGATTGTATGATATGACAGCACAGGTTGGGTTATTTAATATGGATTTTTTTTTATATTTGCTGCCGAGTGAGGAACGAAATCACGACTCAGTCGTAAATGGCAACAAGACAAGAGTAAGTAAGAATTACCCAACTCTTAAGCGTCCAAACCTTCATCTACTTAATTAGGTTTTCTTCTAGAAATATTACGGTTAGCGGTGTGGTCTGACGTGATGATTTGCTTGAGTACTGAGAATGAATCACGAGATTTCTATGCAAGTGCATTTCCGACAAAGAAAATAGATACATGCGTCCGTGCGAAAAACAAATAACTAGGGCTGCAGTCGAAATTTGCATCAGCATTGTTTTTTTTATGTTTTAAATCATTCCACCCAGTGCAAGGCAATAAAATCCAAAAGAACGCAAGATGTTACTGAGAGTAATATATATATATAAGACATTTTTATGTTTAGACATTCTTTTTTATAGATACAAATATTTATAAACAGTATTAATAACATTTACCGTCCTGAATGTCCGAGAAATTCTTATGGAAAATATGCGTCCTACGACAGGAATCGAACCTGTATCCTATACGGAACCGTCATATAGCCTGACGTGCCTTTAACGGATTCCGCTACAGATGAGCATTTCGGTTAACAAGGCCGATTTTACTGTTTTTAAACTACAATTTTCCATGATTTTGTCACGTACATTCATATCTGCTTGATGCGTATCCAAATGTAAGCAAATGACCTCACACATTATGAAATGGACAAAGTCCGAGAAATATTTTAAAGACATTTTTATGTTTATACATTCCTTTTTAAATCCTCCGAGGACGAATATTTTCTATGACAATTTCTCGGACATTCATGCCGGTAAATGTTGTTGATACTGTTTATTATAAACAGACTATTTACTTAAATATTTGTATCTGCAAAAAAGAATGTATAAACATAAAAATGTCTTAAAAATAGTTGTCGGACTTTGTCCATTTCATAATGCATATATATATATATATATATATATATATATATATATATATGTGTGTGTGTGTGTGTGTGTGTGTATATGCATGTTTCATTAAAAACAACAGAAAAGGTACTACGAAAAGACTAAAAATAATGGAAGCTTTAATAATAAAAAAGAAAAAGCCAACTCTTAACAATATTAACTACGAACAAGGCCACAATGTGCTAACCGTATTCGGGAATTAAAAACATCCCTACCACACACTAAGACATACACAGAATGCACACACTCAATTAAACTGACAAATCGAATCATCCTAAAGGTGTAGCCGAAAGCCCTCGGAACTATAAAACATTTGGACAGTTCTTACACACTCTTTGTCCAGAAAAGAAACCTCTTGTCAGAACAAAAGAAAAATTAAATAAAAAGCTTAACAGTAGTACCTTGACTGTCGTTTTAAATGAAACATGCATAAAGGAAGGATTGCTTCCTAAATATACAACTCTCATATATATATATATATATATATATATATATATATATATGTGTGTGTGTGTGTGTGTGTGTGTGTGTGTGTGTGTGTGTGTGTGGAACAATAAAGTAACAGGATTTAAGACGATGATTAACATTACATTTAAATTTTTGAAGATTCTAGTTGAGATTAAAGCATTAGCAAATAAAGTTCTAAAAGCGAGAAGTGCGTGAAAAGAAACTATTAACATAGAACATATAGTTGCAACTAGTAATTTCAACCGTGAAATTATGAGACCTAACTGCCAATCTAGTACTGCGTTTAAATTCGTGAAGTCGAGGTACTAAGGTGGAAAGCTTATCAGAACAATTATTGGGAAAATATTTATAGAGGATGGGAAGGGGTGCTACATTACGGCGGTGGGAAAGTATTTTAGGCCGAGATGTCAGGTCATGTAGAAAGTTAGTCAATGTGTGATATTCCCCACCCTTTAACTGCGCCGAGATAGAATTAAACGTATGGTAAATATGTGCTTATCGTGCAAAGAACAGATTTTTTTTTTCATTCTTACACACGTTCTTTTAAGAAAACCAAATCCCCCTGGTGGTATTCGAAACCTACATTTGCATAATAATGGCCGTACCTCGAAGTTTCGTGCTTACCAACATGCAACGTGATTAGTCGCTCGTGTGTACTGATATTGATTCTGTTTAATAATAGATACGACTTATGCTAAGGAACTATTTCTTATCTATTAGATACGTATGTAAGAAAAACAGATACCGAAGGTGACATTTAAATTCCACATACGTATAATGTTGCCTTCTATAGGGAACTATTTCTCTTGTCGCAGAGCAATACGATGGCAAAGTATCGCAAAAAGGAACAATTAGTTTCCTAATTCTTAATCAGTAGTCGTCAATAATTCGATGACATGGTGCTAGCTGTTGACCGAAGATGCCGTACTCATTTGGGATATACCTTTAATTGTTTATTGACTCCGCTACTTTTTATTGTTTTTTTTTGTTTTTTGTTTTTTGTTTTGTTGTTTTTGTCTTCGTTTCTTGATGATTTGATACCTGGTTCCTAAGCGTCAATCAGGACAAATCCGAATTGTTGCAACGTCGCTTGTGTTTTCTGAGGATGCTTGTTCGTGCATGAAGATAATCAGATGGTCTGCCTTAAACGATTATGTTCGTTCTTGTCTCTCCTGATTGTTCGACGGACATCCGGGCTTGTGCATGTGTTATCATATGGTCAAATCAAGACAGATATAACCATATAAAAGATTTTTTTTTAAAACTGATTCTAGCTTTTATATATTTCAAAACGGCATATCTATATTATAGAAGAGAGAGTGAGATGTGTTCTTAATATTTCCTACATTTTTAAAATTAATATTTTTAAATATTATTGCTCACTCAATACAAACCTCAAGAGGCACTCAATATAGCGCATTACTGAACGTGATTCTTAAAAGTGTGTAAAATGGCGAGGGTGCATATTATGAGGATATCTAGTTTGTAGTTTGACATGCAAGGCTATACAACTCGATCTGTCCTGGTGGGGGAAGAGAAGAAGAAGGTTTATACGTATTTGGACCTAAATAAATATAATTAGACTGAAATTCGAACCCCAAGTCCTCAATCCGAGCCGTTATTCATTATTCCACTGTGCTTCCGCTATATTAGTATAGTTTTGCAAAATGTTATTTTTCCTATTTTTTTTCTGTTGGGTATAGATAGGCGTGAATTATGCAAGCACATTGTTTTTTTCAAATTCTATCCACAGAGTTTGTAAAAATACATCCTCAAGCTTGCATTTAAAATCTGCATTTGAAAGACAGAAATGTCAAGCGTTATGTGACATTTACCAACGTGATTAATCACCCGGACACTGATTCAATGGTTTAATTGGTAGGAGCGTAAAACATAAATAAGAATATATATATATATATATATATATATATATATATATATATATATATATATATATATATATATATATATATATGATAATTAAATAATATAATATAATTAAATATAAAATATATAATATAATAATAATATAACATAATAAAATATAACATAATTAAATATAAATTAATAATATGATTAAATCGGGAAACCCATCGTCACAAACTCAAATCAATCCAATTAAATATGTGATCTCTATCACTGATATCGAGCGTTTTCTATAATTACCGCGCATATATATATATATATATATATATATATATATATATATATATATATATATATATATATATATATATATAAACCTTCTCCATTAGGCGTTAATGGTGCTTATTATGAGGGTATCTAGGTTTGATAACTGTTTAGCCTAAACCTGAAGTTGTTAAGATTATAATGGTCACGGGAAGCGTCGTCTCGAATGTCTATTCCCCAAAGTGACAGTTCTGAGGAAAAAAACTTCTTGATTGGAACTTTTCTTTTTATTCTGTGTGCCGTATCTCTTCAGAACTTTGACGATCATGCCTCTCCACCATTTCCTGTCCTTTATTATCTGTCTATACTTCTGAGATAAGGTATTGCAATTATTTACATTATTGATATTATTCGGGTTGCTGTCCTCATCTTTAGTGCCATATTCACGACGTTTCGGCCGTTGTACGCTCTGACCTTCTTATTTTTTCTTCTTCCTGTTCTTTGTACCTCTTAAATATTTTTTCCTGTCTCTCCTAAACCTTGATTCGCCATCTATTCTCTCAGGCTAGCCATGAAGGTCATGTATTTCTTTCTTCACTCTCTCTCTCTCTCTCTCTCTCTCTCTTCCTGCCCTGTGAGTATCAAATTTTCCAAGCCTCATTCTTCATTATGTGCCGTATACATTTAATGTCATGTATAGGTTTCCCTTTTTGTTTTCATTATCTCTAGTATTTCGTCGTTGCTCACGTGTTCAGTCGATCGTATTCTAAGCATCCTTTGGTATAACCACACTTCTGTTGCTCCAAGTCTTTTCTTCATCAGTCAAAAGAATGAGTATTAGTTGACGCTGTGTACGTACCATGATGGGTGCTGGCTGTGAAGCTAGTTTAACCAATAGACATGATCTATCATTTATTTTATTTTTGATTTCGCATCATGTTTTTCTAAATTATTTTTTTCTTTCTGTTGTTTTATCTTTACTTGCTTGTTCCAAATTTAACAGATTCATAAACATATTAGAACATCCAGAAATGGAAGCTTGTTGTGATGTTATATCCCTAAAGCCAACTATTAGGTTGCTGCAAAAATAATGACGTAATAATGTCGTTTTTGACGTTAAAAAATAATTCGAAAAACGACATTATTACGTCATTATTTTTGCACCAACCTAATATATGTGTAAGGTACGTCGATGACACCTTCATACTCTGGCCACACCAGGAATATGTTCAGGTTCTACTGGACCATGTGGACTCAATAAGACCTTCGATACAGTTCACAATGGAGAAAGGGAGTAATAACACTTTCCCATTCCTGGATGTTCTAATATCTCGAACAGAGCATGGGTTTAAGACATCCGTATACCGTAAACCGACATTCACCGGACAGTACCTCAATTTCAACTCTCACCATCCATACAGCGTAAAGAAAGGGATCGTCCGTTGCTTACAACACCGAGCAAAAGTCATAAGTGGCGACCCAGAGATATTAGATAAAGAATTGGTCAGTATAAGTAGTACCCTACAACGTCACAACTAGCCTGGGTACACGGCAGCAGACCCAAAACCTGGGATAGGCGGATACAAGAGGAGGACAACAACACTCAGAAAACAGTCTGCCTGCCTTATGTGAAGGGGTTATCAGAGAAAATGCAAAGGATCTGCGCTCCATATAACATCAGGACAACCTTCAAAAGCTTGACGACACTTCACAGATATCTCTCCCGAGTAATACCCTCCCATAGAGGAGAACATGACATAAAACTGTGTGTACGCTATCCCGTGCAGCTGCGGAAATAAATATTATGGGGAGACAGGCAGCTCCCTTAAGGTAAAGCTTCAAGAATACCAGAAAGCTGAAATACGAGAGGAAGTGGAAAAATCAGGCGTGGCTGATCACATATGGAGAGAGAAAGGAGATCTCCGCCCACTGTGAGATCAGGTTGAGATCATAGACAAGGTACACATAGATATGAATACAATATGGGAACCAGTAATAAAGAGTGCCTGAGAAAAGCGATGACAACAACCAAGTTGCAATATGAGCTCTGGTATAAACATGTAATGATAACAGCAAAAATTGCAATATGAGCTGTTGCAATATGAACTCTGTTAAAAACATAGAATGATAACAGCAAAAAGTTGCAATATGAGCACTGGTAAAAATGGTTGCTGAAGACATTAGGTTTATAATATCCAGAAATTCATACACAGATGTCCTCAAGGACACATATCACAGTGGATAAAGTCATTGGTTAGATCCAGTGACAGAACCCAAAGAGTGTGAGTTCAATACCCGGTTAAGGCAGTGGAGAACTTTCAGAGGGAAATTAACAGGAGATAACTGATAACTGACATCCATTAGACATGGCACGTGGAACTAGAACAGTCTACGCCAGTGAGCGAAATAAAGGGTTCAGTTTGACATTCCAACCACCTGAAGAAGGCCGGAGGATACAACGGCCGAAACGTTGTAATAAATATGTCGACAAAGATGCGGACAATAGTCCGAATAATGTACATAATGTTCAGTCAATTTATTGGCAATTTTTCTGATGAACTTTACTCGTTTTTATTTAGACTTTAAGAGTTTAATCGCAGTAATAAGATTGGTGATATGGTCTCATCATTCTATATTTGAAGTGTCTAAATGTAACCGTAAGTGCTATGCTAACAGTTTTTTTTTTCTCTCTCACTTCTCGCTTGTGGAAGACTCTTCCAGTTTCTTGCTTTTCACTCAATTTTGATCTTCTAAAATTTAAATGCAATGTCAGTCGTCATTTTATATCTTTATAATTCTTGTTCTTTTATTGTTCTCTTTCCTTAATTGTATTTTTCTCATATTCTCTAACATTCAAAAACCAATTGCGTCTTAGTGTCTTTAATACCTTACTTGGTGTGAAATGATTAAAAAATGCTTGTTTTCACATTTTTTTAACTAATCGTTTCAAAGGAGATATTTTTTATTATTTTGTTATTTTTTTTAATATTGCGTGCATGAAATTGATTTGTGGTATATGATGTTCTTTAGAAAATACAAAAAGACATCATGGATTACAAATCAATTTTCTTCACGCATCTTTAAAGAATAAGTTTGTGTCATGTTGAATATTATATAAACTGGAGTCACCTGCCGAGAGTCAGGAAGGCTTTCCGTCAATCTTTTGATACAGATTCGCGATGTGACACGCATTCCAAAGAGTCTTCTATGGCTGCTGAACAATCGTGAATTTTTTTTATGGGTAATTCAAGTAAATGCTATGATTTTTTTCTATAACTTGCGGTATGAAAAATTCCATTTTTTTTACTTTGAGATTTTATAATTACGATGTTTTTATCCCTCAGCTTACCAGCCTGGTTTTCTTTATCTCTATAATCAATTCTCTTATTAGTAATTTTTTTTTTTTTTTTGCTAATTTCTTTTCTCGTCAGGACATATGAAAAATATAGTGGCTATCTTTCGGGTATATAGTACCACTAAACCATAAACCCCAAATATTATGTTTTTTTTTTAATTTTTTGTCTCTGCATGTTCTATAAACGTACTTCAGAGCAACCTGTATACTTAAAGGGATAGTACGCGAGAGATACATTTTTAAGGAGGATTTGAGTTTTAAAAGATATGAACAGTTGGCATTAATGAATGATTAAGTGAGATTAATGCAAGTTTTTAATTAAGATGATTTGCTTGATTATGTTCTTTTCTTACCTTCATAATTTATTCTCAATTTTTTCAAAGCTTTCCCTTCATTCTTAATAAAATACAATAGAATCCCTCATATCCGGAATCCCTCTTATCCGGTGTGCCTCATATCCGTAATCCCACATATCCGGACATGATTTTGATATGTATATTTTAACTATTTGTGTGGTATGTAACTGATTTGAAATTTCTGTTTTTCAAGATATTTACTTTGGATAATTGCTTCTGCTTATTTCATCCTAATGGCTTGTATTGTTGCAAAAGATTATGGGAATAAGAGGAAAGGATGACAGTGAGACACATCTGCAACAAGATAGCGAAGAGATGCATGATTGTAATGAAACTGAAATTGAAAAAAGCTATTGGAAAGGTTGTCAGTTTTAAGGAAAGAAAGCCAGCATTCAGCTATGGCGATTGCAATAACGCACTCAGAGTTAAAATGTGTTTCGTTTAAAAAATTTCCAGAACAAATGGAAAATGAAATGCGGAAAAAGTTGAGAATGACATGAGAAAAGAAAGAATCATCATGCAACAGCGATTAAAAAATCCTCGTTACATTATTTGTTTTGCATACGTGGCATACTTAATTTAATGAATTTTCATTAACATTACATAATTTATTTCTTTTTCCTTAAAATCAATTCCGTTATATTTCACTCACCATTAGCTTATTTTGTTTACTATAAAACACTGAAAATAAATGTTAAACCTGATTTCAGTTCTTTTATTTTAATCTAAGTATAATCCGTCATATCCGGACTTTGTATTCAATTCCACATATCTGAAAGGCAGTCTTAGTCCGTTTGTCTGGGATTCTACTATAATATATAGTTCTACTCCTTTTACTCCCGTATCGCTGTACCGTGCGGTTTCATTGGCAATATTTTCCCTTGCCATTTTTTGTTTTTTTGTTTGTTTTTTTTTGTTATTCGCCGTTTCAGAAGAACCTGTTTTCTACTTCTTTGTTTCTTTATTTCTGCATAAAGGACGTTGATGTATGATGAATAATGCAAAGAGCATTATACGTACCCCAAATAAAATGAGACAAGTCATCACGCTGAAAATTACGCAAATTGCCGTGTTCCCCAGAGTCTCAGGCTTTGAGCTCATCAGACTTGCGATTCAGCGTTGAAATGAGGCACACGTCCCAGAAGGTTCGCATGACAATTACCTGCCGACGAAAGAACAAATTTTTTTTTACAGATTTCGTTGCTTAATTTTTTTATTAAATCTTATAATCCGAGTTGTTTGAATAAGCATAGATCAATGTCGATCTTCATTTTCATTTTTTTATCTATTCCATTTTTTAAATATGACCCCTAACAATTTTTTACAACAGTGAAAGTTAATATAAGTAACAGGACATTAGGTATTTGCTGCAAGTGAGGATATTAAGTGGAGATCAGTAAGTATTATATTTTCACAGTCGAATGTAATTCATCTTGAGTATGACGATAAACTACATCCGGCAGCAAAACCTCTGGTTGGGAGAGCTCGAGGGGTACCACTTTTCAATTGCTGTTGTTCCAAGGTGCACATTGACCCGGGTTGGTAGCACCTATTAAGGTCCCACTTATGGGCAAATAGTGTATAAAATACATTTTTGCAGTAAGAATGCCAACAACCATAGATAACCCTCCCTGCCTCGTATCGGAATAGCTGATACCCAACTCCATGAGAGCGTCTCTCTGTGCCTACTTCGTCTCACGCTTTCCACCCATCTGCGGTAAAACAACAACATTGAATCAATAGCTTCATCTACCGCAAGGAAAGTTGGTTCTCTGTGTAGCGTCAGAGGTTTTTTTTTCTCGCCTGAGTCCATCCTTCAAACCTACAAATCATTCATATGTCCTTGCATTGAATACTGTTGCCACCTTCGGTCTGGTGCTCTCCTGTTCATCTCGAGTTCCTCGACAGAATCCAGAGACGGATATGCAATGTGATAGGTCATGATTCGGCATCTAGTCTACAGTCACTTTCTCACAGACGTGCTGTGGCTTCCCTCTGTCTTTTCTACAAATATTTTCATGGCAATCGATCTAAAGAGCTACTTTCACTGGCACCCCAAGTGTATGATTATCAGCGTGCTACTAGGTTGGCATCTTGGTCCCACCCTTTCACTGTCGAAACAAATGTAACCGTCTCTTCTACTCCAACAGGTTCTTCTCTCGCACTTCCCGACAGTGGAATTCACTTCCTCTTACTTGCTTCTTTTGCTTCACATATTCAGATGTAATGTCAATCGACATTTTCTGATGGCTTGATCTTGTTTCTCGTTCTTCTCTATATCCTTTCCTCACTCCTCATCACTCTTGTTCTTAGTATCTGTAGTTCCTTACATGAAAGTGGAACTCCAGTCTTGCTTGTGGTGAAATGCTTAAAAAAACATTTGCCATCAATAGATTATTGAAAAAAGAAGAGAAAAATTAACAGTAATAAATTATTGAAAAAAAATACAAATGTTCGCAAGAAAATTAAATTTCTGCATTAAATAACGCAAATGTTGATATGCCGTTAAACAAAGCAAATCATTCGGATGTCGTGTTAAATTATATATTACTTCTTGTTTCAACAGAAAAGCTGATGTGTCTAAAAAAAACTACCGTGTCGACATTCAAAAGCAATTAGTGCTTAATTAGGAGTACCTGTGGTAAAGATAGTCACTAATTTAGACAGACTTGATTATTCGTTCGTATTCAGAGATCAATTTAAGCTTTTCTTTTTTGTAAGTAGGTGTAACAAATATAAAGGAAATCGATTTTCTCTGTTGTTCGCATCTGTGACAAAAATAAATAATAATCTAGGACATCCATTGTGTTTTTCAATATGATTATTACGAATTTTTCCCCACTTACTTATTCACTCATGTGATCACATCGAAACAACAAACAATTATTTGCGTACTATACAATGAAAATAGCTAAATTTTTCTTGTATTAGTTAGCAAATAAAACATTGCAGCATTGGAAATCAGTTTCTGCATTATTAGGATGCTTCTTGAAGTGTGGCATTTATCAAATTCCATTAACTTGATTGTTCGCTTTTGTAATGACATCAATACAAACTTTATATATGAATGCACGTACTATGCAAGAAACTTAAATTCATCCCTTATTATTAGGCCAATCCTAATAAGGGATGTCGTAATCTGATTTTGCGTAAGTCGGGTTTCTTAGCAAAGTTTTATCAGGGCTAAATCTATCTGAATGGTTATTTGCACGTGTGCTGCAATCAGTTCGAAATTTAGATTTAGTATGTATCAAAGAGGGGATGGATAGCGGCTCTGATTCAGGAATCGGTGAGCTGAGCTTGAATTCCAATCGGATTCATTACATTTACTTATGTGTTAATACCCGTGAGAAAGGTATGAATCCTTTTCTTCACCCCCCTCCCAGCTATGGATAAATAGTAGAACAGGCTGGGTTCTACATCTAGGTGTTGTAGAGTGGTTTCACAGCGGAGGCTTGTATTTGTACTAAGTTGGTCCTAAAATAGGTTCGACGTATAAAACGTTAGGAACTTGATATAATATTAGGTTGGTGCAAAAATAATGTCGTTTTCTCACATATGTTACTATGTGAGAAAACGACATTATTTTTGCACAACCTAATAGGTAATGACGCAGAGAAATCTAGTTGTAGTCGCTGATACTTCAGTATCCGACTAACGGTCGTCCGGCATTGACTGATTGCCCGACCCACTGAGCGACTCCCTCTCTCGTTACTCTTACAACTCCTACTTATTATAGGTGGGAGAGACTATTAGCTATAGAATAGGTGTGTTCCACTATAACACTAGGAGAAGGAAAACCCTGAATTCAAACCGGCCTGGAGAGGGTTGGAATCAGTCTCGCTATCATGCCCTAGAAGCCGCACTAGAAGTGGTGGGACCCCTACAACCCTAATGTGCCACGGCATTCGTAATCGTGATATATCAAGGAGCAACAAAGAGCAGTGATCCGAGTTCTCTTTTCGAAAAGTACGTCAGGGAGTACTGATATTTCATCGGAGGCTTTTAACAAAAATATGTCAGCAGTGCACTCGTAGCAGTGTGCGTGAGTGGACCGAGAAGTTTAAAAGTGGTGAGATCCCCTCAATTTCAACCACTGACGCGAAAGATTAGAAAGCTTGAGAGATAGCGATGGAGAGTTGTCATCGACGAAGTAACGTATTTCTCTGCAGATTCGATTCACTGATCTTTGTTCCTCCTTGGTGCACACTTCTAACGGAGCGGACATGTTTACATTGTAACAGAAGCAATAAAATTGTCGCGACTATTATCAAACTTCGATCATGTGGCCAGAATAGTACCAACTATAAACTAGCATGAGGAGACAGCAGTGGGATAAACCAAAAATAAGGTAGTGCTGAATTAACCTTATAGTTTTCAATGAACTTTTTTAATACAACGTTTCGGCCGTTGTACGCTCTGGCCTTCTTCAGGTGGTTGGAATGTCGAACTGAACCCGTTATTTCGCCCACTGGGGTAGATTGTTCTAGTTCCACGTGCCATGTTTTAATGGATGTCAGTTATCAGTTATCTCCTGTTAATTTCCTTCTCCAAGTTCTCCACTTCCTTAACCGGGTATTGAACTCAAACTCTTTTGAGTCCTGTCACTGGATCTAACTAACGCCTCCATCCACTGTGCCATGTGTCCTCAAGGACAACGTTTAGTTTGTTTAAAATTTCCACTTTTTGCGATAACTCTAAAGGTGTTCTTTTTCTATTATTCCCTTAATATTTTGCACTAATACAAGTTATTAGGTTGAAATACATTAAGTATTCAAAGTAAATTTCCTAAAAAAAAAAAAAATGAATTTCAGATCAGTTACATATCACTCAAATAGTTCAAATATATACATCAAAATCATGCCCGGATATGCAGGATTCCGGATATGAGGTATTCCGGATATGAGGAAGTACGGATATGAGGGATTCCGGATATGAGGGATTCCGGATATGAGGGATTCTACTGTATTTTAAATACTGTAGCACAAGGTTAGGGAAAACAAATAGCAAAGGTGACATTCAAATTGTATATTTGCTAAGTTGTAGTAAATTTAAATCACAAAATAAGGAAGTCATTAAATATTGAAATCATTTCTTGATTTTTTTTACCCACCTTTACTATGTTATAAAAGAATTAGTTGCCATATCGTAAGGCATTTCAACTTATTCAGTAAAAGTCTGGATTCGTCCATTAGGACTGGCAAGATTTTTTTTAGTCAGCGACATTTGATCAAAAGACGATTTCTACGCCACAGAATTGGGAGTAAGGCGGAAAGGGGTTACTGTGTTACTACCCCTTCTTTTCCTGGGGTGAGGGTTAAAATATACTTTCTGACTTCTTTTCTTTTACAAAGGAAGAAAAGACCTAGCAACTCCTAAAAATTGCGAAGTCGGTCCCCAGTCAGTGGTCAGAAAACGAAAAAAAATATCAAAGATAAATGCGAGGAACCCGATCAAAGTTAACATTGCTTTAACATGAATGAGTCCAAATAAATAAAACATTGTAGCAGAAAACGAACGAAGACGTTGTAGAATATCAAGAAAAGAATTTTAAATTAAAAACGAGAATACACATTACACCCATTAGGGCTGGAAAGTTTCTTTTTTAATCAGCGACTTTTGACCAAAAGTGTTAAAGTCTAAGATTTCCACGACATACAGTTGAGAATAAAGAGGGGGAAGTATTTCGGTAGTACTTTGTTACTCTCTCTTCTTTTCTGTGGGATGGGGCTACAAAGATGCGTCTAATACAAAGTACATTTGTTTTCGTCATTGTCTCTTGCCAGCAAGAGACAATCAATTTCAAATGCCTTTGCAACAGCAGCAAAGGCATTTGAAATTTATTATCAGCTTAGGATATGCCTACCAAATTATATTTGCTGCTATTGTCCGCTTCTTTCCAATGTTCTGCTTTATACAAAGATACATCTCATACAAAAAATACATTCCTTTGTTTTTGATTTGACTACCTAATGCTGAATGCTTGTCTCAGAACATTCTGAAACCAATAATTGCATCATTAAAGTTCCAGTTCCACGAATAACCGATAAGATCGTTAAGATAATTCTGAGAGAAAGACTAATTACTGATAACTACTAAACATATCACCAAATAACCCGTGACAGATTGTAATTGTTTACGTGGTACTCATTCGAAAAATGATCCTCGATCTGATTTATTCTTAGGAAACGGTTTTCTATTAGCGTCTCCATTTGCATCAAGAATTTTATTTCTTTTAGACTGTTAGCCAAGCAAGGCGAGATAATACATTCTGATCTGTTATTTCACCTATAGATAAGAATAATATATTTATGTATTTCCCAAGAGATTAGTACAAAGATTAACGCAACAGACTTCATCAGAATATGATCTCTGCTCACCGATTACGAGAAGAGTTATCTTAATAGTATTATTAACGGGAGCTTTGTTATATTAATGGCTGCCTTGCACATGTTTATCCTTGTTTTGGTATGCAATCAGTAAAAACGAAATGCGGCTTCTGTAAAGAAAATACATTATCACGTTGTTGTCTGATAAAAATAAAGATCTTGATTTGATAACAATCTAAATCTATATCTAACTAATGAGGTTTGACTGGCTTGTGCAACAACTAAAGAAATCTGTCTATAATTCCTACTACGCTACCTACAAATACATCCTGATTCTAAAGTTGAATCAGCTTATCACGGATAACCTAAATTTAATAAGCATCATTTCAACTGACAAAGCTTACAGCTAAATAAGGTGTAAAAATAAAAGGAATAAAATGAAATGAAAATTAATAATATGTAATAAAATAGGTTAAAAGTAAAAAAAAAAAGTAAATTAACTAAAATAATCAAACATGTCGATATTATAAATAATACAGAATACCAGTCCCATTAAACATTAAACGCCTCTCTATAGAGTCCCACAAAATGTAGTAATATGATCGCATAAAGCGGGAAATTTCCAGTGATTATATAATGTTGATTCCTATTTCTACACTTTCTATATCTACAAACGCTTTATCACCGATATTGAGCATTATCCCCCATAAAGGTAGAAAAGTTTATCCAATATACATACATACATACATATATATATATATATATATATATATATATATATATATATGTGTGTGTGTGTGTGTGTGTGTATGTCTGTGATTTAAGATTTGATAAACAGCAGATATTTTTATAGAGAGTGCTCAAAATTAAAAAATATTAAAATATTATTAAAAATAGAGCGTTGATAACATTTGAAATATTGATATTTAAAAGTCAAGTAATCTTTTCATTTAATATTATATATATATATATATATATATATATATATATATATATATATATATGGTGAAAGGTATAGATATTCACTTGGATATCGTATAAAAATAATTTGATATTAAATGAAAGTATTGTGTGTTGTGTCCGTCCAACTAATCTCGTATCTAATGAGAATTAAAAAGCAAAATCGGAATTATTTTCGAGTTTTTTCTGGAATATTATTATTAAGAGATACCCATATTTGAGTAAACGACCCGTTTTTTATTAAACATTATTTAATACTAAAACTAGTAATTAATTTAAATAAATAAAATTCATTATTTTCTTAGAAATTGCTTTTATTACGTTTTCGTTACGAACCAGAGCAATTGTATACATTTGAGAATCCGAAGGAGAAAGATGGGCTCAAGTGCAGTGTACAATCTCGCTTGACTTCGCTCTTTGTGGCTGAGTGCGTTAACAAGACGTCGGATCTAATGAGGTTTTCTTCAGTACAGCGGGACGCAGGATCGAAACCTGTTGGCTGGAGCATTTTTCTTTTATTAAATAATAGTTTAGCAGACTATCATTTTTTAGAGGAAGTGTATCGCTACTCCGACTTCCAAGGGTTGACCTTTAAATCAGATTGAAGACAAATCAAGGAAGTCGATTTTGATTGGCGTTAAAAAGATAGATAGAGAAAGGAATTTCAAGAATTGTTTCTGAATTTTCCATGGTGTCTGGATCTGCTACCCAGCTGGGTGAGTCGAGTCCTTGACTTCAGTGTTCACTTTTATATTTATATTTACATACGCTCTATGTCTGATATTGATCACTTTATCCACTAAATATAGCACACATTAAACTATATTTCTTCATATATATATATATATATATATATATATATGTGTGTGTGTGTGTGTGCGTGTATATATATATATATATATATATATATATATATATATATATATATATATATATATATTATGAAATGTATTAAGTTCGCCAATTAGTTACTATATTATTTTTTTGTAGATTTTTACAGATATAAGATATTTAAGTAAATGCCCTGTTTTTTTTTTTAAATTCAACAGTATTAACTACATTCACCGGCCTGAATATTCGAGAAATTTCGCAGAATTTATGCCATCTCCAACAGAAATCGAATCTGCATTTCTCATGGTTAGCGTCATTTGATCTGACGTGCTGTCAGTATTCCGACAACACAAGGGACAGGTTAGCAAAGTCCGAATTACTGTTTATAAACACAAACCTTCGACGATTTATCTCAATCGATCATCTCTGCTCGCAAAATATATCTTAATCTAAACAATGACCACATATTATGAAATGGATTAAGTCCCATAATTATTTAATATATTTATTCTGTTTATATTTTTAATTATTGATTGTAAAGTAACGTTTTTTTGTAGACGAGGACGTATTTTTAAAACTTTCAGATAAAGACAGATTACTACAAAGTTAAAGCATTGCTAATATCTAGAATAGACAGGAAGCTATGGAGAGCTATGATCACCTAAGTCATGGAAAGATATAGGACTAATTCTCCTCATCGCAGTACAAATATAATTTACGTCAATATCAAGAGTTAATCCCAATGTAACGAAGAAAGAAGAAAAACTGTCGAATAATAATCAGAAATTTAAAAGGTTTGCTTCCCTTTGTCTTTTAAGTTGATAAACTCTATAATTCGCTTAAATAATATTCATTAAATTTTATTTTTAAATCACAATAAAAGTCTTAGTAATTAATTAATTCGCTTAAGAAAATTTTATTATGTATTTTTATTAATTTTAAATAAAAAATTTATTCTTCGTTTATTTTTTTTTATTTAAGTAAATTTCTTCTTTTCCCTCTTTATCTAATGAATTGAAAAAAGATGAATTAAACTTGAGACGTTTGGCTAGTGTACATAGATTTCCGTTCATTTTTAATCTAAAAAATTATGAGAATAAATTTCAAATTAACGAAGAATAATAATAACGATTGTTTCTATTCAGTACGAATTTCTTTATAGTTAAATAGCATTGCCCTTGGCACATTAAACCTTAAGAATAAAATCTAAGTTTTATAATACTCAAGTACAGATGAGCTAAAATAAAGAAAATTTAAAGTTATATTTAATATCATTTTATTTCAGATGTAAGCGCATTTTCTGTTAGTGCACTCAAGCATTGAACTCTGTATATTATAAAGTTGGAAAAAATAGTCCAGTCGCATATTTATTTGATCGCTTTCAGTACAATAAAATAACAATTACTTTTACAAATTTAAAAAATGTCCACATTAAAAAGGCACAAATGAATATATATGAATATCTCTTTAAAATTAATGCGTTGGAAAATAGTTTTCATAGAATTGTAAATAGAAAAAATATTTTAAAAAATAACTAACCGCTTATGATTCCTCGCTCTTGAGAGCTCAATTGAAGACAAAAAGCTTATAAATGAGGGGACAAAAATATAATTAGCGGGAAGATTGCCAGAAACGAAAATGCAACTAGGGAGAAAATGACCAGAGAAAAGCAGCAGTAACAGACAAAAAGAGACATCATTGAGATTTAAAACTCGTTCCTTCCGGTGAAATGGCCATCGGCCAAATGTCTCCGGGCCAAATGCCCGTCGGCCAAATGTCTCCGGGCCACGATTCCTTCTTATAGACGGAAGTTTGACAAAACTGAATTTACAAACAGTATTTACATTAGTCGGACTATTGTCCTCATCTTTGTCGACATATTTGTCACAAAGTTTCGGCCGTTGTACGCTCCGGCCTTCATCAGGTGGTTGGAATTTCGAACTGAACCCTTTATTTCGATCACTGGAGTAGACTGTTCTAGTTCTATGTGTCCTCAAGGACACATGGCACAGTGGATAAAGGCGTTGATTTGATCCAGTGAAAGACCCAAAGAGTGTGAGTTCAATACCCGGTTAAGGCAGTGGAGAACTTTCAGAGGGAAAATTAGCAGGAGATAACTGATAACTGACATCCATCAAACATGGCACATGGAACTAGAACAGTCTACCCCAGGGATCGAAATAAAGGGTTTAGAACCGGATTCATTGAGAAGCCTCTGCAAATTTTCATAATGCCGTTTACGAATTTTAGCTGATACGTGCTGATCAATCTAACTTCAAACATCTAACTTGTCTTGCTATACACCTTTGTGCAAATTAATTGAAACAAAACGAATAATTCCGTTATTATTTACATTTTTTCCATACTTTTCAAATGAAACATGACCCAGCTCACATATTAGTACTTCGTATATTTATTCCGCGAAGTCCTCCCTTGGAAACTTTCTTGACGTAACGTCCATCGCAGACAATAACCCTGGGACAAATAATCGACAGTCAAGACAATAGGGCCTGGGTCTGATGCAAATCTGATGCAATCAGCGACGACGCAAATCGAAGGCAAAAAGCTTATAAATGAAGGTAAAAAAATATCATTAGCGAGAAGAATGCCAGCAACGAAAGTAAAACTAGGGAGAAAATGACCAGAGAAAAACAGCAGTAACAGTCAAAATGAGATATTGAGACCTAACACTCATTCATTTCGGCGAAATGTCCGTCGGCCAAATGTCTCTGGGCCAAATGTCCGTCGGCCAAATGTCTGTCGGCCAAATGTCCGTCAGCCAAATGTCCGTCGGCCAAATGTCCGTCAGCCAAATGTCCGTCGGCCAAATGTCTGTGGGCCACGATTCGTTCTTATTGAAGGAAGTTTGACTAAACTGAATTTATAAAGTATTTTCAAATAATAATCTGAATGTGAAAATAGTATCTTGTGAATGCAAAGACACAAATCGGATTAAATATTAGGCGTTCTAAAACCACAGAACCAGATTCATTGACAAACCCCTGCAAATTTTTATAATGACCTCTACGAATTTTAGCTGATACGTGCTGATCAATCTCACTTCAAACTTCTAACTTGTTCTGCTATACAATTTTGTGCAAATTAATTGAAACAAAACGAATAATTCCGTTATTATTTACTTTTTTCATATTTTTCCAATGAAATATTACCCAGTTTACATGTTAGTACTTTGTATGTTCATTCCGCAAAGTCGTTTCTTGCAGATTGACCACAAATTCTCGATTGGATTTAAATCAGGAGAGTTTCCGGGTCACTCTTTAGTACTTTAATTTATTCACTGGTAAGGCTTGCCATTGTGCTCTTGCAGCGTTACAATTTTCGTGCGCTTCCTTGAAATAACGTCCGTTGCAGACAATAGCCGTTGGACAACTAATCGACAGTCGAGACAATAGTGTCTGGGCGTGATGCACATCTCATGCAATGACGGATGACTCAATATTTTTCAAGGCCAAATAAATTTCATTATACACCTCGAAAATAGATTAATATTATTGCATACCATTGCAAATGACATAACCTGAGGAAAAAATAGAAATCGATTACACCCTGTCACTCCACTGGGTCTAAAACTAACCTATGCTGAAAGAAAGGAAACTAAAGTGGTTGTTTCAATCAATTTGCACAAGGGTGTATATGCAGAAACGCAATGACATTTAAGGTTATAAGTAACTGAACTAAGATATTAGCGGGAGCAAAACATCCTTATAAATAGATTTTAACATGAGCTGGGGCCTAAAAACAATAGATTTGCTTTAATCCTTGCTCTTAGTTTCCATGCTTTAATATAGCTGTATATATGTATTAAGTATATTTAGTATATTAGTATTAATAATAATAAAAAATGTTGTGCTCTCCGTAAATTTTATAATAAATTGTGCAGTTTCTTTTCTAAACTGTACTATTTGCTAAACTAGTCGGCATTATAGTTTTCTACTAACTTTATTATATAATCTTCAACAGCGATAGAAAAACGGTATCAAGTTCTAAATAAAGACATGTTTTACGCAATTTATATTATAGTAGTAGTAAAGTTGTATGAATAGTGAGATAAAGTTATTTCTTTATTAATATTTCACGCGTTTCCTTCTTTTTTTCGCGAAATGTGTCACGAGATTTTCTATCGCTCTTATCCAAAAAGCGTGGGAGGCGGAGAGATGTGAAGTCGTGAGTTTATGAAGATGAAGGGAAGTTTGAACGCGAGATTAGACAAGTGCAGACTTTGACACCCAGTTTGACAATCTCGCGTCTATTGGAAGGCGATGGAAGAGAGATATTTGGCACTTTGTCAGTTTAGGTTCAGAAAAAGATCACTTAAAGAAACAGCCAGCCATTTTCAGGCTGTATCTATGTTATTGATTTGTCTTTATATTTTTATATACCTACTCATAACTTTTACTATTCAAGTCTATCTCAGTTTATTCATATCTATTTATTTCTCCCCCCTCTCTCTCTATATATATATATACATATATATATATATATATATATATATATATATATATATATATGTGTGTGTATATATATATATATATATATATATAATATAATATAATATAATATAATATAATAGGCCCAAACACTAATATTCCATGGTTATAATTTATTACATTTGAATCGTAATGACGATTCAATTCATCAGACCTTCAAATTTGTAGTTCTGTTCAACTGGATCGTGATTACGGTTCCAATGTAATAAATTATAACCATGGAATATTAGTGTTTGAGCCTTTTATATTATATTCCTACTCTGTCCTGGACATTGAGTTCTACTTAGATTCTATCCTCTATATATATATATATATATAGAAAGGTAATAAAGCCACTAGACGTTTACTGAATGTTATAGAAGATGAGAAAAACTATACTAAGCAGATAGGACAATGAAATAACAAGAATTAAGAAGGTTTACGATAACGTTTGATATTGCACTTAAATTTGGGGAGATCAAAATTGACTGGAAAGCAAGAAGCAGGAAGAGAGTTCCATAAGCGATAAATGCGATAGAAGAAACTGATGGCAGAGATTTTACGGTTACCTCTATTTATTTCAACAGTAAAATGATGTTACCTAACCGCCAATCTAGTACTGCGCTTAATGCAGGGTGTGATGAGCAATTCTTAACCT
>OZ010585.1:17507603-17522603 GCA_963932145.1 Acanthosepion lycidas
ATGAGGAAGTTTTAAAAGAACTGGGAACAACACAGAAACCTATACTTACAATGAGAAAGAGGGGGTTGAAATGAGAAAAGAGAACTTAGAGAATTTAACACTCACAGGATATATTTCAAGGCAAGAGAAACAAGGAGAAACCGAGTAATTTATTTAATGTACTTGTTTGAATGGATCGAAGGAAGTTGTGGAGAGCTATGATCACATCCATCCTGAAAGAACTTAGAATATAAAATAAGTAGAATGAACGGTGCTCAGGAGCTCAGACGAAGGGTTAAAATTAGTCAGGAACGAAGGACTCAAAGAGTTAATTAATCAAAATCATTGAAGTAACGCAGTGTGTTAAAGTGAAATTTGAGAAGTTTGTCATTGAGCATGTCGCGTTTTTTAATAAGTAATTTTGTTTATGGAAAATCACAAATAAATCTATTATCTAACATTCAATCAGTTATGTGCCATGCGTAATATACGCTTAGTCGATCATGTATCTTTTGATACATGACTGACGAGGCAGATTTTTCCCACAGTAGGTTGCCATTTCTTTCTGCGGTAGACCATCCAAGGCTATAGAACCCGGTCTTTCCGGCTATTTACCCATGGCTAGAGGGAGAAGAAGAGGATTTCCTATCTAGGTTATTAGCACGTAATTGAATTTAATGGATTCGACTGGAATTCGAACTCGGCTCTCCGATTCCTCAATCCGAGCCGCTATCCATTAATCCACCATTCCAAGTACAGGATGCGAGAGAAATACATCCTAAATTTTAATGTTTGACAAAAAAGGCCAAGATAACTACTATAATATAAAATGTTTACACTCTTGTTTAAACAAATAGCTAACGTTTTTATTAATTTGATTTTAAAATGAAATCTTCCAAATAGTAACCTCTACTCTTCGTATAATGTTTTAGGCGATTTCTAAAGCATAGACATTTTCTGAAGTTCGAACGCTTTGAGGTCTTCCAAATGGCTTTCTTTTAAGCGTTAAAACTGTGGCTCTGACATTTTCAACCCATAGAAGTATTGATTTTCTATCCGGGACAGCCTCATACTAACTTAACATGAAATGAGTACAAAGAGCCCTCTGTGTTGCAAGTAAATACTCGCCAAACTTAGACAAACGTTTCAACAGCAAACGTACGGGGTTCACCGGCCCCAGCCATGATTGTAACTGATTGTATCTGAAAATAAATTGTAAGAGATTAGCTAGCTAGAAACTCTATTAACACTAGCCTAAGTTCACTAACACCACATAGGTGAGAGTTTAAAATAAGGAATGTAGTTATGCTGCACCCTGTATTATAAATATACACCTTTGTGCAAATTAATTGAAACAAAACGAATAATTCCGTTATTATTTACTTTTTTTCGTATTTCCCAATGAAACATGACCCATTGCACATGTTAGTACTTCTTATGTCCATCCCACAAAGTTGGTCATTGCAGATTGACCACAGATTTTCGATTAGAGTTAAAACAGGAGAGTTTCCGGGCCACTTTGATTTGGTCACTGGTAAACCTTGCCAGTGTGTTCGTGCAGCGTTATAATTTTCGTACGCTTCCTTGGAGTAATGCCCATGGCAGACAAGGGCTTTAGAACAACTAATCGACAGTTGAGACAATAGTGTCTGCCTGTGATGAAAATCTGATACAATTACAAATGACGCAATATTTTTCAAGGCCAAACAAATTCCATCATACACCCCGAAAATTGATTCATCTTACTGCACACCACTGCAAACGACCTAATCTGAGGAAAAATAGAAAGCGGTTACGCTCTGTCACTCAAATGGGTCTTAAACTGACTGTATATGAAAGAAAGGAGACTAAAGCTGTTGTTTCAATTAATTTACACAAGGGTGAAGATTTATCTTAATTAAGAAAGTCTCTACTGTCTCTCTAATGTGGAAAATCTAGTAATCTGTGCTGCTACACGGAAACTACATCGAAAATTCTTATTTTACGATGTAGTTGAGTGTAAATTTGGTGGTCAAACGAATTTAATCACCATTACGTGTGACACTTGAATCGAGATATATGTTATTCTGTCGACGAACACTGTATGATGCCATAGACATAATATATGACCAACAAGGATGTTTTCAGAAAAACAGTAACAACAAAGAAATACTTACAATCTAAAAGTTACAGTTTAAATTTCTGGGACACATAATAAGGAAAGAGGGCTTGGTGAATTTAACACTCACTGGAGATAATGAAGGCAAGATAAGCAAGTGGAAACAACGAGTAATTCAGTTAACGAGTTTGAATGAATGGGAGGCAAAATAAAAACAATGGATTTTAAAGCGTTAAATGTTACTTAGATAAATTATCCCTGGGTATGACGATAAACTACATTTGGCAGCAAGGCTTCTGATTGGAAGGTTTTGAGTATCGTGAAGCCACCTCGTTATTGCTGCTGTCCCCGGCTCTACCGTAACTCGGAATGGTAGCACCTGTTAGGGTCCCAGCAAATAGTGAACTCCCAAACAAAACATTATGAAAGTATAAAGATACATATTTTATAGTAAAAATAACAACAATACATGTATATATAATAAAAATGACCAAAAATAAATATTTATAGTAAAATGACCAACAATACATATTTATTGTAGAATAACAAGCAATGCATTTTTAAATCAAAATGACCAGCAGTATATTTTATCTGTAGTTGAAGGTATAAAACTGCGTTAAAATATATTTAGTTAAAGCCATAACATCCTGTTCAAATTATTTAGATTTCAGCATTATAGGGAGTGATATGACGCTAAACAAAAACCAACCAAGCAACTTATAGAAACAATAAAAAAAGAAGTCGAGGAGAACCATGATCACCCACATTCTGAAAAAACAACATGATATTTAAGATATCTGGATGCTGTGATTGAAGAATAAGGCACAGCTTGTTTTATCTGATAATGTTTCTGAAATCTAAATCGTATAGATATTCCTCGTTCCTTACCGATTCGATAATTCTGTCAGAATTTCCGAGACGATCAGTTACCATGTTTTATCTTTTGTATTTTTGTCTTTGGTACTTTTATCATTAGTACTTTTATCATTAGTACTTTTATCATTAGTACTGGTCACTGATAGCCGAACCTATTAAAGCGCTGATTCGTAAATCTGAGGGTATAGTAAATGTTTATGAACCGGGAAGTACAGACCTAATGCAAACGGGGTGACGAATAACTGATTAGCACTAAAAAATGAACTGCACGACATATCCATAGACTCAGACGACGGAGCAAATCTTCTTCTGTAGGATAAAGGATTCAGTTCGAAAAGACCTGAACGTTACCCGGGTTACCAGACATTGGAGGGTACAATGACTGAAATGGGTCACAGTAGCAATAAAAATGAAGACATTAGTCTGGATATAAATAATGTAAGTACCTTTGCGGTCGTGACCTAAGAAAAACCTATCCCAATGTCCTGGTCCAAAAATGATATATATATGGTTGCCTCCTCTAAATCGTAGCTATTGAAGTTAAAGATTTTTGTTGCTTCCTCTTGGATGATGTTACTAGAGAGGAATTTGCTAATGTGTTCACGCACTTATTCTTTGACCTATCCAAAATCGTGGCATACCAATGACGATATTATATCAAGATATATGTAATAGACGAAGATTTATGTCCATCGCGAAAGTATTAGTAAGAAGTAAGCAAATAAATTTTTGCTAATAAAATTTAACTCTTTCTCCGCCTGCGCCAGAATGTTTAACTCACAGAATTTCAGAGGTCAGTGCATCCTCACGAGTGACACCGAATTTCTGAGAGGTTCATTATTTTATCGTCTCCATCTCCAAAATGCTTGCTAACAGATCTTACAGAACCCAGTGTTTTCCATCTATTTAACACATAGCAGGATGATAAGGGTTTGATTCGTATCTTTCATTAAGGTAATTGTGTGTAAGTGAATGCAATGAACTTAATTGGGATTCGTAGTCGTGTTTCTGATTTATCATTACGTGACACAATCCATTACACCACACAGATTTCCGGATTGGTTAATAACGTTTAATCTCTTCCATCCGGGGATAATTTCTTTCTTCGGTGGAGATGCTGAGTAAAGCAATTGTCTATTCAAGCTATAGTTAGTAAGATTTATTGTACTCAGTAAGAACGTGTCTTATTAACGCCATTAATTTAAATAAATCATAAAAGTGAACCCCTAATTCTTTGAAAGACTGAAATGTTAGGTGCCAATTCGGTTTCCACCAATCACAGCATTCACCCCTTTCTTTTTTGTTGTTCTTCTTCATCTAAAAGGAGTTGCTGTCGTACTTCGATCTCAACTTTCATTCACGGATGTAATAGAAACCATTCAAAAACTGGTCAGTTTTTACCAATATCAACAAAAATCCTGTTGCTAATTTTAATTTTATTTTTTATAACTTAGTTACACAACAAATACGTCTCTAATTTGGAGGGATTGACGTTTTTATGTATTTTCTTTATCTGATATAATTTTCTCCTTAAAGAAATTCCTTCGATTAGTGCGGCTAATTTGTACATCGGTAAGCATAAAAAAATCAGTTTTCAATTACTATAGATAAAATGAAGGGTGTTTTATTGCATTAAGCGAGTATTATGCATGTACTAATTTTGGTATAAAAGCATATTAGTGCACTGATCGAAAATGCATTATTTGAATGAACATTAATGAAAAGGTGCCTTTACATCGTTTTGTGGAAATAATAAACACATTAAATGTGAAATAAATGAAAAAGAAATAGTTCCAACACTTACATCTGTCTGAAAAGTTTGTTCAAAACCATAGAATGTATGTGATGATAATGATATTTAATTCATATGTCTTATTTATATTAGGTTGGTGCAAAAATAATTTCGTTTTCTAACATATGTTACTATGTGAGAAAACGAAATTATTTTTGCACCAACCTAATACAAGTTTGATTAAAGATCACAGGCTGATAAATCCGAGCGTTTCATCCATTCTGTGTTTCCTTGCAACCCTTTTTCTCCACAAATTCCTGTCATTTATTGTTTTCAGCAAGACTAACTTCTTTTCAAACATTTGCTACTTATTCTACCATCGATTTGTTCAAACTTGCCAAGTAGTTTCAAGCCAGTGATTTCCTCTGCTTCGCTTCTTTCTTTCTTTTTTTAAACCCAAATTGGTTTTATTCTTACTTTTTCTTCCCAAAGTGATGGAACACAAGGAATCTATCGGTGTAATATCTAGAATAGACATTATTTATATTTTATTTCTATTTTGACTATGTCCTTAATTCTTGTCATAAGAAAAAGACATTGAGAATCCCAGACGGTGCAAAAAGCCTGCTTGCTGCGATAAATATCCCCAAAGCACAAATAGATGTTAACTATACCGTTTTAATTTTCTAGACGAGTTTTCATCGAGAAATCTTCTTTTTTTCCAAGATTTCTGTTCGTAAATGTAAATGTAACAGACAAAACCAATTTCCATCAAAATCGTTTCGAGACTATTTCATTACAACCATGTTACCTTTGCATATACGATTATCATGTGAATTAAAGTTCTCATATATATATAGATATCTATATATACATATATTATTATATATACATATCATACATCACCTGAAGCTCGATTCAGAGTTTCATACAGAGCGCAATCTTCAGGTGCTGAGTATAGACTGACCGTTATGCAATTTACAATTTAAGAAAATATCTGGTTATCGCAATGTTGGCATAGTCAGTTATTATACTGTTATAACATTTGCATCCAAAATAAACAGAATTCATATATATATATATATATATATATATATATATATATATATAGTCCCTGATGATCCACTTAGGTGAAACCGTAGTAAGTTTGTCTGGCTCTTTAGGTTTAGCTTAGGTTTGCTCTACTTGGCGTTTCGAGCACTTTATTTAGTTAATTTTCTTACACGTATCGGTTTTTTTTTCTTTCTTTGACTCTGAACTTGGATGCTAGACGATTATTTTCGGCTAACGTACATGTTCTTGGTTCTTTCTTTTTTTGTACCATATTTTTCCTTTGGTATTGGTTTATTTATTCACAAATCAATGCACCTAAGGTTTTCCGGACGAGTATAATTTCTTATATTTATAAGATTACAACTAGTATATATATATATATATATATATATATATATATATATATATATATATATATGTGTGTGTGTGTGTGTGTGTGTGTGTGTGTGTGTGTGTGTGTGTGTGTGTGTAAAAAGAAATATTTTGGAGTTGTGAATATATATTATTTTATATTATGCACAAGGGAAGATTGCTGGTTCTGTTTTTAAAAACAAACTATAATTTACGTTAAAAAATTAATCTGGATGAAGGTATTTCAACAGATATTTATATACCTACATATCACCATTAATTCATTTCGAGTTTTTAATAAGCTAGGGTTATTTAAGTGTTTTTAAAATAACTAATTTTTCAACAAGCCATAAATTACATCTATCGCCTTTCCCATTGTAGGTTTTAGCTTTAGCTACAATAACCCACGTAATGTGTGTATTAAAACCATTCTTTCATTGCCAGAACACGAGCTTTTCTGTTATTATCAAGAGCTTGATATAAATATTCAATGAGGGCCGTTAGCACGTCAGAGGTAGACCTGGCAAAACGGAGCCATATATTTGTCAGAGAGTAGGTTGTGAGAGGAAAAATGCTTAACCACTTCAGCATTGATTAAAGCCTCGAATACTTTGACGAAATGTGATAGGAAACTAAGACAATAGCCTTATTAGTTTCCTGTCACTTTTCGACAAAGTTGAAGGGGTCATCTGAGACCAGGGGTTATGCACATATCACTCAGTAGAGCCTCTGTTTTAGGGGTAAAATCAGATGAGTTGAGTATTGAATTGAAATAGAATTTCCGAGCAAAGCAATAACATCTGCTGCAAATATCAGGACTTCGAATTGATTGAATAGAGGACGGATTGAGAATTTGCTGTTGTTGCAGAGCCGTCAATAATCTTCAGAACCTTACGTGCTAGATTGTATCTCGTGTTTCATTCTATTAGCAAACTGTAACTTCGCTTCTTTGAAGATATTCTTGCACTTGTTACGAGCTGAGACAGGGAGATATCTGTTGTAATCAAACGTGTCGCTCTGGTACAGCTCGGAAAAAATGCCTTTAAACGCACAGCTGATTTTAAAAAGGCAGTAATTCGAGATTTGTTAAAGGGTAAGTATTCTGTAACTGAACGGTCATAGCACATCAGGCTTAATAACAGTTATTTACTTGTTCCCTGATTAGGTGTTGTTTATAGCCACGTGTTGCGAATTGATTCTCCAGATTTCCAATGTGCTATTTAATTCTTCATTGTTGGAACATATCCTTCTGAGTCTAAGTGCTTGTGAATAGGGAAGGTTCACTTTGAGGTGTTTAGAGTGCGAAGACTTAAAGTGTAGATAGTTGTGGGTGCCGGTGATTTTAGTGTGTAGTGTCGTTTGTAGTTTCCTGTTTTTATCTATGTAAATGCAGGTGTCTAAAAATGTTACCGGTGTTGTGGATTTTTCATAGTCAAACTTTATTGAGATGGGCACTGTGTTTAGGGTCATGAGGAATTGGATAAGTTTGTCGTCATTACTCGTGTATAAAAAGAATATATCATCGATATATCTTGCATAGAATACGCAGTCGCCACCAATTATGGGATAGATATGGGTCTCCTCAAATTTTCCCATGAATATTGTAGCATACGATGGCGCTGCAATGGTGCCGATGGCACAACCTCTCACTTGAAGGTAGTATATATATATATATATATATATATATATATATATATATATATATATAATTTTTAGGAAGAGATTTGTATGAATGTGCATTTATCTGTGGGCATAAATTTTAATAGTGAACATGTTGAAATGTAGATAGATATTATAAATACGTTTGTGTGTGTGTGTTTGTGTGTATAATAAAGAAATAGTTTGTACAAAGAATTTAATAGCAATGTTAATGTGATTAATGGCGAAATCACTTCCCTAACAGGACTTAATGAGATATTAACGTACTATCAATTCTTTGAATAAGATCCTTATATTCGAGTTGTTGTCAGATGGAAGACACATGTCAAGTATTTTCGAACTGTCATAATCAGGGCGCAATTTTCCCATGAATAGGCAAGCAGTAAGACGAAATATATGCAGACCGAAAGAGCAAGGAATTGATAGCAAGTTAATGTCTCATTAAGTCCTGTTAGTGAAGTGATTTCGCCTTTAATCAAATTAGCATTTAATTCTTTGTATAAATTGTTTCTATATGATATAAAATATAAGCTGCTCACTTTAATATTTATATATGTGTGTGTGTGTGTTTGTGTGTGCGTGTGTGTGTGTGTGTGTTATAGAGTGATATCTGTCTATATCTATCTGAGATAAGGTATTATAACTATTTACACTATTTACATCGTTCGGGCTGTTGCCCTCATCTTTATTCACGACGTTTCGGCCGGTGTATGCACCGGTCAAGTGATATACGTTGGAATTTTGTACAGAATCTTTTATTTAGCTCACGGGGGTAGATTGTTCTAATTCCACATGCCATGCCTTTTTTGGATATCGCAGTTTCAGTTAATTCCCTTTAGTTTCTTATCTCTCCAAGTTTTTGTTCCCTCTGTTGTGGCCAGGCATTGAACTCTTTGGGTCAATTCACTTTTTGGATTACTCAATCAACACCATGTGTCGATAGCGGAACCTCCTGAATATGGCAAGGAAAATAATCCGAACGATATAAACAGTGCAAATAGAGAGATGTTCAGATTTCTTCAGAACCCCAAAAGGTTTGTTCCTTGTTTACTGGTGTTGAACGCTAAGGAAAAGACGCTCTTGATAATGCATATTAGAATCAGAAATTATGTTAATCTATTGTGCTCATCGTTGCCGCTATATTTATTACAACGTTTCGGCCGTTGGACGCTATGGCCTTCTTCAGATGGTTGAAATGTGAACCCTTTATTTTGCTCACTAATTGATGCCAGTTATCAGTTATCTCCTGTTAATTCCCCTCTCCAATTTCTCCACTGCGTTAACCAGGTATTGAACTCACACTCTTTGGGTCCTATCACTGGATCTAACACCTTTATTCATTGTGCTATGTGTCCTGACATCCATTAAACATGGCACGTGGAACTAGAACAAGTCAACCCCAGTGAGCGGAATAAAGGGTTTAGTTTGACATTCCAACCCCCTGAAGAAGGTCGGAGCGTACAACGGCCGAAACCTTGTAATAAATACAATGACAAAGATGAGGACAATAGTCCGAATAATGTAAAAAGTGTACATAATACCTCATCTCAGAAATATAGACAAATACTGCCAAAGAACCTAGTAAAGAATTGTTAATCCTATTTTGCAAGCAAATGGGAATAGGCAGTGAAAACCAGCATCACCAACCATAAATCATAATGAAATGTCTTCGAAACTAAACCACGCTTCATACATATTGGGTTGTAAAAAATGTTGGTAGCATTTTTCAGTAAGTGGCGTATGACTGAGATTTCGTGACTGAAATGACTTGGGCGCATATTTTTAAAGGTGACATGTCAACGCGTCTTTCCATACAATTTCTGTATGGATGGTGAATTTTAAATGTTTTTTAAGCTAAAAGTGAAGATGAAGGAAAGAAAAAGAGATTTTCTTTTGTCATCTGACGCTCTTTAATTTCCGGGAATCGGTAAATCACTGTAGAAAGAGTCAAAAAGATAATCTGCTTTTTCTAGACTTGTGCCATGAATGAAAATGTTGTTCGGAAATGTTTCCCTAGATTCTGAAATGAAAGCTTTGATCAAGAAGCCTGAAAAGGTTCTATAATTCTAGTGAATATGAATTTGAAAGATATGATTATCTTCAAAATAAGATGAAATATAAAATGAACGATTAAACCTCCAAAAGAAATAGCATTAAACCATTCCAATAACGATATTTTCTCAACAGTTCTTTGTGTATATGTCTTAAAGAAAAAGTTTTGCAAACGGAAGTTGCAAGGTATTTTATATTTCCTGCTCTTCCATTCGAAAACCTTTAAATGTCTATATCTTTGAGATGAGGTATTATGATTATTTACATTATTCGGATTTCTATCCTCATCTTCATTGCCACATTCACAACATTTCGAGCATTGTACGCTTCTTCAGGTGATTGGAATTTCGAACTGAACCCTTGATTTTTTCCACCGGGGTAGAGTGTTCTCGTTCCACGTGCCATGCCTCTTCCGGATGTCTTAGTTATTTCCCTTTAATTCAACTCTCCAAGTTTTTGCTTCACCACTGCTGTAGCCTGCTATTGAACTCACAACATTTTGGGTCTTTATTCACTGGACCATGTGTCCTCAAGCAGCGGTGAACGAAAAAAAATATAGAATTAAGTCAAAGGGAAATAACTGAAACATCCGGAAGAGGCATGGCACGTGGAACTAGAACAATCTATCTTGGTGAACGAAATAAATAGTTCGCTTTGATATATGGCAGTGAAGATGAAGATAACAGTCCGAATAATGTAAATAATGCAAGTAATCATAATAATCTCAGAGATCCAATCACCTGAAGAAGACAGGAGTGTACAACGGCCGAAACGTTGTCAATATGGTGATGAAGATGAGGATAACAGTTTGAATAATATAAATAATGTAAATGAAAAACTATAGATCCGAATGCATTTGAGGATAAGTCTGCTGTATATCCATACTTTGTCTTCAGCAGTATTTCTTATATTTCGTTTTACGTTGCATTTTTACTAGGAATTGACGTTCCAGGCCGTACCTAGCTAGATAAGTCCTACTATTGTTAGTGCAAGTCAACACACCGCAGACACGGATGTGGTAATAATTTTCTTTTCGCTTAAGAAATAATCTCTGTGAAGTTCTGATCATTGCGGAAATCATTCGATAACTTGTAAGCTTCTATCAAACCTGGCTTTTGTCACTCTTTGAATGCACGTCACTCTTTAAATTGACGTCGTTCACCAACCGACGTATGACCTTCGTGACTTCATTTCCTCCAAAGGGAGATAATCGCCATTTACCTCCCTACACAGTTATGAAGGTGACATGCTGTCGTCGTTATCGGCGAAATGTCACGAAGGTCATATGACGATTGGTGATTGATGTCAATTCAAAGATTGACAAAATCCAGTTTTGTAATTAGCACGCCTAGCGTTAAGACATGTCTGCCCACACGGGTTGCTATATAAACTGTAAAGTCAGATGTAACATTTGGTAGGGCATACATAGACAACGATGTGGTCTCACCAGGTTCATAGTATACACTGACCTGCACATTTTTCCCATGGAATAATATTACAAGTAAGACTCTCTCGCTTTACACCACTTTCACACTGCTTGTTGTATACATATGTTATAATTTCTCTCTCGGATAAATTAGTGATAAGTATTTATATATCAGTAGAAAAATCTCTTTGAGAACTAGAGAGATTTTTCATTCCCTTCTTTCATTCTTTCTTTGTCGTCCGCGTATTAAGGCGTAGCTATATCATATAATCATAGCTATAATACAAACTGGGAATATTCTTTTCTTGCATAGCTCTCGCTTAACGGTATAATAGTTTCGAGGGGTATTTCCTCACAGAATACGCGTTTGTTAATTTTATAGATACAATCGGAACAAGTCATGTTTCAAAGATATATCTGAACCAAATTCAACGTAACGTGTTCTAAAGATACAAACTGCCAAAGAAAAAAAAATTCAAAAACTTCCAAGTCGAAGACGTTAAATTTTTTTTACAAGAGTTTTCAGTTCTGGAAACATGTGACGTTAGAAACATTGAGAATCGATTTGGATAAATGACTTCTCCGTTCATGGTATGATCATGTGTTTACAAAATGGCACATTAAGCGAAAACGATCAAGACGCTAGAAGGTGAAATCAAACTACGAATAAGAAATTGTTTGTAAAACATAGAGACACAACGTACACCAAGTACTTCAACATTCAGGAAAAAAGCGGGAAGTCTAAAGCCTCTTGTTTATTAGTTAAAAAACTGAAATTAAGCATAATTTAACTGTCCTTTGAACCTTACATCATTTGTCCATATATCCTGACTACTTTTGTAAAGTTTCAATTTTCTTCATGAAACCTTGAAATCATTCACTTTTCAAATGATACTTTATGGTTATAATTTAGATAAATGGATAAAAAGAAGTTTCAACTGACATTAAATATGTTATAGTGTTGTATAGTTATATTTACAGCTATCAAAACTTCTGTACCTAGTTAATGTAAGTGTCGTTCTCGACTTGTTCCAGGCTCCTTATTTGGTTATGATCCAAGTGGACATTCTCAAACTTCCCAGTTTGTTTTTGCCTAAACCTTTTTCATCTTGATTGGGTCAGCTATTTTTCTTCCCAATGGCCGTATTTATTTTATCCTTTCCCTTTTCTTTAGCGAAAGAGATTCTTGATTTTGTCTAAAGACAGAATACAGCGGCCTCTCTTAAATCTTTTGAGGGTTTGACCAGTTCAATAAATATCGATCTTATTTTTTTTGGGGGGGGGGCTCATCCCCCACCCCATCGCGTATCATTTACAGATTTTTATATAGAGATTTTTATGCTCATTAAATTTTTATGTCATGTGGTTGTATTTTTGTAGATTCCCTGTGTGTATGCGGTATTGTGGTATATGGAGGACTAAATGATGATGGGTCAGTTCTTGTGGTGGAAGTGCACAATTTATAACGACTGAATGTGTGGTGAATCGAATTAGATAGCCAGCCTCAACTCTGTCTCCCTTTTAGGCCTTGTGCCCAAATTGTATTTTATTTATAATTAACCACGTCAACAGTTAAAACGTCTTATCTGAAATATCGAGTCTTTTATTACAAACGGATTTGCAAATAGATTAGTTCAGGTAACCTAATTCATCACATAACTTTTTACACTCTGCTATTTGATTAACCTGTTCCATGTTACAAAAGGCTCCAAGCAAGGTAAGACTACTCGACTCTTGATAGCTCACACACACTGTAACACTTTCGTAAAATCACACTTGCTATATAATACAGCATATCGCTTTTACTTTAATTTTGACTTTTTGATATAGTGCAGTTATCTCCCTTCCATTAACGATGATATATATATATATATATATATATATATATATATATATATATATATATATATATATACATATATATACATATATATATATATATATATACATATATATATAATTTATTTTAAGATACTACATCGAAAACATATCAAAATCGCTACACTAAATTTACAATCGCCTGATGAGATGCATTGATACGCATCGAAACACTTGATTTGTACGACACTATATAATTCATCGAGTCCAGACGAATATATATATATACATACATATATATATATATATATATATATATATATATAGATAGATAGATAGATAGATAGATAGATAGATAGATAGATATAGATATAGATATATACAATGATTAATAATATTCTAATAATTTCAATGTAATGCTTTCTGAATATATATCTTGTTAAAGTGGACAGTTAATCTATATCGCATACGTATGCTTAGGGAGATACACTTTTCTTAACCTCCCACAGATTTAACCATTAGTTTAATGAAAATGATTTATTTGTTCGGTCGACATAGGAAGCAAGTTGAACCTGCTGTATCTTATATGTTTTTAATGTAGAAATTATCAGGAATAATAAAATACTAGCCTCTATTAGAAAATCTTCCCAGATTTGTCTCTAAAAACGTATGGCATTATAGAACAAATAATGATATGCTACATAAATCGAGGGTTTTCAGCAGCAGCAAAAAATGAAGTTGATATCACGTATAAATTGTTGAGAAAAAAGCGACATAATCAAGAGCTTGACATTCAACAATACTTCAAAGAAAAGCCTAAGAATGAAGCCCTATTAATACCAAGAAGAACAATAATATTTACGGGACATGATCAACTTATTTTTCTGGTTTGGTTTGTAGTGTTTTACGGCATAGTGTTTTGTGGTTGACACAATGGGTTATTTAATGCCGGAAACCTTTTTTTCCTGGTAATATTTTTTTCTTGTCAAAAGCTATTTCTGTAATATTTTTTTCCTCGAAAATGTATAGCTGGTAATATTATTTAAAAACATTTATTGCTGGTAATATTTTTTTTCAAAAAGTACTGTTGGTAATAATTTTTTCAAAAATATATTGCTGGTAATTTTTTTTTTCAAAAATATATTGCTGGTAATAGTTTTTTGATTTTTTTTTCAAAAATATATTGCAAGTTTTTACAAAGTATTTCTGGTATTAAAACCTAATTTTACACTTTTATAATGCTTTTTTACCTCAGTTTCGGGGTTAACTATTTTCCCATATGTGGGACACTAACAGTTGCAACCACCCCGGATCAGGGTGGACCTGGGAATACCAGCAATTAAAAGGAGGTTCCATGCCCCTAGAAGCCTCCTAATAAGGGTCCTTGCTGTTGGACGTAGTTTATCGTCATACCCAGGATGCGGATGTAGTTTATCGTCAGGATGTCTTATTTTTCTGGAAAAAAAAATTAGAATATCTGCGCGGTCAATGAATGCTGATAGTTTCCTTATAAGAAAATGGCTAATATTATTATTACCGTTACTCCAGTAAATACGAAACATTGTTTAAATTCAAAATTCCCATGTATGAGTTCTGCATTTGTCCGGAGTTTCTGACGTTTTGTTTTTGACTAGTCACCATGATTGCTCATCATCCTGAACCGATACTCGACTGGCTTTGATTCGTGCGTACTATTCAAGATCCTGTGCTCAATCCAGGAAAATTTCCCCAAAATCTTCCTAACCATTTTGAGGGATTCTGTAACTGATTACCAGAGCTTTACGCCTAGTGTGATACAAACTCCTTACTCGTATTGTTATCCATCGTAAATATCGCAGAGCCGTTAGAAGACAATGTTAGAAAACCTCATGTAATAAGTTAGCACGACTAGATAATACGAATTTCATTGCTAGTTTAGCAAATTATCTGGTTTAATGAGCCTAAACCGCTCGTATT
>OZ010585.1:17527603-17590103 GCA_963932145.1 Acanthosepion lycidas
TGGTCACATTCAATATCACGAAAGGCTACTGATGTTCTATCACCACCGAACGGATTCTAAATCTTCGCCTATCTCTAAGACCGGGTGTTCTCTAAGGAAGGCCCCGTGCAACACAGACCTGAAAATGGAACTCGTATATATGATCCTGCGCTAAGGATGCTGGAATTCGGCCGTTTTCATATACCGCTTCAGTAAATTACTGACTCCTGCTTTTCTCTACTTTTACAAGAGCGAGGTGAAACCGAAAATAGACTACTGCCGCCGTATATGAGTAGGAGCTGCCTGTTTTTTCGCTCGTTGAGAAAGTGAAACTGCGTGGGACTGAATCACTTGGCAGTGGGGCAACGATTAAGATGCTTCAATTTACGACCAACGAAACCAACTGCTGCAAACCATAGAATCGCGTGCGCACGATCACGGATTCTAACACTCCAATCATTCCTGACTTTTCGGCGCAAGTATCGATCACTGAAGTGAGCACTTCGACGCGACGCAAGAATTGCTCCTCGATTTGTCTCCGTTAACTGAAATAATCTACGGTATGGGAATTCACGACGGAAACAGTGGACAGCAAACCACATGTTATCGGCTTAGCATGAAACCAAACTAAAGCAACGAACAACAACAGGAACGTCAACGGACACGACAAGCACGACCGAGCGATAGCGGTGGCATTAGCGGCGGTGTTAGCGGCAGCTAGTGGTTCGACTAAGATGGCTATCGAATACTACGGCGATGGACAACCGGTACGCAGGCTCAATCGGCCCATTGATGATGCTGATGGAGTGTCAAAGACGGCAGCTCCAGGTTTTGGTGACCATGACAAGTCATTTACAGATGAAATTTACGAGCATCCGACTTTAGGACCATCAACCGGCGAACGGTAACAAAGTTATCGAATTCTTCGGTAAGTATAGCGGCACGCAAAGAACCGACGGTGGGGGTACTGTCTTCATCTTTGCCAACGGAAACATGATTTCCGTCTACATTTAGATCGGTAATAGGAAGATTTAAAGCAGACAAAGGCGGCGAGGGAGTGAACCAAGGGGAGTTTCCCGGGAGGAGAGTGTCCGACAACTATTCCTAGATACCTCATAACCGATTTGGGAAGCTTGTGCAAATAAGCGTTCTCATTCAAGTACAAAGGCGTTTCCGTGTCCTTGTAGGTGATGTAATACTTCTCACCTTACAACCACTTTCCCACAGACGAAAAGTTGCAAGCCTCTCACTGCTCTATAGCTATCTTTATAAAAAGTGTTCAGACGTAGATTCTTTCACCAGTTCTACCCGTGACAACTAAGACCCGTCATGCCACAGACTGTGTATAGAACAATTCACCTTCCATTGGTATTCCATTGTTACGATTAAGTTCCACTGGGGCAGCTTCTTCCCAGGTAACCGCTGCTATGTGGAACCAATTCCCAAGAGGAGGTTTCTCCGATCAGTACTATTTTAACCTAGAATTATCTTCCTGATATAGCCACGTAAACTGTGCCACTTACTCTATAACAATCTCCCTCGAGGGGTTCTTGGGCCTTGTATAGTGTGGATATTAAAAGCAAAAATGTTAAATAAACACTGTTTTAAATCCGTTTCTATAATCATTAAACAAGTTCATATCAAAACCTATTGACACAGCATGCTCAATGAATGTACCCAGAGATTTCAAGATAGTGCACTAGTGTATAAGCCCCATGTCACACAAAAGGAAGCATCCACTCAACAGCTGTGAACCAATCACAAAGAGGCTCAAGTCAACACAGTGTTTTGCACTCAGCCGAACCACTGAACAACATAGCTTCTAGTCAGGGTCTCTCCCTGTGCTGTAGCCACCTTAACAACGTGCAATACAGGCTCTCTCTCAGCCCTACAGAATCCCTCCCCTACTGGCTTGAGCGATACCTGGCCCTTCTGGTCTAGCTTAGATCGCCTTTTAACAGATGTTGGTCGACGTAGAGGCAACCTTCAGAAATGGGGATATGCTACCGATGATGACCCCAACTGCCAATGGAGGCAATCATAAAACTATGGAACATTTTCTACTTTGCCCCAATCTTGAAGATACATTAACGACCACAACAAGGCTCAACACTGGATGAGTGTCGTGTAGCAACTCGATAAGAAGAGAAAGAACCGAAGCACCTATCTGTGATTTCAAAATTCTCACTGATGACATAACTAGGAAAATGTCATATTTCCATCAAGTTATATTCGAAAAGCAGGCACTGTCAGAATTTCGACACATTGGTTAATGAGATGTAGTCTTGGATAGGAGCCCAAACTGGGCAATTCTACATGGACGCCCTCCAAAAGTGTACCAAATTATGAAATAAGTGAGGAAAACTGAATGGAGAAAAATTATGGTTATCGATCCAATGGAATTGGGTCAGGAAAAATATTTAAGTCAAACTCTTCAAATTTGTCTATGCCATTCTATTACCTCTGTAAATCTATCTATCTATCTATCTATCTATCTATCTATCTGAGTTTCTTTCTTCATATTTATATATATGTATATCTTATTCTGTTCATATCAACCTAATTCTATTCATTTTTTATATATCTCACTATGTGTCTGTCTATAAATCGATCTCTCATACTGTTAATATCTGACCAGTTCTATTCATATTTATCTCACACTATATATAGTACACGTAATAAATCCGTTAGTATATAATCCAAGTGGATACTATTAATATAAAATATTAAAACTGATCCACAATAAGAGCTGAATGTATATATTAATATTATACAGAGCAAATAAATGCTACTAAAAAAATTCTGTATCAGTTGTTGAAATGCTGTCACAGTTAAATTGCTAATTCCGACAGGCACTCAATCTGAATACCGGGGTTGAAGACTGACGAAGATTTCGTCCGTTGAAATAAGCCTATATGTAATTTTGAATTTTTTGGTTTACTACTACTACTATATATATATATATATATATATATATATATATATATATATATATATAATGAAAAACAAACCACTTTAATGTACCATTACGATAATTTATTTCACCTAAATCCTTTTTTAAGGATTCAGGATCATCAGATAAATCTTCCAACAACGAATTGAGAAAAAAAATGGGATTAGAAATTGGTGGGTAGTGTAATTTTTGTAATTTAAAAGAGGGGGTTGAGAGTGGTAGTTAACCAGACAATATAAAGTATAGGGAGGGGTTAATTTTATATCTTTCTTAAGTATGTTTTATATTGGAGTAGGAGGAGTGACAGAAAACTTGACCTCTTTAGATGGTTAATAAAACGGAAATGAATTGTAGAAAATGTATACAAGTGAGAATATAAAAAAAAAAAAATATTCTGGAAATACAATTAGTCGGGTGAATAAACTATTAAGATTTTAAATATTTCTTTATGTCCTAGATAAATATGTTTATTACAATAATAGTTATATTTAGTCCTGAAACTATTTACTTAAAAAATTAAACATTTAAGTTAATAACAAAATTTTTTTTCAGACATCGAATTTTCTATCAAACATTGTAAACTATCTTTTACATAATTTTTTTAAAACAAAATTATAACAACTCCATCTCTCTTTCCCCCTCCCCCCTATCTCTCTCTTTACCGTAAGACTCACTTGTATACATTTTCTACAATTCATTATACATATAATATTCTTGTAGTAAGGTGTATGGCTCGTAAATAAAGAATAAAAGTCTGAAAGGATTTTTCTTCGAATCCTGTCCTCCTGGAAACATGTTTGTCATTATCGAAGCCTCAACGATTCACTAACGGAATTTTATCAGGAGAATAATGTTTATTCATACAGATCCATTATTATACAATCTTATCTCGACCATATTCTTTGATTACACTCATTAGTAGTAGATTGCGTAAATTATTTTCATGCCAAGTGTTTGGATGGGCTCTTTGCTATGGCATCTAGACTTTATAAATTTAAGCGTGGCATAAGTTCTATACTAACATTTTATTTTCTCGCACTTCCAGCTTGTCGAAGACTTTTCCGACTCCATTCTTTCCACTCAACTTTAGAAAGTTTAAATGCAACGTCAATTGCTATCTACTCTTCTCATGATTAATAAATATTCTTTTGTTTTTGCTTTTTAATAACATTTCTGTTTTCTAATTCTTTCACACTCAGTAACCCCGTTAAGTCTTAGTGACTTTACGGCCTTTCTGGGTGTGAAATCGATTAAATAAAAAAAAATAGTTGTACGTTATCAGAATTTCTAAGATGAATCAGAATTTTAATAAATTTGGGATTCTTTAAGAATCCTAGAATGAAAAAACTTGACCGTTGTCAGAAAAGCAAATAATAAAAAATAAAATAAAGTTAAATAAAATAAAATTAGACAAAAATCTAATGAAAAATAATAATAAAGAAGTAAGTTTCACTCAGGTGCAGGTTAACTTCTCCAAAGCGAAAATCATATTTACTTTATAACTATATTAAATTTCGTAAAATTTAAAGGATAAAAAAAAGTTAAGAATATATAAATTATGCAAATTATTACTTTAAATACTTTCCACAATTACATGTAGGAATACAATGAAGCGACTATAACAAACGTATGAGGATATTTACAAAGAGTTCGAAAGCAATAATTACCAACGTGGGCCGCATGTCCCACCGGTGGAGCATGGTAATATTTTTGGTGGTACATGGGTATGATGTGCACCCTTTGGCTTACTATACCAACAGAATAAGAGGGCAATTCGAGAATGAGTTATTAACAGTGAATTGTTTTCTAGTGAGTCTGAGTGAGAGTGTTAATGTTAATATATACGATGCATATACAATATGCATACCAGTTTCATTGACTGAAAAATGTAAGGTGACTGATTCTGCTGTACTGATCACTGTGGATCATCTGCAAATAAAGGCATCTGATTTGAAAGAAAGATTTTCTGATCTCAAACGAAATGATTTTCCATCATAGCTGATGCAGCCAATGCTTGTGGATATTCCTGATGTTTCGATGGCAAGAAAAACTCTCGGAACTGCAAAATGATGAGCGATGGCATGGCTTTGTAATGAGACAGTAACTAAATACTCAACTTCAACCACCGTTGCAAGAAATTTGTTGTTACCATTTCCATCTTCATATTTAGCTGAATGTAGCTTTAGTGTCGTAAATGATTTGTTATTGTAGAAAATAAATCGACTAGATATCACTAACCGAGGAGAAATTAGACTTAAGCTAAATAAATCGTTGCCTATTATAAAATCTATCTGTAGCAGGCATGACGTATAAGGATCTCATTAACAATCATTTTGTGGTGAGCTCAAATTTCATTTTGCATTATTATTTCATAAATAAAATGATGAAAGTATATTACAGAATAAGCATTCATTCAAATATTTTATATTTCTGCCTTTTAGTTCTCTAATTCCATACTGTTTACCTTGAGTTCCTTTATAGAAGAATCAGCAATATTACTGGTCCTGATCTGGCGGCTCGGCTTCAGTCATTTGCCCACTGCCGTAAGTTTGCATCTCTATGTCTTTTCTATAAATACTTTCATGGTAATTGTTCTTATAAGCTATTCACTATGCTAACTAGACTTCTTAAATTTAAGCGCCATAGTAGACTGACATCGAGATCTCATCAATTTAGGGTTGAGCTTTCTAGATGTAGCCATAAGATCTATGGTAACAGTTTCTGTGCTCGCACTTCTCGCTTGTGGAACTGCTTTCTGGTTCCATACATTCCATCCAACTTTAACCAGTAAAAATTTAAATGCAATGTCAATCGCTATCTACTCTCCTCCTGATTACTCTTTTCTCTTTCCGCTCATTATGTTTCTGTTTTTAATTCTTCCATACCTTGTAACTCCTTGCGTTTTAGTGGCTTTGTCTACTTGGTTTGGGTGATACGGATTAAAAAAATAAATTAAACCTTATTATTACGCAAATGAAGATTTTGGGGAAGAATTTATGTTAAAAACGGAGTTCATTGTCTTAAATCAATTAAACAACAATCAAATTAATGGGTGTCACTTTTAAAGGATACATAATTTTCAAACTGCACTATAAGCGTTATCCCCTTTAATTTTCTATGTTTTAATTTTTGGTTGATGTGTGCCATTCGACGACGTGAAAATTCGATTTAAAGCTTTTGTTGAAGCGCATTTTCACCAAATTAAATTCACTGTCATGATTGCCTCCTCATAAAAATGTGGCTTTGTACGTCCGAGCCGGACTTGTGAAGTTAATATTTTTAGCAGAAGGTTAATATTAAATATTAAACTATTTCAATTATAAGTTAGTTATGTCTGGTCACCATCTAAATGTACGATGAAACTCTTGGCATCTGCTGATTACCTTTATCTGCTTTTTTAAATTTGACATGTCCCTAATTTAATGATGAGAGTGAATGAATGCCTTGATTTATCATTTTAATATAAACTTAGTCAAAATATTTCGCATCATATAAACATTACTGACAGGAATCCCTGACCGTTGATTATCAACGCACAAATATATGAATTAAAATAAATCTCAGGATTTAGACTTGGAGTAATGGATTGTGGCTCGGATTGAGAAATCGAAGAGCTGAGTTTGAATTCCGGTTGGGTTCATTACATTCATTTACCTGCCAATACATTTGGGAAAATCATAAATGCATCTCTTTTCCCCAAAAAACTATGGATACACAGCAGCTTGGTGGCAACTATTCTAGAAAAAGTCTAAAAAAAACTAAAACTAAAAATAGTAGCACAGTTCTAGGTCTGTTGCCACTGCTGACAACCAGACTAGGAGAAGGAAAACTCTGAATTTAAATCCGGAGCCGGGCTCCATAAGACAGTGCGATGTCATATGTATGGTCTGGCACTCTTGCAACGATACCGGTGCCAAGCTGTATTGTTTGCTTTGTCTTTTCCTTGGAGAACATCGGTGGCGTGGAGAAGGAGACGTCCTGCAATGACAACTGCCGCTCTCTCATAAAATTCCTCCTGAGACCTGACATCTTCCGGCGCAGATCAATAGTCAATAACAAATTTTCAGTTGTAAATTTCAATGTTCCATTATTTTTTTTATTTATATTTTTTTTTTGTTTAGCGGCATATCAACATCCTTATGAGTTATTTAAATTCAAAAACCTAAATATTTTGTGCATAATTTAAATAAATTTATTTATTTTTATGAAATTATAATGGTTCTAGTGATAGAAGTTTTACTAAGTAACAAGAAGAGGTGGATACATATCTTTCCTACGGGTATTTGTATGTAAGTGAATATAACGAACCCGACTGGAATTTGAACTCGGCTTCCCGATTAACAATTCTGAGCCATTATTCATTACACTACCCACATATCCAAGCTTATAGCACCTGACATTTCCAAGCGGTCACCCATTTTAGTTACTAGCTATGCTCGACGTTGCTTAACATTGATCCTAAGTTTTATTCTATCAAAAGACGCTGCCTATCTACGCCATTTCATTCTCTTTCCATTTTCTCCTCCTTCTACTTTGTTTTTCTCTTCCTTTCCAGACCCCGTGTCTTTATTTTATGTGGTTGAACCATTTTCTTCTACCTTTTTACCTTTTGTCTACGTTTTATCTTCCTTCTTATCTCCTTAGTCTCTTCTATAAACTGTTAGCTTTATGCAACTTCTTTCTCGGATCAATGATTAAAATAACTTCTAGGGTGTGAAGCGTGTCGGCCTGTGCAAGGAACATCCCTCTTCGAACTTCATGGACTGGCTTTACAGAATAACAAACGAAAACTGTACCACATAACAGAAACCACATCATCTGAAGACTTTCAACATCAGCAACAACTAAAATAAATAAGCGCATGTAACTCGAAGAGGTAAAGTTTTACCTAATGAAGATAATATCGTTCGATACTATTAGAACATTGAATAGCTGTTTTCCGGCAGATGGCGTTCCCAGATCTGCGTGCGCGTAGTTTCAGATGGTAACTCATCTATAATGAAGTACTATATGCAAGCATGAAATTCAGTGTATGTGATTTCGCCGAAGTGTAAAAAAATTTGTTTTTTATAACGTTAAACATGTCGGATTTCGCGCCAAAGAAAGTGTATTTGCGGGGAATTTTACTGCGCTACTTAACTCAAAAGAAATCCGCAGCTAAATTACACAGAATTCTTGTTAAGACTCACGGTGACCATGCTCTGTCGGAAACAATATGTAGAGATTTGTTTAGACGCTTTAAAAATAATGATGTTGATGTTGAAGATAAAGAACGCACAGGCGCACGGAAAAAGTTTGAAGACGAAAAATTGGAGGTATTACTTCATGAAGACTCATGTCAAGCACAAGCTGAACTTGCCGAATCATTAGGAGTTGATTACACAACAGTTCTGAAGCATTTATAAGCATTAGGGATGATTCAAAAGCAAGGACATTGGATGCCGACCGAGTTGAAGCAGAGAGACTTCGAACTGTGTATTCTCACGTGTGAACAGCTGCTTCAACGGCAGGAAAGGAAAGGTTATTTTGCATCGTATCGTAACCGGTGATGAAAAGTGGATACACTAGGATAACCCTAAGCGTAGAAAATCGTGGGGTAAGCCCGGCTATGCATCAACATCGGCGGCAAAGCCGAATATTTATGGTTCGAAGGTTTTGCTCTGCATTTTTGGCTCTAATCCAAATTAATGGTTAACATACGCAAATAACACGTTCATACTCTGGCCACACCAGGAAGATGTTCAGGTTCATGTGAACTCAATAAAACCTTCGATACAGTTCACGATTGAGAAAGAGAGTAACAACACACTCTCATTCCTGGATGTTCTAATATCTCGAACAGAGCATGGGTTCAAGACATCCGTATACCGTAAACCAACATTCACCGGACAGTACCTCGATTTCAACACCCACCATCCATACAGCGTAAAGAAAGGGATCGTCCGCTGCTTACACCACCGAGCAAAAGTCATAAGTAGCCATCCAAAGACATTAGATAAAGAATTGGTCAGTATAAGTAGTACACTACACCGTAACAACTACCCTGGGTACACGGTATCAGTAGCAATAAACTGGGATAGGTGGTACAAGAGGAGGAGGACAACAACACTCAGAAAACAGTATGCCTGCCTTATGTGAAGGGGTTATCAGAGAAAATACAAAGGATCTGCGGTCCATATAACATCAGGACAACCTTCAAAAGCTGGATGACACTTCGCATATATCTCTCCCGAGCAAGACCCACCATAGAGGAGAACATTACTAAAGACTGTATGTACGCCATCCCGTCCGGTTTCAGAAAGAATATAAAGGGGAGACAGGCCGCCCCCTTAAGGAAAGGCTTCAAGAACACCAAAAAGCTTTAGCACGACAGGAAGTGGAAAATCAGACGTGGCTGACCACATATGGAGAGAAAAGGGAAATCACCGCCCTCCGTGGGATCAGGTTGAAATCATAGACAAAGAACATCATTGGAAAATTCGTAAACTTAAGGAATCAGCACATATGCTAGGCCACAAAAATTTCCTGAGCCGACCAACCATAGAAATGAATACAATATTGGAAACAGTAATAAGGAGTACCAGAGAAAAGTAATAATAACAACAAAAATTGCAATATGAGCTCTGAAAAAAAAATGAAATGATAACAGCAATAATTGCAATATGTGCACTGATAAAAAATGTTTGCTGAAGACATTAGGTTTATGATACTCAGAAATTCATACCCAGGTGTCCTCAACGATACATGACACAGTGGATAAAGGCGTTAGTTAGATCCAGTGACAGGACCCAGTGAGTGTGAGTTCAATACTTGGTTAAGGCTGTGGAGAACTTGGAGTGGGGAATTAAAAGAAGATAACTGATAACTGACATGCATTAGAACTGGCACGTGGAACTAGAACTGTCTACCCCAGCGAGCGAAATAAAGGGTTCAGTTCACCTGAAGAAGGCCGGAGCGTACAACGACGGAAACTTTGTGATAAATATGGCAACAAAGATAGTCTGAACAATGTAGTGAACTTATTCAAGGTCCTAATACTTTAAGGAAACCTCCCATCAATGAACTTGAGAACCTGAAAAATTGTTTTAATAGAAAGTTGTTATGAATTTCAACTGAGATTTTCATCGGTCAATGAATGCCGAATATTTCCTTATAAGGAAACAGTTAATATTACTGTTACCTTCTATTAGGTTGGTGAAAAAATAATGGCGTAATAACGTCGTTTTTTGACGTTAAAAATACGTCAAAAAACGACATTATTACGTCATTATTTTTGCACCAACCTAATATTAGGTTGGTGCAAAAATAATATCGTTTTTTTGACATTAAGAATTACATCAAAAAACGATATTATTTTTGCACCAACTTAATATCTCTCTCTCTCTCTCTCTCTCTCTCTCTCTCTCTCTCTCTCTCTCTCTCTCTCTCTCTCTCTCTCTCTCTCATTGTCCTTCTCGTATCCGTTTCCTCTTTCTTTCTCTTCCTGCTATTTTTCTTTTGGTTTCTATCCTCCGATGTTTTCTATTCATTTTTCCTTCTCCTCTTATTTCTTTTTCTCTTTTTTTTCCTCTCGCCTTTAATTCCTTATTCTTCTTTCTTTTTTTCCTTTTTCTGTTGCTTCTTCTCTTCTCCGTTTTCTTTCTTCTCCCATTACCCTTTCTACTTTTTCTCTTTTGTCTTCAATCTCTTTGTCGTCTACTCTTTTCTTTCTTTTACTTTTCTTCTTCGTTTTCTTATTTTCTAATCTTGCGCCGTCCCTTTTCAGTGCCTGGGCGATCATAGCCCTCTACTCCACCCTGTCCTTTGTGGCTTTTAATAAGGTTTGGCTTTTTGCTATTTCTCGCCTACCTTTTTCACACAACCAAGCTCGTTCTTCTTCTATTTGCTTTATACCTTCAGAACATGGACGATTTGCCTCTCTACAATTTCCTTTTTTCTTACTCGTTAAGAAGGTTAACTTTAATACCCTCTTGATACCGTCCAACATTTCTCTGTTTTCTTTCTTGCACTATTGTTGATATTTATAAATTCTTATTTCTCTCCGCCTCCTTTTTATCTTTGTTTTCCTTTCTTCGTCTTCTTCTTCTTCTTCTTCTTCTTCTTGTAGTTATTAGTTTTTCACTTTATCATCCCCCTCCCCTTCTTTCTGCTCTTTTTCCTCTTTAAGATTCTCTCTCGTCTTTTCCTTTCCTTCTTGCCTTTCAGCTAATCTCCCGACACTTCCCGTTCTCTTTGCCAATTCATCTCATTCTAAACTCAATGTGTGTATCAATCTAATCCTATCGGCATTTTGCCTGACACGAATTGTACGCAGCTTATCGCCGAAAACTCTTTCCGTTTTCCATCTGCCTTTACCGCCACTAATATCAACAAAAAGAGCGGGAGTAATGACTTTTTCACTGTAGGCCGTCGAGGCCATAACAGAATACGAACTCATCAGTGTTAGGAAGATAGTAATGTTATGATGATGATTCTACGTTCTGTTTGTCCCTGTGAGCTCGCCATGGTGTGACTGTTCTCATTGTTGAGCTTTTGTTATTGATCCTTGATAACTGTTCCAAATGAAGCTACAAACATAGAACGGACGGAGGAGCATGAAAGGCTCTTATCACTGTTATCCATCTTGGTCCGTCTTATTTGTAAAACGATTTGTCACAGTAAGAGATAGTATAAAAGTAACAAGTATAATAATGAAAACATTACATGATCATTTCTATTACTTTTTGTCTCTTTTATATTCTCTCTCATTTTCCATCATTCTCTCTTTCTCTTTCTCTCTCTCTGTCTCTCTCTTTCTCTCTCTCTCTCTGTCTCTCTCTCTCTCTGTTACCTTCTTTCTTATGTTATCTTTTTTCTCGCTGTTTCTCTGTATCTTTCCTCTTTTTCACTCTATATATCTCTATCTTCCTTTTGTCATTTTCGTTCTCTCTATCTCTCTCTTCATTTTTCAGAATCTTTCTCTCTTTCCTAATTTCTTCCCTCTCTCTTTGTCTCTGTGTAACTCTCTAACTCTCCCTTTGTTTCTATATAGATGTCTGTCTCTGTTATTTTCTTTCTCATCTTTGTATTTATCATTTTCTCTCTGAATTTTTCTGAATAATTTCGTCTCTCCTGATTTATTCTCTCTCTTTGTTTATTTCTCTCTCTTTTGTTGTCATCTCTCTTTGTATCTTTCAATTTTTTGTCTCTATTTGTCTTTTCTTCTTTATCTTATCTTTGTAATTTCTCTCTCACATTCTATCTCTCTATCTGCCATTTTCTTTTTCTTTATTCCCATCTCTATTCCCCCTTTGTCATTTTCTTTTTTACGATTTCTCTCTCTCTCTCTCTCTCTCTGTCTCTCTCTACGTCTCTGAATCTTTTTTATTATTCCTCTTTGTCACTCTATTTCTATCTTCCTTTGTCATGTTTATTCTCACTTTCTGTTTTCTCTCTCTTTATTTTACTGCATTATTATTTCTCTCTTTCTCTTTCCTAAATTCTCAACTCTCCCTCTCTCTCTTTCTTTAAGTATCTTTCTAACGTTCCTTTTGTGTTTCTATAGATGCCTATCTCTTTCTTTATATTTATCATTTTCTCTCTCTCTCTCTCTCTTACTCTTTTCATTTTTCATAATGTTTCTCTCGGTCCTGATTTATTAGGTTGGTGCAAAAATAATGTCGGTTTTTGACGTAATTTCTAACGTCAAAAACCGACATTATTTTTGCACCACCCTAATATTATTACTCTTTATCTATTTCTCACTCTTATCTTACCACCTCTCTTTATATTTATTATTTTCTTTGACTCTATTTGTATTTTCTATATCTCGTTCTATTTGTCATTTATCTCTTACTTTCTATTCTCCCCTCTGCCATTCGACATTTCTTTCTCTCTGTATCTATTTTTGTCATTTTCTTAAGTTATCCCTCTTTCTTTCCTTCTCACTATCTGTATCTTTCTGTATCTTTCTATCTCTACTCTTTGTCACACTATATATTAGGTTGGTGCACAAATAATGACGTAATAATATCGTTTTTGACGTGTTTCTTAACGTCAAAAAACGACATTATTACGTCATTATTTTTGCACCAACCTAATATTTCTATCTTCTTTTGTCTTTTTCGTTCTAGATTTCTTTCTCTCTCTCTCTCTCTCTCTCTCTCTCTCTCTCTCTCTCTTTCTCTATGTCACTCTTCATTATTCTGTATATTTCTACCTATCTTTCTCTCTCCTAATATCACCCCTCTCTCTCTCTCTCTCTCTCTCTCTTTGTATCTATATATCTTTCTAACTCTCCCTTTGTCTCTCCATAGCTATTTATCTCTCTTTGTTATTTTCTTTCAAACTTTCTTGCTATTTGTCATTCTCTCTCTTTCTTTATTTTTTTTTTAAATATTTCTTTCTCTCCTGATTTGTTACAACACTTTGTCTATTTCTCTCTCTTTCATTGCCACCTCTCTTACTCATTGTCATTGTCCATTTGTTAGAATAAGCTTTGTTAAATTGTTAGATTAAGCTTTGAACCCTTGTATCTTCAAATGATTAAAGATGTCTTACTGGAATTCTCCGAGATTTTTATGACATTATTGGAGTCCGCTATGAGCAGTACCGTCCTAGGTATAACGATAAACTACATCTACGTCCTGGGTAAGACAATAAGCTACATCCAGCAGCAAGGCGTTTTTTGGTTTTGAGGAGCGTGGAACCATCTCTTAATTGCTGGTGTTCTCAGGTCCACCCTGACCATGGGTAGTAGCACCTGTTAGGGGCCCAGCTATGTGTAAATAGTTAACCAAAAAATTGGTGTAAAAACACTATGAAAGTGTAAAATAGGTTTTAATACCAGAAATACTTAGTAAAAAAATTATTACTAGTATTAATTTTTTGAGGGAAAAATTATTATCAGCTATAGTTTAAAAAATACCAGCAATACAAACGGCTACACATTTTTTGAAGGAAAAATATTTCCAGAAAAAGATAATCAGGAACACATTTTTGGAAAAAGAATATTACCAGAAATAAGGATTTTGTCGGGATTGAATAGCCATTGAGGTTGATATGCTGTAAAACAAACGAAACCAAACAGATAGATAGATAGATAGATAGATAGATAGATAGATAGATAGATAGATAGATAGATAGATAGATAGATAGATAGATAGAAATATTAGCAGCAATAAAAATCTTGTCGGCATTGAATAGCCCATTGAGGTTGATATGCCGTAAAACAAACGAAACGAAACCAAATATTTAGCAATAAGAACGTATAATTATTCTCCAAGCTTAACAGAAGAATCGGGATGAAATCGTTCTTCAACGTAAGTGACATGGTCATCATTAATTAATCATAAAAGATAAAGGAAGGATTGAAATAAAATTTATATATATAATTTCAGGATAATTGTCCAATTCATTCGCCCTCTCCAACCTTCTAACTTCTTTCTCTCCTGGAGTAATAAGGTGACTCACAGGTTTCACGTACGATTTCATATTCAAGTCTTTTTGCACTGCTCTTTGGACTATCATAGCGGAAACTCTTCTCTCACGTGCCAAATGTCTTATGAATTCACTTGGGTCTTTTCTAATTGACCTCTTTAGCCCTAAATTGAAATGATCCCTCTTCCTGTTGTGGCCTACTGATCAAGTTTTCCTCTCTACATTTTAATCTTAGTGACCTTTATCTTGAGAGTCCTTGAATGGACTTCAAAAATTGAAGCCTGACTATGAATGTTGGTAACATTACTGAAGGCGTGAATGATCTTTGTTCCTCTCACCATTCCTCATTGGTGAAGACAGTGGGGCTGTCAGAAAATGCTTTTAACGTGTCCTCTTTTTAGCTGAATAACTCAGTGCTTTTCAGTGATTCTTAAGACAAATGGTATTATGATGGCTAAACGTCTTATCTGAAAACCTGGAAAAAAGAAGCTCAATTAGTTTAGTGTATTTCTTAGATATAAAAAAAATTTGAGATGGACAATTCTTCCATGCCGGTACACGAATTGGGCATATATATATATATATATATATATATATATATATATATATATATATATATATATATATATATATATATATAAAATCGGTTAAAAGGTACGTCAGGCTATATATATATATACACGTTTCATTAAATAATATAGACAAGTGTTGTCTATTTATTTTATGTAATTTTTTTTCGTAACTTCTGATAAGTTTAATAACATTATCGTTGAAAGAAGAAAGAAATTCGCAATACTGATCCATATTTTTTTAATACAATCTAAGCTTTCGGCTTACTTAAGCCATTATCAAAGATGTCAATTACAACATATTAAACAATATACGGACAAGACAGTGATGATAGTCTGTCAATGTTTACATAGAAGATTTCTAAACAACGATAAACACGCGCATATAAGACGCTAGAAGCGAAAATCGCACGGCATCTATATATATGTAGTTTGCTAACCACTGTGTCTGAATCGGTTAAAAGGCACGTCAGGCTATATGACGGTTCCGTATAGAATACAGGTTCGAATCCTGTCGGAGGACGAATATTTTCTATGGAAATTTCTCGGACATTCAGACAAGTAAATTTTGTTTAATATATATATATATATATATATATATATATATATATATATATATATATATATATATATATATATATATATATATATATATATATATATATATATATATATATATATATATATATATATAAGAAAATGGAAAACTGTTCAGCTACGCATTTCGCCGCTTAAAGTAGGCATCTTCGATTGCGAATCATATTTCCCGAAGTTGAACAAATATCAAGAAACGGGAAAATTTCGTTATATGAAATCGTGGATGTCCTTGATCGCCAACGCCTTGATGGGGCACGACACATAAAATATGAATTACGTACTAACCTTCATGCGAGATCAAGTGACAGCAAATCCCTTCATTGTTCTACCACTTTCTTCATTATACAGTATTATTTATACTAACCAGACAACTGGAATTTCTGAGACCTATATTGAGAAAACTAAGTTACTTTTTCTTTTAACCCCTTTCCCCCTAAATATTTTGAGAAAAAGTTTCATTTTCAGAAGATTCATTTTATTTGTTTTTAATATAGTAACTAAGAAACTGGCTCACGTTGAAGTACTCGAGAGATGGCTAACACCTTTGCCGGACGTATGAGTTAAACACATTTCAAGCTCACAAGGGCATTCAAAAATAAAAGCCGACGTATAAACATGTCTGTAGAACAATAGTGACAGTTTATTTTATATATATGCCTACTTCAAATTATTATTGTTATGGATATTTTTTATTCTGATTATATCCGTAATAGTAATGTATCTGGCTATAATTATTTTGATATAGTTAAGATTGGACAAATTGTATTCGATATTAGATGTTAAGGTGTTATTAGGTTGGTGCAAAAATAATGACGTAATAATGTCGTTTTTTGACGTTAAAATATACGTCAAAAACGACATTATTACGTCATTATTTTTGCACCAACCTAATAGTAGGTGTTACTATATGTCTGTTTTTATCTAGTTTATTTTCATTGTTGTTGTTGCTGTTGTTTTTTAATGTCATTATCATTTTTATAGCTATATATATTGTAACTGTATCTTTTGTATTTGTGTATTTTAACATTTTAACATTCAGGACCGAACTCACATAGAACTCCATAATAGCAACTGTCTTCGCGACCAGTCTTATATTCATGGAATTGGCGGTTCCATATTCATGTACATTATAACGGCGACAATAATTATTTAGTGGGCTGAAATAAAATTTTGCATGTTTTTCAAAGTCATTTGGACTGTCATTATATACACAGCAGAGACTGACTTTCGATTTCCAGACAGGCTTCATGTCACTTTAAGCTGACAGAGGTGAGAGGTTCACTGATAGGAACAACAGATATTAGATTGTCTTATAATGCTTGCCTGCCCGCCTGGTCCTTCTTGTGTGACAAGAATAGAACCATTAAATCCAAAGAAGAAATCAATCGTACAAAATTTAAAAGCGTCTGTCTGTAACGCCAATAGTAACGTTTCAACAAAAGACGATATTAATGTAAATCTGCTTATACAGTGTAACCCGGATATAAGAGAGTTGTCGGAACCGGAAAAGTCTCTTATATCCGGGTTTGTCTTATATCCGGGTTTGGTATATTTTGTTTACATTTACACAGGCTCTAATTTGGGACCAGATAAAATCTCTATTATATCCGGGTTTATCTTATAACCGGGTCTCTTATATCTGGTTACACTGTATTATTTAAACATCTTACTATGCTTAAGAACCACCTCCAATAAAGCACACACACACACACATATCTAATATATAAATCTGAAACCTTATCTACTCGAAAGACTTAAAATTAATTAAATACGTAATGCTTTCACTGTGTGTGTGTGTGTTCAAATAGTACATAAAACTCAGTCATCAAATTAAAACGTTCTAAAATTTATATATACCTATATGTTGGTCTTCAGCATGTTTTATTTAATTTTTCTGCGGTTCGGATAATTTTTCTGGCACCCAGAAAAGTGTTCAGAAGACATTGGCAATTTACGCTCAGATTCTCGAAGATCAGAAACACACACACACACACACACACATATATATATATATATATATATATATATATATATATATATATATATATATATATATATATATATATATACTAGCTTTAAACCCGTCCTATCGGGTGGCATTTAAGATAGCTCCTACCGTGGGCTCTTGGTTGGGCCTTCATCTGAATAGGTAGGGATGAGTAACTTCCATAGTATATTTTCATCTTCTTTATAATAATAAATGCATACTAATTACAAACAAGATGAAAATATAGTCAAAAATTTAGTATATTCTAATATATCAACTACAGATCCTAGCAAAAAAATTAAATTAATCATATACTACATTAAATCTAGTATATCCAACTTAATTCTTCGCAATAATTCTTCTCCCCCGGTTAGCGATTTGCAAAAGAAAACAACATAGTTTATAAATTCAAGTGCCCTTTGGGAGAGTGTATCTCCAACGAATTAAATAATATTTATGTTGGTCACACCACAAATTCGCTTTCACGACGCTTGACACTACATTTGAATGAAAACTCTAACATTTTTAGGCATTTAAAACAACATGCCTGCACGCACACACTATTCCGTAAAAAACTTGTCGAAAACACAATTATACTTCGACATGAAAACAATAGACAAAACTAAAAATCCTTGAAGCATTATACATCAAACAGTTGAAACCCAACCTAAACAAAATCAATTATGGCATCTCTACAAATATTCTTAAATGTCTATAATTGGTAACAGAAGCCATTGGTTTATACCAACGGCTTTCTATTCATACTTCTACAATTCACTCTCGTGTGGTCATGTGTGACGTCATGAGATTTGGTGCGATTTTCGCTTCTAGCGTCTTATATGCGCGTGTTTATCTTCTATGTAAACATTGACAGACTATCATCACTGCCGTGTCCGTATATTGTTTAATATGTTGTAATTGACATGTTTGATAATGGCTTAAGTAAGCCGAAAGCTTAGATTGTATTAAAAAAATATGGATCACTACTGTGAATTTCTTTCTTCTTTCAACGATAATGTTATTAAACTTATCAGAAGTTACGAAAAAAATTTACATAAAATAAATAGACTTGTCTATATTATTTAATGAAACGATTATGAATGAAAAGATGCTGCCTAAATACGCACAATATATATATATATATATATATATATATATATATATATATATATATATATAGAGAGAGAGAGAGATAGATAGATAGATAGATAGATATGTATAAATATGTATGTATATATATATGTATAGATATATAGATATATAGACGCACACACATATATATGTGTATGTCCACGCAAACGCACGTGTGTGTGTGATAGTTGGCACTTCGTTGTCGAGTAAAACCATCGTAAGTTTTCACTGTATCATCAGGTGTGAATCAAGAAATGCTAGTATATGAATTTTATAAAATGCAGAAAGACATTGTACTGGCTTATTCCGTCTCTCTAAACATGAAAAGCGGCTAGCATAAAAGAAAACCCAGTCAACGACATTGGAAGCTGTCAAGCCACTTTTGTTATATCGGAATTCCATACATTAACCAAGTCTAAGCTGTCCAACACTCCCAGAATGCTTACCGCACACCTGTACACTTACTCAGGTATTTCTACATCCTCCCCTCTGCTAGATAGCAGCTGATCCCATGAATAGATTCATCCGCTATTTGACAGTTTTTGTCTTTTATATATCTTGCCTGATGATGGAAGCGATTTAGTCACCACATGGCAAGTAGTAATGTTACATTTTGCAGTGAATATGACAGACTTCTTTAGTCATTTTCATTTGAGTAGACGCACAATTTAAAAGAACACTTAAGAAAAATTCTCGTCGAAAACTAAAATTCTATATAACCATATTACTGGACACATCTCGCTATAAGAAAGGCCCTGTATATTAAACATCTCTCTCCAACTATCAATCTTACCTCATTTAACAGTGAGAATAGAATATTAAAAGTTTTTTTAAAAGAATAGAAAGACGCTAGCTGGATTTCCAGCCGCGTTCAATACGAAAATTCTCGGAATGAACGCTCCTACTAATATTCAAAACACTACAAAATACATCATCAGGATCTAATCCGATTCTTTGAGCATTAGCTCAAGATCAAGATTAGAACTGATACAAAATGCTTGCATTCGACAGTCTACAGCGAAATGTGGGTGAACGAGGCGAGCTTGGTTCGCTTGAACGAGGCTAGCCTTGATTTTCTCTTCTAGGTCAACCTACATCACATCAGGGTGGTTTCCTATGGAGCCCTTCCCTTGGTTAGGTTAGACAAGCTTTTATGTACCTAGTTAAATTGAGTAATAGTTGTTGCTTGCCTGTTCCCGGCTGCCTCTTTCGTTATGATCCACTTTGAGATTCCCAATCTCTACAGTTTGTTTCGGCCCGTTTTTGTCTCGATTGGCTCAGCTTTTTATTTCCCATGTCCGTATATTTTTCTCTTTCCCCACTCCCTTAGCGAGAGAACTTCTTGATTTTGTCCAAAGGGCAGAAATACAGAGGCCTCTCTTTTTTGAGGGCTGGGCGGGCCCTACTAACATCAGTTATGTTTAGTTTACTTTGTGTTTATATTTAGTTTGTTTTGAGGTTCATTCTATTCATTCACAAATTTTTAAGTATAGATTTTATAATCATTTGATTTTTATGGCATGGGGCGCGTTTTGAAGGTTTCCCCTTGAGAGAATCCGGTATTATGGTGTATGGAGGATTGAATGGTGACGGACGAGTTCTTACAGTGAATGTGGAAATTGTAATGAGTGAATGGGTCGTGAATCAGATTAGCTAGGGATAAGATAGTGATGACCAACCTCAACCCTTCTCCATTTTGACCTTGTGCCGCAATTGTATTTTAAATACAATAAATAATAATTTAAAATACATTTTAAACAGTTAAAAAATGAAAAGAAATTAACAAGAAGTGGCCGAGAAACGCGTGGAACAATGTACAATATGGAAAAAAATTGTTCTACCTTACTCCCGCCACACGGAAAAATGTAAAAACGTTGGAAATTACATACAAAATTAATTTAAAAAAAGGTTCCTACCCAAATATATATATATATATATATATATATATGAGGGTCAGGCATCTCAGTACATAGGAACCGATAGGCAGACAAATTACAGATAAGATTTGATTATAGTGGTGAAGGTTTTGTGCAGAACCAACTAAAATTTTTGATCAGATCAATAGAGAGATCTGGTGCACCGTGTGCCACAAGGTCCCCAAACGACCCTGCGCAGGTTTTGAATTGAGAGTTGTCCTTCTCCTAGACCAGTTGCCATCCAATGTTATTTACCCACAGCTGGAATTTGAACTCGGCTCTCCGATTCCTCAATCCGAGCTGCAATCCGTTACACCACTGTTTATTAAGTATATTTTAAATACAAAACCTATAATTAATACAGAACTTATTTTAAATACAAAACCTATAACTAAAACCGAACTTATTTCAAATACAAAACCTATAATTAATACCGAACTTTAAAAAAAAAAGCTTATTGCTAATATTACATCTTCATAAATCTATAGTAAAGACAACGCTTTAAAAAAGGCCTATTATCAGCATTGTATCTTCATTAACCTATGATTAATACCGGACTTTTTAAAAAGCTTATTGTTAATACTGCATTTCCATAAACCTATAATTAATACAGGAGGTTTCTTGATAAAGCGGTTATTAGTATCAAACTATCAAAGTATTAAACTTTTATTAATATCGGATTTTTACAAACCTGTAGTATAACATTTTTATGAGCCTTTAATTTTATTTCACTGAACATTTTTAAACCTATTATTAATACAGGGATTATTTAGAAACGGATAATCAATACCAGAGTTTTATTTTAATTTTTAGGATTAACACTAGATTATGTGATTTAATGTGAGATTGGCTCGAATTTGGAAAACAGAATGAAGAACAAAGTCGGCATGTTACAATGTTTTAAGACAGAGGTCGGCAACCTACGGCACGCGTGCCACGCCAAGCAATTTCCAATCGCACGCAGCCGCAAATGACATCACGAAGTCCGAACCAATAACTATTACAACGCAAAGATGATATTTAGCTGTTTCAATATTAATACATACTAAAGTATATATAGTATATATTACTATATAAAATATATTGTAGAACAGGTATATTGACTTTGACTTGTATAAAAATACGTATACTGTTGGCACACTAAATGATTTTAAAACCATAATCACTAGATAACAAATTGTTGCAACTTGTTTTGTCTCTGTGCGTTTAAATATAACAGTTTAATAAAGTTTCAATAATTTATCACAAGTCTGCTATTATGCAGCACACAGTCAAATTGAAATGAACTATATAGAATTGATTTGAACACTTAGCTCAACAGACGTTAATTGGAGTAAATACAGTAGAATCTCTGGCAACCAGGCTAAGTAGGCCTTCCGAGTATGGGGAATTGGTTACAAAGTCCGGATATGAGGGGTTAAATTTAAATTAAAATAAAAGAAATGAAATCCTTTTTAACATTTATTTTCAGTGTTTTATAGTAAACAAAATAAGCTACTGATGAGTGAAATATAACGGAATTGATTTTAAGGAAAAAGAAATAAATTATGTAATGTTAATGAAAATTCATTAAATTAAGTATGCCATGTATGCAAAACAAATAATGTAACGAGGATTTTTTAATCGCTGTTGCATGATGATTCTTTCTCTTCTAATGTCATTCACAACTTTTTCCGCATTTCGATTTGCTTTTGGTCTTGAAACGAAAGACACTTTTTAACTCTGCGTGCGTTATTACAATCGTAATAGCTGAATGCTGGCTTTCTTTCCATAAAACTGACAACCTTTTATGCCAGAAACAATATCCTTCGGGATAGAATCTTACAATGTGTTTGTTTTGATTGAAAAAACAAGCCCAGTTTATAGATATCAGTAGATAAATATACAACTATAAATATTTCTATAATTAACTTTGAAATGAATAAGAATTACAACAAAGTTTTACTAAATATATACAGAGATTACGTCGAGTAATCTGCAACCTCCACTTTTTCAATTTCAGCCCAAGTTTCATCACAATCATGCATCTCGCCGCTATAATGTTACAGATGTGTCTCGTTGTCATCCTTTCCTCTTATTCCCATCATCTTTTGCAACAATACAAGCCATTAGGGTGAAATAAGCATAAGCAATTATCCAAAGTAAATTTCTTGAAAAACAGAAATTTCAAATCTGTTACATATCACCCAGATAGTTCAAATATACACATCAAAATCAAATACGGATATGCGGGATTCCGGATAATAGGTACACCGGATATGAGAAATTCCGGATATGAGACTCTTCGGATATGAGGGATTCCGGATATTAAGGATTCCGGATATGAGTGATGCTACTGTATTGGAAAAGTGTCTTACACAACATTTTATCATCGAGCCTTCTCAATATGAATATTATCCAGTGTTTGTGTTAAGTGACCAACCACAACTGTAGGACATTTTCTTTTATGTACATAGCATTTTGGAGATCATTATTCTCACTGATTATTCTACCATTAATTATTGAAAGCAGTTTCTATTCCTTTACTAATTTTATCGCCATCTTTCTTCTCACTTTTCAACTGATACGACAAAATGTCAATCTCTAGTAGAGATTTACGTTTTTCCCTTTGGAGGAAACACCATAAACTTTACACACACCCACATGTATGTACGCAAGTTCACTCAGTGTACATAATTTGGGCCACAAACTTTTAATATTCATCTGTACACACATTATTTTTGTCATTTGTTCAAGAGAATATGAGAAAAAGAAAACATTATTAAGGAGAGAGAACAATAAAAGAACAGGAAAAGAGAGGGAAAATTATAACGATTTATACCGCATTTAGGAAGAAGCTGCAAGAGAGCTCTACAAGGGCGTAGTACCACTTTTTTAATCTGAGCATGTGAGAGTTACCTCCGGCTAATTTCCGAAACCGCTACTTGGAGGCGCTCCCAAACACTATATATACTTTGCGTTAAAATTTTATTGACCTCTTTCTTCTCACTTTTCCGCTGATACGACAAAATATAAATCTCTCGTAGAGATTTGCGTTTTTCCCTTTGTTGGAAACGCCATAAACATTACATACATACACAAAAAACATGTACATACGCACATTCACTCACTACATACTTTGGCCCACAAACGTTCCATATTCATCTGTACGCACACATTATTTTTGTCATTTGTAACCGTTTGTTGTTTAATACATATTAATTTGTTTGCATGCATGCACGCACGCACACACACACGCATGCACGCACACACACGCAGACAGATGTTCTTGTTGTTTCTTCACATCTCTTTAGGAGGTCTCATCCCGAGTCCACCATGTTTGTTGTCGGCAGTTTTCTGGTCTTTGTCGTGACTTGTAGGAGCCGGCGAAGACTTTAGTAGTTCTGATAGACTGCTCTTATTGATAGTGACATAACTGGGTATTTGCAGTGCCATATCTCGCATGGATGGATGTCCCTGCATGTACCATTTTCCAAAAAATTCTCGCAGTATAATTTAAATACATCCGGTGAGTAAACGCATCCTTTTTTGAATCCTTTTTCTATTCACATGCAAACATTTTGTTCCCAGTGCAGGTTACAGATTACTCGACGTAATCTCTGTATATATTTAGTAAAACTTCCTTGTAAGTCCTATTCATTTCAATGTTACTTATAGAAATATTTATAGTTGTATATTTAACTACTGATATCTATAAACCAGGCTTATTTTTTTCAATCAAAACAAACACACTGTAAGATTCTATCCCGAAGGATATTGTTTCTTATCCCGTGAACAAGATACAAGACGTTTCCTAAGGGGGAGTGATCGACTTGCATTGTCAGGTAAATGAAAATCCATTCCCCACCCCTAGAGACATCGAAGTCTTTTACAATCGTACGAACAGATATCTAAGTCAGAGCAATGCCCTTAAGTCATCGCCGGCTTCTTTTTATGGAATAAATATTATTCAAGAAAATATTCGATTTTCGAAGTCAGTGATGTTTTGTTGAGAGAGACAAATATTGTAAACAATGCGTTTTTTTTTTTTTTTTTATGAACATTTTTTTTTATATCCCTGACGTTACTTAACAGAGAATAAATTGAAGAAATTTAATTTGCTGAGAGGAATTCCACCAAAGGCAATTTTCAAATATTTAAAAATGTTTCTTCAAGCTAGATTTTGATGGATTCGTCAATACAAGCAAGTGATAGTAAACCACCAAAGAATATTTTGCATAAACAACGGATATAATTTGTGTATTTTGGGCCTATAATCTGGAGTTATTTTATGCTAGCCAGCCCTACTCATTCATTGCTTATGCAGCGAAAACATCTCTGACCATATATATATATATATATATATATATATATATATAATGTTTTACTGATTCGTTTTCTTTCGGCTTTGCAGGATATTTGTGCCAGAAAATATTTTTAGATTGTACGAATTTTGTGGGGAGAGAAAATAATCATTTGGTGATAAAAGTCTTAATAATTAACCCACGGTTGGTGGAGAAGATGTGGATTTATAGCTAATCAGAAAGTTTATCAACAAACAAGAAAATATAACGTGAATGCAAACAGGGAGATCCATTGTCTGTAACAATCAATATATAAACTGATCCCTCATTCTGGGACCACTATAGTTTCTAGAGATTTACATTCCAGAGGCTGTAAATAAATTTAAAACACACGCCTATCTAGCTAATCAGTATGTCATGGATTGATTGATTGATATTTTTTTTTTTTTTTTTTTTTTTTTTACGGTTTATCCACCTTTTGCAGGTTATTTAATGCCAGAAAAAGTTTCTATATTTTGAGCATTTTTTTTATTTTGGAGGTAATAATGACTTAGTGATACAAGACTTACTAATTGACCAATTCATGGGGGAGAAGAGGTGGACTCATACCTTTCTCAAGGGTGTTTGCGCGTAAGTGAATTTAGAGAACCCAAGTAGAATTCGGTTCTCAAAGTCAAAATTCCGAGTAATTATTCATGACACTAACCGTACATTCAAGTTTAAAGGCACCTGGTATTCTCAAGCAGTTACCCATTTAGGTACTAACCATGCTCGACGTTGCTTAACTTCGGTGATATTGTGATTTTCTAAGTAAGTGGCACCCAATGAGGATTAAACTTATTACTCAGTCGTAAAACATTACATAATCTCAAAGTTCTCAAATGAGCACGGCGTAGATGTGGAAAAAGGCCGAAAGTGTGAAGCGAACTCACGTCTCAGCTGTAATTGATCGAACAAGACAAGCTTGTTAACCATTACACCACATTGAAGTTCCCCTTTAAACTTGACATGACCATTAACCTAGATATTGTTTTGGTTTTCTCTGAGATTGACACTTTTTTTTAATCGATTTTACCCCAAGCAAGGCAGTAAAGCCACTAAGACACAAGGGTTTACTAAGAATTAGAAAACTGAAACTTTACTAATGAATAAGAACAAAAGATGTGTAATCAAGAGAAGAGTAGAAAGCGATTGACACTGCATTAATTTTTGGAAGATTAAACTTATCTGGAAAGCATGAAGCCGGAAGGGAGTTCCACAATTGAGAAGTGTGAGAAAAGAAACTGTTAGCATAGAACTCACAGTTACATCTAACCATCTCAACTATAAATTAGTGAGACCTTGTCTCTAGTCTAGTACTGCGCTTAAATTCATAAAGTTTAGGTACCATTGCGAAAAGCTGACCCGAATATTTGACAAGGAAGTATTTATAAAAAAAAAGGCACAGGGTGACAACTTTACGGCGATAGTCAAGTGATTAAAGTTGAGACTTGTGACTAAATGAATTTTATTTTTTTTATTTGCATATACCGCATAATATTAAAAAGAATTAAACGCAAATAATATTCTTATATTAAAATAGTTTTCTTTTGAAACAGAGATAGTTATGTTTGGGGTATTTGAAATTATTAAAAAAATCAGTACCAAACCTATCTAAAAATTGAACGCCTCTTACATCAAATTTTTATTACTATTTAAAAAAGACTAAAACTATCTAATTATTGAAATTTAATCAACTGGACAGAAATTATTCATTAAACGGTTTCGTTGAAAATAATGGAAATAACTATTTTTCATAACTGTTGACAGTGACGTGTAAAGGAAGGTGGGGAGACGAGGCGGTAGCCCCAGACGGCACTCCCGGGGTGGAGGACGGCATTTCCGATGGGGTGTATTATTTTTGTTGTAACAAAAGCAGTGATAAGGAAGACGAAGAAACATAATTTTGTTTTTATTTAGCAAATAAATCTAAAAATAATTTTTTTTTTTTTAAATTTTAGTTTTAAAATGTCTATATTTATCTGCTGGTACCTACTTAAATCCCAAAATTTTTTCTCACCTATGTGAGAAGTTCAAGACTTTGGCGTCAGTTCTTTGATTTCGATTTTTCATGTCTGTGAACTGGTAGTGAAAAGAAAATTCAAAAGATATAGAATGCCATAAAATCAAAGACTACTTAAAAAAAGATTATTATTGAAACAATAACATTTTCCTTCTCGTAGAGTTAACTTCTTTCAGACTAAAAAGTGAAAAACCAAAGGAAATCTGACATCAACATAAATGTAAATGTATTTTTCTTTTCTTTTTCTTAACTCTATTTTAAAGAAGTTTGAAACTTGTTATAAGAAAATAAAAAATCAGTTGCTAGCAATTTTCTTTCTTTAATCTTTGTTTCATATACTTTAAATGTTATATGAAATTTTATATTGTTTTCTTCTTCGAAGTAGACCTTTCTTTTTATTGTACTATAGGGTCCGTTGGATTTTCTCGACCATTTTGCTCGCTATTCATCCAATTTTGGGATAAAATTCATTGTTGGTCTTAATTGTATTTCTTGATCAGGAATATAATTCTAATTTACTTGTTAAAGTGTTGAGACTCTAATTTTAACTCAATGTATTAATCGCTGGCGGCCATGGCTTTTTGCCTTTTTTTTCCTGCACCAAAAATGTGTTTTGCTTTAAAATTTTACTGCACCCAAAAAATAAACTTTTTCACACAAAAAATAAACTTATAGCATTCTTAAACACAAATAAACCAGTTTTAACGAAATATAACGAATCTAAAAGCAAAAATGAAGAGGTTAAAATATACTAGTCAAGAATTTAAGAATAATAAAATGTCACCAATTTCTTTTCGATGACAGGTCAAAATTTGTCATAAAAGTTTAATTTCATATATGTTAAAAATGAACTACAATTTTTATATCTAGAAAAAATACCATTTCTCACCAAGAATCGATTTTATCCAATTTTTGGGTTAATACCCAGCGAAATGGGCGAGTAAATCCAACGGTCTCCATAGTACAATTAAACAAATTTTATTAAATTTATATTTACGAACTTCTAAACGAAATTGCAAAAAAACATAGAACATAAAATATCTCATTAAAGGTGAGCTGATTATTATTATTATTATTATTATTATTATTATTATTTGTACAGTAAAAATACAAACTTCTATTTTAAAATATATTTTATTGACAGTACAACCAATATAGCAATAAACAGCCAAATCTTTACAGTTAGAATAAAAACGTGAAATCCTTTCAATAGTATAAATAATTATATTATGCAACCATCATGTAAATTTGGGATGTTAATGTGGTGACCATTTCATGCAAAAAAGATGAGGACTTGTTTTAAATCACTGCTGTTCTAACTTCCCACAAAGGTGTAATCATACAAAAGAAAACAGTGAACAAGGCCTCAGAATATCTGTAAGACAATATCCAACAGTAAAATAAGTAAACTTTATTTAGTTTTAATATAAATATTATTATTATTATTATTATTATTATTATTATTATTATTATTATTATTATTATTATTATGTTGGTGCAAAAATAATGTCGTTTTCTTACATATGTTACTATGTGAGAAAACGACATTATTTTGCACCAATCTAATGTTTTGTTTTGCTTTGTACAGTAAAGAAATAAGCTAACATTTATTAAATATTTTAAGGATAGTACCACCAATATAGCAATAAACGGCCAAATCTTTATAGTTAGACTAAAAACCTGAAATTTCTTTGATAGTATGCATAATTATATTATGCAACCATATGTAAATTTGGGATGTTAATGTGGTGACCATTTCATGCAAAAAAGATGAGGACTTGTTTGAAATCATTGTTGTTGTTCTAATTTCCCCACGATCATAGGTGTACTCATATAAAGGAAAACAATAAACAATAATTCAAAATTTCTGTAAGGGAATATCTGCCATTAAAATAAGTAAATTTTATTTATTTGTTTATTCATTAAAGTAAGCATGAAAGTTTTAATAGAAAATATTTCATTTTTGATCATTCATTTTCTGCATATTCTATTCTATGCAAGATCCAAATGTATTTTGTATTAATAGTAAGTAAACCTGATTTTAGTTAATTATTAATAACCAACAATGCCGCAGGAGACAGCGAAAATTTCAAAAATTTCAAAACAAACTTAATTTAAATATCTTTTAAAAAGTAATCTTTCAGTTTATTCCTTTTGAGAGCGCAATAATATAGTTTCTCTTTTTGTTGGTTTATTTCACAAATTCACAAAAAATATTTCTCAAAAGATTTTGCAAAACAAATACTAGACAAGAAATATTTACGCAAAATTGTATCTATTTGTTTTTCAGAATCATTTAAGAAATATTTTTGGTGAATTTGTGAAATCAACAAAAAGAGAAATTATATCATTGTGCTCTCAAAAGAAATAAGCTGAAAGATTAATTTTTAAAAGATATTTAAATTAAGTTTGTTTTGAATTTTTCGCTGTCTCCTCAGTTGAAATAGTTTTTCATTTATTTTTATCAACTGTCAGTTAATAGATTTTTTTTTAAACGGTATGTTCAACTTTCTGTAGTTTTAGTGTTAAAACAATAAAATACGGTTAAGAAATGTTTAACAAACGAAGCCATTTTGTCAACCTTATCTATAATCTATAAATAAATAATATTTGTCGAATTTATATAATGTGTTAATGTTTTTTGTTTTTGTTTTTTTATTTAAACATTCCCTCCAACTGATTGTGAGAAAATTCTGTGAACAATAAATCTGTCCAAAAGAAAATGAACTAAATAAACTGCAGCAAATTTGTTTGGGATATGGCAGGTATGAGGTGCCAGTCTCAGTCCTCGTCCCGGGTGCTACTAGACCTCTGCACGCCACTGACTGTTGAAGACATAATCTCTCTTTTTCTCGCCATCGGATGTGCAGGTAACGTAACGGACATCAGTGATATTAGTGGAGTTGGTCGTCCGGATTCAAATTCTCGTCCTAGCTTCTGTATTTACTTTTTGTTCAACAAGGTTATTATTAGGTTGGTGCAAAAATAATGACGTAATAATGTCGTTTTGTGACGTTAAAAAATACGTCAAAAAACGAGATTATTACGTCATTATTTTTGCACCAACCTAATAGCAATAACTAATTAATTAGCAAGATAGTCTAGACTGGTATATAGTCTAAGAAAAAAAAAATCATGTATTAGGTTGGTGCAAAAATAATGTCGTTTTATCACATATGTTACTATGTGAGAAAACGACATTATTTTTGCACCAACCTAATATATATTCAGTATATGTTGGAAGCATATTTTAATTTAAACATCTTATTAAACAATATATATGTTAGATCATTTCCAATAATACCCCTTTCGTATTATACTTTGAAATGTCTCAATTGTTTCATCAGACATGCTTATATATATGTAAATTCTGTATGCACATATATATATATATGTGTGTATGTGTTTGTGCAATTTATATATATATATATATATATATTTCTCGCACACATACGTATACACACACTGTTTATACATGTTTATGTTTGTGTGATCTCCAATGCGTAAACGTGCGTGTATGTATCTGTGTACGTATCAGTGGCGTTCTGATGACAATTTTTCCTCCCACTACCATAAAAAACACCGATATACGCAACCATAAATAAATCCCAAATTTCAAAATTAATCAGTTTGTCTGGCGATTGCAAATAGCATGAAACCCAGGGTCACAAACTCACATTAATCCAACTATTATATATATATATATATATATATATATATATATATATATATATATATATATAAAATGGACATTGAAGTCAAAACCTAGAAGACACAGTCCACTGTTGGGTTTGAATCTTTGATTCAGGTTCGAATTGATGAACCCAGGTTTCTTGAGTTACTAATCTGCGATGGGAAAGTTCAGGGTCAGCCTCGAAGCGAGTCAGATGTATCATGGAAATCTCTAATCTTTTCAGCTCTTTCTCTGCTGTCAGCATTCATGAGACTGATCTTGCAGACAACTTTCTCATAGCAAGGATCTCAGTTAAAACAGTATTGATCGAACCAGAACTAATGCCTATGTTCTTAGCTATCTTCCTGGCCAGTAAGATGTTTCTCATCCAAATCCATTTGGTGAATGGCATCAACTTGTTCATCAGTGGTTGCGGTTTTTGGACGTACCTGACCGAGGTTAATTTTCTTTGCCGTCCTTGCCCCGCTTAAATTCCGCAGCCGACTTCATCACAGATGCAGAGGAGGGAGAGTCTTTATGACTACTCGGGCGATAGGTTTGTCCATTTTTACATTTGTCGCACACCTCGCACACTGAATTAGTTTTTTCTAGTTTTATAAGAAATGTTGCCACAACAAAAATGTTCAGCTATGTCTCTTCTTTCTAGGTGAGGCTTAGAACTTATTGAACGACCATCGTATATGTAGAGGTTATTTCTGGGTCGTATATTTGGTGGGGTATATATGCCAAGTATTTCTGGGAGGTATATGTGCGATGTATTTCAGGCAGGTATATTTGGGTATATTGAAGATATAGATACTTCCCTGAAATATCTCCCACTCATCCCACAGAAATAATTTCCACATATCTCCCTGAAATACTTCCCACATATCTGCCAGAAATGCCTCCTACATATCTCTCCCTGAAATACCTCCCTGAAATACTTCCCACATATCTGCCAAAAGTACCTCCTACATATATCTCCCTGAGATACCTCCCAGAAATAATTCCCATATATACATCCCATAAATACCTTCCATATAATATTAAAACATGCGTTAGATGAAGACACCATTGACACTAATGGCTTACCATTATGTGGGTATATTTCAAGGAGGTATATGGGGGAGGTATTTCTAGGAGGTATATGTAGGAGGTGTGTTATAGAGATACATATACGAGGTATTTCAGGGAGATATATATGTGTGGTATTTCTGCGAGGTCTATCTAGGAGATATTTAAAGGCGATATATGTGGGAGGTATTTCTGGGAGATATGTGGAAGCTATTTCTGTATCTATATAGTCAATATATACCTCCACAAAATACCTGCAACATATACATCTCATAAATGCCTTTCGCATAATGGTAAGACATGCGCTAGATGAAGACGCCATTTGCACTAATGTCTTACCATTATGCGGGTATATTTCAGGTAGATATATGTGGGAGGTATTTCTGGTTGATATGTGGGACCCTACCGTACCCTATATTTCATTCATGTTTCTTCTCTCTTTGATACCAGTTTTTTTTTGTTTTCGATTTTTTCCGCTTTTTGTATCTGGTTTTTGTCTTCACCTTTTATATCTGATTTGTTTTTCCTTTCTTTTTTATTTTCTCCTTTCATTCAAGAATTTTCCATTTTCCGGTGGAGCCTGGGGCGTACCCTATGTATCTTTGTGAGCTTCTTTAAATGTTTCAAAATATGCCGTTAGTTAATCGTCGTCCCGACACAATACACATTTATAAGTTTACTTAAAATTTATTATTACCAAACAAGTATTTCAGAAACATAAACATAATTTTATATTATAAAATAAAATGGCTAATCGCATGAATATTAATGTTTCTCCAAGGACGACAATTGAATAATGTTTTGTAGTATCTAACTCTTCAAATCAGCCTTCCATGTTTATTTGTTAATCCAAAACAGGAATATATTCTGAAGATAGAAACATCTATGTACGTTTAAACATTAAAGAAGAATACTGAAATATTCAGGAATTGCTGACATCGCTTTACATCACAATTCTCATACAAAATTCCAAGTAATACATGAACAAAGGAAACTCTCAGGGTAATTTTGAAAATGAGCAAAAATACAACGAAAATAAAAATAAAAAAAAGACTGGTGATGGACTTATCTCAGCTTCTACCCGCAGCCCAACACATGAGCTGTTTCAAGCAACACTGAAAGTTACGCGCTCCCAGTAATGTCAAATCTCTCCAGGGAATGCTTCTGGAAATAGTCTCGAGTACGCCAACCAAAAAAAGAACAACTTGAGCTGCTGCTTGACACATTTCTCTGATTTTCTATCTCCGTATTTTAACCTTCTCCGCCTTTCACGATGTTTTTATCCCAAGCTACCCCAAACGCCTATCATGATCCATTTATAGCTGGTCTTGTAAACAAGGACGATTTCAAATATCAAATAATGCTTAGTATGGTAATCTTTCAAATCAGTATTATTTGGGGAGTTTCACCCTCACTGTGTGTCCTACACTTATTTATTTCCATCAAAATATTCTCAGCTAAGCAATTATCAATACGGTGTTTCTCTGAAGGAAAACTATTAGTAATGCTGAAGAGAGTATGATTTCTCCTAGGTGGTTCACACTTTTGTCTAAGTCTACCTCTGTAACTTGGTTTAAAGAATAATTGTACTCTATTTTTTGTAATAATTCATAAAAGCTTAAAAGGAAAATAAATATCACATAAAATCCTATATCACTGGTTAATCTCGCCGAATAAATAGGGAACAATCTTCATTTTTTTAAGAATTATGACTGTTTAATCGGCACTAAGTAATCTATTTGTAGCCTTTTGCGATACTATGAAAAGAGAAATAATCAGTATATTATATTGATGTCGAATACAAACATCTATGCCTCAAACACAGGTTTGACCACCGATTTTTTTAAAAATCGAGTGTTACATATTTTTATAACCTGACAACTTAATCATTATAGAGAAGAAATCATGATAAATAAATATATGCAAAAAAAAAAAAATGATCCGCCAATTACGATTATCTCCCTTGAAAATTAATATCTGCAGCCGACAAGATGGAGACTTGGAGAAAATGGACTTTCCGTGCAATTTCCTTCTCTCTGTGCAAATATTGATTACAAATAAATTCGTCTTTTTAAATGATCTTTATTTCACTATATATATATATATATATATATATATATATATATATATATATATATATATATATATATATATATATATTAACTACTTTCATTTTACTTGCATTTATATCGGCCTGTTAATATAATAATCACATAAAAGCAATTGTTTATACATTTAAAAGATCTAAGCAGACTATTATTTCAATTACACTTGCCTTAATTCCTGATCACTAAAAATCCATTTATTTATCATGTTAAATGCATTTCTAATATAAAATCAATAGTAAAACATTTATATTTTACTGTCGTGTCCATAAAGAAATACATAAATAAAAAAAAATATATAAAAAATATATATACTGTCACTGTGTCGTGCCATAAAAAATAAATAAATAAATAAAAATTAAAGTGCCAAAAGTGTTTATAAAATAATTATAACAATTATAATTATCATTAATTCACCTTTTCTAAACCAATGAGAATCGTCCCTACTTTTCTCCTCCTACTCACACAAAACACGTGACATTCACTCTATCCGACAAGCAGTCAACACCGACAGGCTGTCAACACGTACGTCAACGAAAATTTAGGCTCTTTTTTAGGCCATGATGCCATAATAGTAACATTATTTCTTAGCACTCAACAAAAATTCGAGGTAAGAAAACCTCAGAAACTTCTAGTCTTTTCTAACAAAATTATCTGGACAATCATTACACGCATCTTTAAAAATAAACAAAAAAAAACAAGACATATGAGAAAGTCTGTATACACTTTGCTTATATTTAATGTTATCCTTCCGTTGCAATTCAACCCATATTTGATGTACGTTTGACCCAAAAGTCCCAATTTTACTCAGTCTTACTGTCTCTCATATCTCCAACATCACATAAGAACCAGATAATAAATAATACTTGTTTTGTTGTTTCCCCGTCGTGTTGCTTCTTATTTTTACGAGTTTATATATATATATATATATATATATATATATATATATATATATACACACACATATTTATATATATATGTTTCTATCTATAATTATTTACTCAGTTATAACTCCCCGAAAATAAATATTATACCACTATTCTGTCATTAATATTTGTCTTAATTCCCAACCGCTAAAAATTCATTTACTTCTTATTTACAATATATTTCTATAGGAAGATATTAACAATACAATTAAATTATGCATATTATAGCTATGTATCGCAATTTTATCAATTTCTGACCACTGAGAGTATTTCTTCTTGACTTTCAATGTATTTCCATAGAAAATTCATTAGAAAAATATTTATTTTATGCAGGTAATATTTTCTGTTTTATAAATAATGTTTGGCGTATTCGTGACGTACCACTATCACTGTTTACTTCAACTTATTCTTAAGCTGAATTTATTTATTAGCAAAATCATTTGCAATGCAGTACTCTAGTAAAATTATTCACAATGCAATTCTATAGTAATATTATTTGCAATACAATTCTATAGTTAAAGTATATGAAATGAATATTTATACTAGAATTATCAGCAAGACATTTTATAGATATGCTTTGTTAATAACGACTTATTTTATTCCTGGTTACTGACAATCCATTTTCTTCATTTGCAAGGCATGATATTTTTTAATCATTTCACCCCAAAGGAGTCAATAAAGCCACTAAGACACAAGGGGTTACTGAGTGTTATAAAATATGAGAGAAAAATGATTAAGGAAAGAGAAAAATAAAGGAACAAGAATTAAGAAGACATGAAAACAACTGATTTAAATTTTTGAACATCAAAGTTCCGAAAGAGAGTTCCACATGGGAGAAATAAGACAGAAGAAACTTTTAGCATAGGATTTACGGTTGCATCTATTCATTTTAACTTTAAAATGAGACCTTGGTGTTAATCTAACATTACATTTCATAAAGTTGGGGTAGCAGAGAGGATAGCTTATCAGATCAATTACATTGAAAATATTTATAGAAAAGACATAGAGAAGCTATAAAACGGCGGTGGAAAACTTACCGAAGCCGAGATGCCCGGTCAGAACCAATAACATTGCAGATTTTTCTATGGATTCTATCATAATATCTAAAGGAATACCAAACCAGATGTGGCAGCAATATTCAAAACAAGGACGAGTCATCGAAATTTACTTAATGTAATTTAGATGATGAACTGCAATATTTATAAAAACGAATGAGTTATTTTTCCCATCTATTCATTAATAAACAAGTATTCTCGTGTTAACCTAATGGAATGTGATACTGTTCCTTGAAACTCATTCCGGACGAACTCTATGCCAATTTCTGCGCTCAGTTCATCTAATTATAAGAATTTCTCATTAACTTGTTAAATAACAAACGAATATTTAAATTGCTACAGCACTTCAAGAAGACAGAATGCATTGTCCTCAGTAAAAGGATGAACCCGAAATGCGATTTGCAGATCGCAGACACTAAAATCAAGCAGCTGCGGAAGTTTAAATATTTAGGAAGTGTTTTTGACAGAGCACCGCAAGTGCGACGCTGAAATCCAAAGACGTATTGGGATGGTTAAAAACGAATTCCAAAAGTTAAGCAGAATATTATGAGTCAAGAGGATATCTTTGGTAACAAAGAAAAGAGTACTGAGCTGCTACGTGACATCTGTCCTCCTTTACGGCAGCAAATGTTGGACGGTCTCCTCAAAGATGAAGAAGTGACTCGGGTCAACGGAGATATGGTTTTACAGAAGGATGCTAAGTATATCATGAGCCGCGCGTGTGAGCAACGATGTGGTGTTGGAGAGGATGCAAACAAGGAGGAATCTTATACTTAACATCAGGAAGAGGCAGATGAAATTTCTGGGACACGTAATGAGAAAGGAGGGCTAGGAGAATCTGATACTCACAGGTCGAATAGGAGGAAAGAGAGAAAAGGAAAAGCAACGCATGACATACCTAGCGGGTTTAAGCAAATGGATGAGAGGACAGGGCCTGTGGGAAGTAGCAAAGGAGCAAAACTTATTGAGAGCTACAAGGGATAGGGGCAAATGGGGAGCCATGATCTCCTACGTCCTGAAGGGACACGGCACATAAAAATAAAGACTTAATAATAACTAGACTTAATCAGGGACGTATTGGAGTAAGGATAAATTTAGTCGACAGCGATAAAAAAAAATTGAATACTTATATTTGCATATCGGACATAAATGCCTTATGTGATAAAATATTATAATTGTAAGTAATTTTACTTTTTTCTTAACATAATTCTTCTCCTTTAGTATCACATTAGTAAGTCTTTATACGTAATTAGAATTGATTAATAGCAATCACTTTTCACATGAGATAATCACAATAATATATATTTTTTTTAACCATTTTACTCCAAGCCATGCGATAATGCCACTATAACCCAAGGAAGAGAAAGAGAATGGGGAGACTTCAGTAGGGAGGATTGAGGAAAGGACAAAAAGTCGTTGCATTTAAATTTTTGAAGATTTGAAACACGAAATCGGAAGGGAGTTCCACATGTGGGAAGTGCGAGAAAAGAAACTGTTAAAGTAGAAAATACAGTTGCATCTAGTTCTACAGTAAAATGGTGAGACCTACTTGCCAGTCTAGTAGCACGCTTAAATTAATTTCGTCAAGGCACCAGGTAAAAGTAGTCATCAGAACAGTTCCTACAAAAATATTTGCGGAAAAGACAGAGGAAAGATACGTTAAGTCGGTGAAAAAGTGATTAAATTCGAGTTGCCATGTCAGGATTGATGACCTTACAAATCCTTCTTTGGATTTTGCCAAGAATCTTGAGATTTACAGCAGGAGCAACAGACCAGATATGGCAACAGTATTCTATGCAAGAACGAATGATAGATTTATAAATGTACAAGATGGATTCAGATGAGAAGAATTCTCTTGTTCGAAACACTTAAATTTTTCGCTTTTGTTTTCTTAGTGTTTGTTTTAATCATTTCACTCCAAATAAGGCGGTAATGTCACTAAAACGCTGGGGGGTTTACAGTGGGTGAAAGAGAATGAGAAGACTAAGAATGGAGAGGCTTGAAGAAAAACAAAAACAAAAAAAACTGGGTTCAAGAAGACAGAAGATGGCGACTGACATTGCATTTAAATTTTTGAAGATTGTACTTATCAGGGAAGCAAGAAAATCGAATGGAGTTCTGCAAGTGGGAAGTGCGAGAAAACTGTTAGAATAGGACGATGGGACCTAGTTTCCAATCTAGTAGCACGCTTAAATTCATATAGTCGGCGCACCAGAAAAAAACTCATCATAGCAGTTGTCATAAAAATATTTACAGAAAAGACGGAGGGAAGCCATGTCACGTCGGTGAGGAATTAACTGAAGTCGTGATGCCAAGTGAGGATTGATTAAATTATAGAATCTTTTTTGGATTTTGTCAAGGATCTCGAGATGCAAAACAGAAGCACCGGGCCAGATATGGCAATGGTATTCAATAAACGGACAAATGATAGATTTATAAATGTGCAAGATGGATTCTGACAAGAGAAAAATTCGCGTAACACAATAAGCCAATCTTCCTTGCAGAAAGCATAGCATTAATATTATAAACAAAGAAAAGAGCGTCTAACTTCTACGTAATATCAATTCTCTTATTTGGTTATGAATACTGGAGAATTACTTCACGAATGAAGAGAAGACTGAGTAAAAGATACTTGACTCTACAGAAAGATGTTGAGAATGCCATAGACATGCGAGCAATTATTTTTTAAAACCATTTTACCCCAAGACAGGCGATAATGTCACTAGAACCCAAGTGATTACAAGCAGACAAAGAGAATGAGGAGATATGAGTAGTGAGGATTGAGGAAATGACAAAAAGTCGTTGCATTTAAATTTTTGAAGATTTGAAACACGAAATCGGAAGGGAGTTCCACATGTGGGAAGTGCGGGAAAAGAAACTGTTAGTGTGGGACGATTGTACCTAGTTCCCAATTTAGTAGCACGCTTAAATTCGGCACTCCAGGAAAAAAGCTCATCAGAGCATTCACCAAGAAAATATTTATAGAAAAGACAGAGGGACGCCATGTCACGTCGGTGAGAATTTGACTGAAGTCAAGATAACTGGTCAGAATCGATTAAATTAAAGATCCTTCTTTTTTGTCAACAATCTCGAGGAGACAAGAGCGCCAGACAAAATATAGTAACAGTATTCAATGCATGGACGAATGGTAAATTTGAAATGTGAAAAATAGCTTCTGACGAGAAAAATTCGTCCAACACAATAAGTCAACCTTCCTTGGCGTAGGCATAACCTTAATATTATAAGTAAAGAGCGCTGAACTTAATACGTTATATCAATTCTCTTATTTGGTTGTGAATACAGGAAAATTACCTCACAAAGAAGACGAAGTAAAAGATACTTGGCTCTACCGAAAGATGTTGAGAATACCATGGACGGAAAATGTAAGCAATGAAGAAGCTTTTAGGAAAAATGAAAACAAAAATGCCATTTCTACTTAGGAATAGAATGAGACAGTAGAAATTTGTAGGACATATAATGAGGAAAAACGGCTTGGAGAATTTGACACTTATAGGACATACTGAATATAAGAAAGATGAGTGCAAACATCGTGTAACCTACCTAATAATTTTCTGTAATTGATAACAGAACAGGGACATAACAAGGAAACTAGCATTGAACTGGAGAAGACAGGAAGTTGTGGAAATTCATGTCACCCCGTACTAAAGAGCAACGTTACATCAAAGCAGAAATTATACTAATGAGAGCTTATCTATGATGACAAAGGCACATTAGTGTTTTCATATTTGTTTTAATAAATTATACAGTTGCTATATTCTTCTATGTGTTGTATCCCTTTGGGAAATGGCGATCACTGCTCTCCGTAACTTTCTATCCTCTGTAGCTCTTAGGAAGCTTTGAGTTTTCTTCATCTTTCCTCGTTCCGGTCCTGCCGTCCATGTACACAAGGTTTTTAAGATGATTACTGCCTGTTTTTCTCTGTTCTTCTTGCCGTCAATGAGATCCCTGTGAGTGCCAAATTCTGCAATCCATCGTTATTCATATGTTCTATTTCAATTGTCCTTTTTTTCGATACGCCACCCTTTTTTGCATTTTTTTTTTCAAAATTTACTCGTTACTAATATGTTCAGAACCAAACAGCCGGTTTAATATAAGAAAAAAAAATCCTGAAGAAGTTCCTGTTCATAGGTCGAAATATCAGTTTTAATGTATCAGCCTTCAATTGACAAAAACCGAAACAAATGTCCAAATTTTTGCTCAACAACCTGTAGTAGAGCCGCTGACCCAATATTCAATGTTTTTATATCCACAATATTTATTTTATATCTATATTATTTCGACTCCAAATCAAAAGTACTGAAAGTGATCTGACTTGCCATTTCTGGCGCAATGCCTTTATTTCTAATATCATACAACCTATCTTCTATTATTTCCCTGCTCACCGGTTGGCTTCCAGATGCATGACTTTGTTAAAATTGCGTAATCCCCGGGGAGTATCTTGAAATGTTATCCGTTGCATTCGGTGCTCGACCTTAAAGCCTTGAAAGAGCGCTCCCGACACAAATCTCCAATATGAAAGACCCGACTGCAGCTGGTCGGCCATTTTCTGCCGTTGATATCTTCCTAAGATTGGGTCAGGTTTCAACGAAGAGGATCGGTTCAACTTTCTTCTAATGACGTCGCTCTTCGTTAGTCCGTATCGCTGTATAAAAAGATTGAAACTTACTCAGTTATGATTCGAAAATGTGTAGTGATAAAACTTAATACAACTGTAGATATATACTAAAAAAGGTCAAACATATGACGTCATCGAAAACATCGAGTTAATGCAACAGAAATAACAAGAATGAAATAACCAAAGAATGAATAAAATAAATCCTTGTATAAAATTATTACATTAAGTTTTTACTCGTTAATTCCGATTCTTCTTTTATGTGCCGATCATGGCTCTCCACAACTTCAACTGTTTTGTTGCTCATAAGTTTTATCCTTTTCCTTCCTTACCCTTTGTTAAACCATCCATTTACACAAATCCATTAACTAATTAGATACCATAACTCTGAACACTAATGGGTATGTACCAATCTTCATATATACGTTGGACACTATTGTATGCTGTCTAAGTAGTCAACACCTATCAGTGTACAATACTCACCTATCAAAATACAATACTCGCCAGCGAGCTGAAGTAGGTAAACACCTACTTCAGCTCGCTGGCGAGTATTGTATTTTGTTGATGTTATAAAGATTAGCATTTTCATTTTCAACATCCATTTTGGTTATTACTCATTCATTAACATTTTCTAGGTTACAATATTAATATTCTCTGGTTTTGCTGCTTCTTACTTTCAATATATCCTGTGGATGTTATATTCTCCTTGCGTTCTTTTCTCATAAGGCCTCCCAAATTATTTAGGTATTTCATCATTATTGTAAGTAAAAGGGTCCATGTTGTCGCTATTTTCCTTTAAGACTTCACAAAAAGGCGTTTTTTCTCCTTTCTCCCCTTCATTAATCTTCAAGTGATCTGTATATACAGCTCAGTAAAGTATTTGTATCATTTGATCCAAACATCACATTCAGGCTCGAAAATGACAGTCACCATGATCCGTTGATTCTTATGTCATCTCTCTCGTTCTCTATCTCTCTTCATCTATATATGCTCACGCACACACACAATTACGTGGTGCAAGTTTATAATATTAGGTTGGTGCAAAAATAATGACGTAATAATGTTGTTTTTTGACGTTAAAAATACATCAAAAAACGACATTATTACGTCATTATTTTTGCACCAACCTAATACAATGAATCTTTCAATGATTCAGTTATATTGCAATCAATCATTCATACAATAAGTAAATTAGTAAAGTTAATGATATAAAATGGCGAAATCCCTTCGCTCACTAAATTTTAAAATTGCATTAACCCACTAACCACTCGATGAATGTTATGCTCCTTGATTTTTTTAAATTATAAGCTGTATTAGGTTTTCCTTAAATATGAAAGTACTTTCGACAGTTTCTCCGTTTATCATCAGGCATGGAAACTATTAGGTTGGTGCAAAAATGATGTCGTTTTTTGACGTTCAACTTCAAAAGAAAAACATTATTTTTGAAGCCAACCTAATATTTTGTTTTTGGTAAAATTCGGTAGCATCTAAGACGAAAAAATATAATGCAAATCGAAATGTTTTTTGAAATGTGTTATTGATAACAGGTACAGGCATGCGACTGTTCTTCAAGCAATTCATTTTGACTTTCTTTTCATTTTGTATAGCAGGTGAAGGTTGTGAATAAATCTGGATGGTCATATTGACTAACATAAGTCATTGCAATCTTGTCTTCTTTCATGCATGTATGGATAATAGGTTACAAATTTGGCCTAATTCTGTTCCGGCAACATCATTTTTGATTGCATAATCTTCGGATCTGAGTTATTTTGCTTCCTCTTAAAATATATAGTCATCTTTATGATTCAATGTTGGCTTACATGTTACCTGCATAATGAAGAACAATTGTTGATTTCTGTGTATATGATTGAAATTATTCGTAAATGGCAGGTATGGAAATTCATTACGGAGACAGTCTTGTTTACACCAGCTTCTGCTCCAGCCTTAAGGATGCTTAGATGATATCCTCTCTGTTTACAAATAACAATGTATACTGAAAGGCATCATATGAGCGATGAGGTTCCTGTCCTTTTTATCTAATTGTCTCTCTTATGAAATGTAATGTCACAATGACATCCAGTCTCTTCACCTTTCATTATTACAGCAACTAGACTCAGGTGCCTTATACCACCGATAATGTTCTCCAGAGGGCTTCTTTTCTGAATCTATCTTGGCTGCCAACTCAGAAGATGGATCTCCCTCTAGAGCATATTTGAAACTTATCATATAACTATTCTTTTCTGGTAGAATTCTTGGAGATTCTAGATAATATCAATATCTGTATTCTTGTTCGCGTGAATTCTTTTCTCAGCCTGTTGCTTCATGTCAATAACAGAGTATGCCTGTTAACACTTAAGTCCTTCATTGGGTAGTGGTTGAAGGGCTCCAATTTCTTTGATAAAGGTGTCTCTGCACTTTGAAAATGGACATAAATTGTCTGAATGATCTTAGTACGGATGGAAGTCGTCCGGAATTCATTGTTGTATTTCCAGATATTTTCTAAATTTTCAATGATCTCTATTCAAAAGAAGTTTCTTCAACAAATCTGGTTAATTAGGATAATGTTCCAATCTTTGTCATTGCTCCAATAAGTTCGCTATTCCGATTTTCTTCACCACAACCATGGAACCAATTTGAACTGAAGGATTCAGAAGGAAAGTCATATGAAGGTTCATAATTAAGCGCATGAAGTTGAACATGTATCCTGTTTTGGTTTTACCTTTGCAACCTTCATTCCTCAGATATATTTGACCTTTATTGTTTAATTCTTATTCTTTGATCTTGAAGTCTTAAAGATTTTCCTCTTCAGTCCTTAAAGTTCCTGATTCTTAATGTCTGTGTTGTTCATGTCCATCCATATCGTCTTGTAGCCTCTTCAGTCTTTTTTCCGAGGACTGTTTCTATCCCTTGAAGTATTTGTGATCTATCTGTCTAGATTTCTGAGATGAGGTATTATGTACATTATTTACATTATTCGGACTATTGTTCTCATCTTTGTCGCCATATTTATTACAATATTTCTCCATGTGGTTGGAATGTCAAACTGAATACTGGGATAGACTGTTCTAGACTGTCCACGCGCCATGTTTAATGGATGTCTGTTAATTTTCCCTCTGAAAGTTCTCTACTTAACCGGGTATTGAACTCACACTCTTTCTGTCACTAGATCTAACCAACGCCTTTATCCACTGTGCCATGTGTCCTTGAGGACATCTGTGTATGAATTTCTGGTTATTATAAAACTAATGTCTTAAGTAACCATTTTTATCAGTGCTCATATTGCAATTTTTGCTGTTATCATTACATGTTTATACCAGAGCTCATATTGCAACTTTGTTGTTGTTATCGCTTTTCTCTGGCACTCCTTATTACTGGTTCCCATATTGTATTTATTTCTATGTTTGGTCGGCTCAGGAGATTTTTGTGGCCTAGCTGTGCTGATTCCTTAAGTTTACGAATTTTTCAATGGTGTTCCTTGTCTATGATCTCCTGAGCCGACCAAGCATGAAAGTTGATTTCTTCCTGGAAGCATTTTTTATTCAGTAAAGTTGTCCAGATATGTGCTGTATTTAGGTGTAGTTTTTGTTATTTTACTTTCTGCTCACCAAGTGGATTCTAAAACAACTTGTTTCTAAGAACCACTATTATTTCTTTGATATATATACCACTGTCACTTAATGAAGCAAAAGACATTTATCCTTCGACATCTTGATAAGAAATGAAACTGGGGTCATTGATTTATGCACTTTTATGCTTTTAATGTATGGAGCAAGTTCAGATATGTTCAGACAAAAATAGACAAGTTTAGATTTTTCAAGAAATTATAGCATCATATTTTTCTATAGTAATGCCTATAATGTATTTTCAAGTAAGTATTTGAATGAATAAAACAGGGTTCCTTCCAAATTTTGGAAAATTTCCCTCTCATTTTTTGCAGTGCCATAAAAAAATACTGGGCCTTCATTTCTGAGTTTTACCTGATCTTGCGATCATCTAAGTTTTTTCAAAGCTGAGTTTTTCAGAATTTGTGAAAATAATCTGATATTTTGCAGTTTCAAAATTTTCTAAACCAGACATGACCTCTTTTAATGTCACTGAGAGAAAATAAAAACGCGATTAATCCGCATGCCTTCCATGGGCCCCAAAAACTCAAATTCAGGCATTCTGGGCAAGCGTTTAGTAGAAAATAAGCAACAATTGCACTTGACTCGCGTGCGAGTCGTTGGCCACACGCCGACAGGTGTCCTAATATTTTACCTTTGTCCAGAGAAAACAATTTTAAGCTTTCTGTGCAATCTTTGGTTGAAAAGTATTAAAATTTGCACTTCACTCAAACAAGTAAAATAAATTAATCCAAATGAATAAATAAAGACACCACTCCCGCCAAAATAACCGTTAGGATAGACTATCCAGAATGCAACACTAGCCCGTATATATAAATAGTCGAGAAAAAAAAACACATGTGGCCTGATGATTGCGTTTAGCATGAAACAGTCATCTCTGAGTGTTGACATCACATACCCTCTATCTCTGATATTGAGCACTTTATTCCTTAAATATAGTACACCTTAAAACCAAATACAGACACACACACACACACACACACACACATATATATATATATATATATATATATATATATATGAAGAAATATAGTTTTAATGTGTGCTGTATTTATGGTATAAAGTGCTCAATATCAGAGACATAGCGTATATAAATATAAAAGTGAACACACACACACACACACACACACACATATATATATATATATATATATATATATATATATATGAAGAAATATAGTTTTAAGGTATGCTATATTTATGGGATAAAGTGCTCAATATCAGAGACATAGCGTATATGAATATAAATATAAAAGTGAACATTGCAGTCAACATTCAGAGGATGTTTCATGCTAGACCCATTCGTCAGTCCTGACGATTCGGCGTAGCATGAAACAGCTTGTTGCCTCTGAGTGTTGACTGCAGTGTTCACTTATATATATGTATGTATGTATAATAAACCAAGGGCTCACTGCCAAAGTCGAGAGAGCTTAAATATAATGTAATAATATTATTAATTAATTATATCCAAATCCACGACTCCGAGTTTCATGTAACTATATTGATCAGGCCAGTTTTTATATATTTTCACAAGATAAACTCTTTGTACTCCGTTCCTCGAAAATAAGTTTTTTTGCGAAAACTTTATTAGGAAGCTTACTTATTGATTGAAGGAGGTTACAAATATAATAGAAACGATAATGATATAATGTGATATTTTCTCTTATCTCAAACTTGGATATTAGATAACGACTGAGCTAATAGGTTCAATATAACGTCTTCTTTAAATATACATATAAAATGTAATCTATATCTAATATAGATAATAGAGGTTATTTCTATAAGAATTTGCGCATTGTGTATCAGTTCTCAGAACTGAAGGTGGTATTAGCGTACAGGGTTGGAACCGGCTGACGTGGTTATGTTCACTTTCGAAACGTTACCCATATGAAACTCCCAGCTATGTGTTAAAATATAGTATATCCTGGGTCCTCGAGCATTGATTGACAAATAGTTTTTAGACAACCTATTCGCCATCCCCGCCAATGCGTTTTTTTACATTTCTACTTGTTTCTCCAATATATTGGGAGGAACAATTTTGGCAATTTATTTTATAAATGTCTGCTTCAGAAATATTATTGCTATTAGTGTTTTAAGATCTTCGTATATCCATAATGGCTTTGGAAGTGTTTGTGACTATTCTAAGATTATTTAGATAGGATAGGTTATTCTGGATAGTGGACGTGACAGAGTTGGTCGTTAGTATTATGTATCTGTTTTCATGTGATTTGCTATTGCGGATTATGTTATTAGTTTTGTTTCTGTTGTATATTTTGTATGCCTTTCTTCTTGCGTTGTGGATGAAATGATATGGGTATTGTAGGTTTTTGAGTGTGTTTTCTTCTTTAAATAAATATTGAGGACTAAAGATTCTTAATGCTCTTACATAGAAACCTATAATAATTCCAGATTTAATTTTAGAATAGTGGTTTGAGTAGAATGTGATCAGATCATTTTTGTTTGTAGCCTTTCTGTAAACGTCAAACTTAAGTTCGTTATTATTTCTATGTAACAAAATGTCCAGGAACGGAAGAGTGTAGTTGGTTTCAGTTTCGAAAGTGAAGTTTATTGTAGGTTCAACGTTGTTATGTTTGGACAGAAGATCCGTTGAATTGGTGTTTTTTGGAAATATTAATAATGAGTCGTCTATGTATCTGAAATATATTGAAGAAACAAGTAGAAATTTTAAAAACACGCATTCATGAGCACAAAAGAGACCTCACAAAAAACAACTAATGCAGTAGTTATACATAGAAATAAATTCAACCATAATTTTGATTTTAAAAATGCTACTCATAAAAAAGAAAATAATTCACTCAGAAGAAAAATTCTAGAGAGTCCCGCCATAGAATATTACCCAAATATTAATCTACGCCGAGGCTTTTTCCCTATTTCACCTTTCTTAACAAAATTACTAATCTCCAAAACAAACGTACACAACAATATCGTAAAATTAAAAGAAAATTGTTGAATCCGTCAACACAGCTATAATGACAATATTCTCCACACGTGACAATAACTGACGTTATTTTCAGTTAACAATATGAAAATAACTTTATCTACATTCCTCCAGTTGCTAAGAACATTCTGTTTTTTGTTATTATTAGTTACGTTCTTTAAATTCATTTCGTTTTTTGCTTTGAAAAAGTCTACATTGGAAGAAACCTACAGTTTAACTACAGTTTTGCTATTGTCACTTATATTTATAAATATTGTCTTTTCTACAGGTTAACTCTGAGAAAGTAAAATCAGTATCTTAGTTTTGTACAGTATCACATGTAAGAAAAAGGGAAGCAAACAGTGTTGTACCAATGTTCTTTCCGTGTAAACCTGCTGACTTTTAAAAAATCAGTATCATGCGACTTTTAAGGCTAATTTTAAAGGTATCACATCATACACGTGATATAAAATTAGCAAATTATATTTCTCTGAAATTACCAGCACCCTTTTTTCGCGCGCATGCGTAGTCGTACGAACATAACAAATTCAGTTCGATGAAGTTTGAACTTTTTTCACTTTGTCATACAATTCTCCCAAAATTGTTCTTGAAATATAAAAATATATATCTTTATCCCATATATATATATATATATATATATATATATATATATATATATATATGTGTGTGTGTGTGCGTGTGTTTAATTCTTGTTTATATAAAGTATAATTTATATTTTTTGTTTATTTTAAAATTTCCGTTAATGCACAGCGTTTATTAGTGAAACTAATTTAATTTGGTTTGTAGAGGCCTGCTACGTCTTGCAAATTAATTTTAAAAATTAACTGTTTTATGCTGACGTAAATGAAATTATAAAACATAGAATATTGGAAAGTCGTCTATTACAGCATCCCTTTCAGTCGGCAAACGAGAAATTTCGATTTGCGCACTAGAATAAGAAATTACCAAATATTGTTCTGCCATTCAAAGGAGGAAAAGATAAATTGTAACAAATAGTTTTCACTTTTCGAATAAGATGCATAAACAAATATTAATATATTCTGATGTTCTTCTAGGTGCCATTTTCATTCAGGACGTTGGCAGTCATGGCTCTCCACAATTTTCCGTTCTTTGTAGCTCTTAATACATTTCTCCTTTTGTTATGTCTCCTAAACCTTGTTTCGTTATCCAGTGATTCAATCTCGCTGGATAGGTTATGCGTTGTTTTCTTCTGTCGCTCTTGCCTCCAATCTGTCCGCTATCAAATATACACAGCCTCCTTTTCTTATTATGTGCCATAGTGAAACTTCAACTCGCTTCTTGATTCCTATGACCCCATTGTTTACCTCTTTCACTATTTCTCTATCTATCTATCTGCATGCATATATATATATATATATATATATATATATAGAGAGAGAGAGAGATAAGTATAGGATTGGTGTATACGGAATAAATTCCAATAGCCAACAAATACTATTCTCAAAAGAGTTCTCAATACAGAGTAAAGCAAATATAATTATTTATTCAAAAATTATAACATTAATATGTTATAAAGTCACCACTAAAATAGCCATTTTGTTTCAACACTTCTGGTGTCTTATCAAGTCATGGGGTTGAATGTAGAATAAAGGGTTTTAAAATGTTTAAATCAATCAAATATCCCTCGCTAGGGAAAACGCTATTACATAAGATGGAAGGTCCTGGAATGACCCGAGCAGCATTAGATCTTAACGTTTATTCCAACTTAATTTCAATGAAAACTAAATAAAGAGAAAAACATATGTATTTTTTCTCAGTTTCTTCTTTAAATAATTTTATAATTTAAAAATTAATATAGATTAAATTTAAAATTTAAAAAAAGAAAAAACTTAGCACATCATCGAAAAATCAGGTAATAAATTTATTTCAGCAGGTATTAAAAACTTAGCTGCTATAATAAATTTATTACCGGATTTTTCAATGATGAGTTAAGTTTTTCCCTTTGATGTATATCATATTGTTCTGTATACCACGTCTGTCAAACTGGCGGCCCACGGACTGCATGCGGCCTTTTACATGCATCTTGGAGGTCCTTAAATAAGGTTTCTATAGCTGTGGTATATCGAGAATTATTTCTATGTTGGTAATGCAAATTATTAAAAACAGATTTTTTTCGTTTGGTATGATTAGATTGTTTATCCTCTCTCGATGTTTTTTTTGTTTTTCGAATGTCAGCAACTATTTTTAAATTCTGTCTAATCATATGATTATCCTTGACAACTATGAACAAATGTAAAGTGAAAACATTCGTAATTTTGCAATATTTTGCCTTGAAAATGTTGAATTCTATCACATCTCTTAAAAAGAGAAAATTATCTGAAGGACGTGTTTCAAGAAAAGTGGGAATTACAGTACTTTTGTACCACTGTAAATGGAAAAGATAAACTGTTTGATTTGCAACCACTGCATTGCGACGCTAAAAGAATATAATGTGAACAGACATTATGAAGCAAATCATCGATCTGATGATAAATATGGAGATATGTGTGTTTCACATGTGAAAGAATTCAAGGTTAACAGTTGCTTCACCAAAATTCATAAAGGCAACATTAATTCTGTTACTGCAAGCTTTGAACTCTGCAAAATGATCAGTGGAAAATCTTCCGGTGAAGGAGATTTCATAGAACGATGTCTTGTAAAACAGCTTAAATTGTATGTCCAGAGAAGTCACACTTATTTCAAGACATTTCATTAAGCAGGAACATTGTTGCTGAACGGATTGATGAAATGGCAGATGATTTGAGTCTACATCAACTTTTGAATATTTTTCCTTTGCTCTGGATTAACTATTGACATAGCTGGTATAGCACATTTCGCCGTTTTCATCAGGACTTTTTACAATGAATTTCAAATCTATGAAGAACTAATTGAACTGGTCCCAATGCATGATACTACAACAAGCCAGGACTGTTTTTGAGAAAGTTGAATGAGTATGGCCTTAATGAGAGTAAACGTGTGTCTATCTAATGATAGTGCTGTGAATAAGGTTAGGAGACATAATGGTGTTACTGCCAAATTAGGTACAAAAATAGAAAATATATCTAGATTCAACTTTCAAGCATTTTCACTGTATAATTCATCAACAGGACTTGTTCTAAGATTTTAAAATTAGATCGTTTGTTGAGTTTAGTGTTAAAAACAGTGAACTAAATTATACTCTTCATCACTGTCAGTTTCGCCAGTTATTGGAGACTGGAATAATCAGTTCATGAATGTCACAGAAGTTCGGTGGCTTTAATGTCACAATATACAGCTCCACGTTAATAACATAATATACAACTCCTCGTGAATAGCATAATAATATACAACTCCCATTAGACCCAGTATTTAAAATAAAGAACCTTATTAGTTCATACCTGATGAGTTGGTAAAACCTCGGACTTTTAAGGTATATATATTTAATATATACATAATCCGTCTAACCACATTGAGCATTTTTTGCACCTTATATTAAATTAAGTAAATGTTTATTTGCTTAACTGTGTATGCACGCTAGCTCACATATATACAGTTTTTAATATCTAATTATTTGGTTTATATCCTTATTTATACCTATTTTTATAATACACACGCAACACACACACACATATATATCGGATCAGAATTAAAACATGGTATTTTTTTTATTATTACATACATCAATACGCACACGTGCGTGTTATGTGATTATACAGACAAGTGATTATAAGATTAATGCCCAGACATTGAATAAGATTTCGATTCACACAATTGTCGATTAGACAAGTATGTGATTTCTTGTTAATATTGACATGGATAGTACCTGAAAAACATACCAAAGGTTTAATTCAAGGCATGTGAGGGAATTTTGGATAGACAAAACTTGGAAGCAATCCGTGATTATGTTAGCCTGGAAGTTACCGAATGTTTGAACGTTCTGGCTTTATCCAAAAAATGATCACGCAAGTGTGTGCACTTTCTCCAAGAAACCATAACTGATGCTCGGCATATTTGCAATATAAATGTTTGTTTGACTTTATGGGTGTCGGAAAAATATAAATGTTCTTGAGCAGCAGGGATTAGAAGATAGCCGTCATTGGAAATTATCTACGTGGTTTATACAACATATATTAATATTAGTCTCCATATTTGATTCTCTGATAAAGCATTAATAAAAGAGAAACATGTTAGTTTGATAAACGTTTCTTATTTCTTCTCTATCATATCATATATTAATACCACAGATTGCTACAAGACTAAAAAATTAACCTGAAAAAATTCTACTCCTGTTCTTCAATAGCCTCGTCAGTTCGAGACTTTCATATGGAAGTCATGCATATCTATATATGTTAGCTGTATAAAAACCCTTCCTCAGATCAGTGGTTAAAATGTCCTTGATCAAGTGAAGCATTTAGGTCTTGGTCTTCTTCAAATCTGGACTGGCGCTACACAATCACAAACAAAGGTTTGTGCTAAATAACAGAAAACACACTACTTGATGGCTTTAGAAAACAGCAACAGATATAATCAAGATGTTGACATTCCAAACTACTTCAAACAAAAGGTTAAGAAGGAAACCTCCATCAATACTGGAGAGAGCACTAACATCTATCGGTTTGGTTTGGCTTATTTTTTTTACGGCATATCAGCCTCGGTGGGGTATTTAATGCCGAGAAAATGTTATATTGCTGGTAATATTTTGTTTTGTCAAAAATCTGTTTCTGGTAATATATTTCCTTCAAAATTGTATTGCTGGAAATATTTGTTTTCAAAAAAGTATTCCTGGTAATAGTTAACTATTTGCCCATAGCTGGGACCCTAACAGGTGCTACCACCCCGAGTCAGGGTGGACCTGGGAACATCAGCAATTAAGAGGTCGTTCCACGGTCCTCAAAACCTCCTGATCAGAGGCTTTGCTGCTGGACGTAGTTTAACGTCTTACCCAGGACGAAACATCTACCGCACTTGAGGAATTATTTTCCTGAAATAATGTTTGAAGAGAAAGATTTTATGAATTTCAAACGGCAGTGGTTCTGGCTGCTCGGTCAATGATTACCAAATACTTACGAGGAAACGGCTGATATTACCATCTATCTATCTAGTTAAATTTCATCCTAAACAGGTCTTTTTGAGTCATATATTAATCAGTAACTGACCTAAGCATTTTTCCACATTCCCACTTATCAGGAGGCTGATATGTCACTTTTAATATATTTTCATATCGAAACTGATGTACTGACTTTATTTTCAGATTCACATCCGAAAAAAAAATGACCAAATTGATCTTGTGCTCTGCTATGTTAGCTCTGAATTTTCGGATTCAGTCAATAATTTTTGCGGGATGCTAGCAAAGACTAAACATTGAACATAAATTATTGCGTACCTTTTTAAAAATTTGTAACACCATTATTATTGAATAAAGTTGACGTTTAGGCTTTCGGTTTTCTTTCAATATATGCAGTTGAAAAAGGTCAAAGGTCTCTTTCAAGATTGTCTTATATAAAAGTACGGTTTAATAATTAAAGTTCGAAATGAAAAAAATAAATGAATTCATCACTACAGCAGTTGATAGCCAGAAATTTTATCGGTTAAATGAAGCATTACGTCAACAACAGTGTCCTGCTTTGATAAATCGAAAAGGTTCTATTTTTCAGTACAACAATGAAAGGATGGAGTCTCCAAACAAAAACAAAACCTGAAAATATAAGATCTTTAGATGATATTCCACATAATCTTCATTTAATATACAGCAGATCTAACACACCTACAGATTCCATAGCAAATCTAAAACACCTACAGATTCCACACCAGAACTAACACACCTACAAATTCCACGCCAGATCTAACACACAGATTCAACACAAGATTTTAAACACCTACAGTTTCCACACAAGATATAAAACACCTACAGATTCCACACCATATCTAACACACCTACAGATTCCGCACGATCTAAAACATCTACAAATTACACACCAGATCTAATACACCAAGAGATTCCACACAAGATGTAAAAAACCTACAGATTCCACACGATCTAAAACACCTAGACATTCCACACCAGATCTAACACACCTACAGATTCCACACCAGATCTAAAACACCTACAGATTCCACACAAGAACTAAAACACCTACAGATTCCACACCAGATCTAAAAGACCTAAACATTTCACACAATATCTACCACACCAACAGATACCACACCAGATCTACCACACCAACAGATACCACACCAGATCTAACACACCAACAGATTCCACACCACATATAAAACACCTACAGATTCCACACCACATATAAAACACCTGCAGATTCCACACCACATATAAAACACCTACAGATTCCACACCACATATAAAACACCTACAGATTCCACACCAGATCTAACACACCTACAGATTTCACACCAGATCTAAGACACCTACAGATTCCACACCAGATCTAAAACACCTGCAGATTTTACACGTTCTAAAACACCTACAAATTACACACCAGATATAACACACAACAAGATTCCACACAACATGTAAAAAACCTACACATTCCACACAAGATAAAAAAAACCTACAGATTCCACACCAGAACTAACACACTTACAGATTCAACACGATCTAAAACACCTAGACATTCCACACCAGATCTAACACACCAACAGATTCCACACCACATATAAAACACCTACAGATTCCACACCACATATAAAACACCTACAGATTCCACACCACATATAAAACACCTACAGATTCCACACCACATATAAAACATCTACAGATTCCACACCAGATCTAACACACCTACAGATTCCACACCAGATCTAAAACACCTACAGATTCCACACCAGATCTAAAAGACCTAAACATTTCACACAAGATCTACCACACCAACAGATACCACACCAGATCTAACACACCAACAGATTCCACACCACATATAAAACACCTACAGATTCCACACCACATATAAAACACCTACAGATTCCACACCAGATCTAACACACCTACAGATTCCACACCAGATCTAACACACCTACAGATTTCACACCAGATCTAAAACACCTGCAGATTTAACACGTTCTAAAACACCTACAAATTACACACCAGATATAACACACAACAAGATTCCACACAACATGTAAAAAACCTACAGATTCCACACAAGATAAAAAAAACCTACAGATTTCACATCAGAACTAACACACTTACAGATTCAACACGATCTAAAACACCTACAGATTCCACACCGGATCTAGCACACCTCCAGATTCCACACCGGATCTAACACACCTCCAGATTCCACACCAGATGTAACACACCTCCAGATTCCACACCAGATGTAAAACACCTACAGATTCCACACCACATCTAACACAGCTACCGATACCACACCAGATCTAACACAGCTACCGATACCACACAAGATCTAAAACACCAACAGATTCCAAACCAGATGTAACACACCAACACATTCCACACCAGATGTAACACACCAACACATTCCACACCAGATGTAACACACCTACAGATTCCACACCAGATCCAAAACACCTACAGATCCACACCATATCTAACACACCAACAGATTTCACACCAGTTCTAACACACCTATAGATTCCACTCCAGATCTAAAACACCAACAGATTCCACACCAGTTGTAACACACCAACACATTACACGCCAGATGTAAAACACCTACAGATTCCACGCCAGATCCAAAACACCTACAGATTCCACACCAGATCTAACACACCAACGGATTTCACACCAGTTCTAACACACCAACAGATTTCACACCAGTTCTAACACACCTATAGATTCCACACCTGATCTAACACACCAACAGATTCTACACCAGATCTAAAACACCAACAGATTCCACACCAGATCTAAAACACCAACAGATTCCACACCAGATCTAAGAGACACCAACAGAATCCACACCAAATCTAAGACACGTACAGATTCAACACAAGATCGAACACGACAACAGATTCCACACCTGCTCTAACACACCTACAGTTTCCACACTAGATCTAAAACACCTACAGATTACACACATGATTTAAATACCTACACATTCCACACCAACAGATTTAACACCCGACCTAAAACACCTACAGATACCACACGAGATCTAACACACCTACAGATACCACACGAGATCTAACACACCTACAGATTTCACACGATCTAACACACCTACAGATTTCACACGATCTAACACACCTACAGATTTCACACGATCTAACACACCTACAGATTCCACACGAGATCTAACACACCATCAAAATCCACACGAGATCTAACACACCTACAGATTCCGCACCAGATCTGAAACACGTACAGATTCCGCACCAGATCTGAAACACGTACAGATTCCACACCTGATCTAAAAAACGTACAGATTCCACACCTGATCTAAAACACCTACAGATTCCACACCTGATCTAAAACACCTACAGATTCCACACCTGATCTAAAACACCTACAGATTCCACACCAGATCTAAAACACATTCAGATTTCACACAAGATTTAAAACACCTACAATTTCCACCCAATCTAAAACAGCTACAGATTCTACACCAGATCCAACACACCTACAGATTCAAGACCATATCTAATATACCTACAGATTCCACAACAGATCTAACACACCTACAGATTCCCCACCAGTTGTAACACACCTACAGTTTCCAACCAGATGTAACACACCTTCAGCTTTCACGCCAGATATAATGCACCTACAGATGCCACACCAGAACTAACACACCTACAGATTCTGTACCACATATAACACACTTACAGATTCCACTCCAGCTCTAACGCATCTACATTTTCCACACCAGATCTAAAACACATCTAGATCTAACGCCCCTCTATATTTTCGTTTCAATCATTAGAACATAAAAGAGGCAGAATATTTCAGAAACAAAGAAATTGAAAAGTCTTTGAGAGTCTATTTTCATAGTGGAGAACAAACATTCCATTAGAATTAGAGTAAAATATTTAATTTTCTCTAATGAGACTTCAGTAGTCTTTAAAGATAAGGATGATTACTTTTTTTAGAAATAAAATAACATTAATTTCAGCTTAAATGTATTTTTATATAATTTCTGGTAATCCGTAATTATTTTTCGAATATCCAATTATGTTTTTATAATTTTACTATAGGAATCACTGAACATGTGGAAGAACAGGAGTGTTACTTGAAAAGAATTTATGCAGCCGTTAATGTCAGAATAGGGATGTTCTATCTATAAATTTGGGAGTGGGCTAAAACGAGGGAGAAGACCGTTATCACGCAACAGCGCAGGGGTTTTGTATGGTTTTAATTACGTGTGTCATGTGTTTATCTGTCCCGAAGGCGTTATCGCGAGAATTCATTCCTGTGACCGGATAACTAATATTCATATTTCATTTGATTCGAAATTTGATGAAGAAGATGTATGATACCGTCGGAGGCGGGAGAGCGAGTAGAAGCGTTCGAATGTTGATATCTTGCGTAAGCAATCGAAGAATTTGCGCTATTCTCTCGAACTGCTCGTTCTTCATGATAGGCAATCGCTCGACCGGCCAAACGAGATGAACGGAAACAGACAGATCAAGATACTCTGATTAGCGGCAAATTTTACAGTCGATCAAAGTCACCTCGTGTTTTCCATTCCATTCAAGCAATCATAATAAGGACCGCTTTTGTTTGAAGCAATCGTTAATTCACAGCATAAGGGAATCAGAATGATACTAGATCAAAGTCAGTATAGTAACATCTGAAGTAATAAAAATGTTTGATTAAAAATAAATCCATAATTTTTTTAGAAATTTCTTTATAGTAAAATTCCCTGAACAATTGTGTAGATAAGACAAATTGCTCTAAGAATGACAGTAGGAAAAAAATGTTAGTTTTTCCGACTTTATCAAGGCAAAAAAGAAGCGAAATGTTTTTGTATTCATAGTCACATTAAATCCAAAATTTAAAAAGAGAAAGCATTTGCGTAAGCCTTTTTCTGGCCTTTGTTAACTTCCTTATCCAGAGAATTGTTCTGGGGATTTTACTATATTGTCGACATGGGGTTGGGGGGAAGAAAACATTTTATCATAAATGAAGTTAAAATTAGCCAGAAAGAGGCTTACGCAAAACGTCTCTCTCTTTTTAAATTATGGATTTAATGTAACTATGAAAACAAAAATATTTCGCTTTCATTTTTTGCCTTGATAAAGTCGGAAGACGAAACGCGTCGGCCAAAAACTAAGATTTTTTTCTATTGTCATTTTTATATCAAATTGTTTAATGTTTCAGATACGAAACTGAGAAAAACATCTGAATAAAGACTATTTGCTTTCCTTAAAAAGGGACAATACAAATATTTTCTTATTGTGCTGTTCTTCCTGGTTGAGCGATGAAGCACACTGGATCAAACGGCGGTTCCCCGCAAAAGGGTACACAAGTTCGACAACTGCTTGAGGGCGCATTTTCTTTACTAAGATTTTTCTCATACGTAGGCCGATAGACATAATAAACAATAAAAATCGGGGGTGTATTTCAAACACGAGTATAGACTATAATAACATTTGAAGTAATAAAAATATCAAATTAAAATAAATTCATTAATTCCTTGCAAATATATATATATATGAGCAAACACACACACACACACACACACATATATATATATATATATATATATATATATATATATATATATATATATATATAATGACAACTTTCAAAATGCTCGTCTTACGAAAATTTCTCTTAGTAATTTAAAAATAATTCAGTAGACGATAATATTTTATTTATGGTAACTGAATTTTTGCCGATGGCTCTACTCGGTTTCCGTGGTTCGATGCTATTCATCTGAAAAATGACACTTTTATCGCGATCGCCATCACTTCTCGGGCTTTTTGGCTGTGATAAAAGTGTAGTTTCTTTCTTGAAACTACATTTCATCTAGGGCCGGGGTATTTGTGAACCTGGCCCGAGTGCACGCGCTAGGAATCCCCACATTAAACTGATCTTGTGTCACATCCTGCCAGAGTCGGGTGGCAAGAAAATACAATCGCATCTCATCCTTTTGGCTATGATCCGTTCATATCAGCTGAATCTGGTTCTCTCTCTCAGCTTTTATATTCCCTTAGTTCTTTCATTGTCTTCCTGAAACGAAGCAGTGTCTTTTCCCTTCTTTCCAGCTGATAAAAACTGAATAATCCATTATTTATGAAACAGCGGCCGGTGTAAAGGTCGTGTGACCTAACGAAGGTAGGGATAATCTCATATAACAGGATAACACATCTAAAAAGATACGTGGAAATTTAACGTACTTTCCAGGCTAGTAGAACTACTACTAAAAAGCGCTCAATAGATAACTAGATCGATAATAGTCAATAAATCAAGAATTGTTCCATTGATCTCCTTAAACAAATCCATAGTTACGTGTCAGAACTCTAGCCATGGCCAGATGGGTGATAAATCTTCTGAAATTATTAGCCTCATATTAATACTCTTCTGAAAAACCGCAAGTCATAACTTTAAATATTCAAAGTAGTAACGTAACGATAGTTTTATCTAATATCAGTTAAAACCATGTTGCTGTCATGCAGTATGCTTCAGTGTATAAACACCTCCCTTGATGGGTAGATACATTCGGATACTTACCAGTCACAGGCATCCTTCCTTGTATTGGTAGGATCATAGCTATGACTAGCTTAAACCGACTCTGACCCGCTTGGACCTGCTACGGCCAGTTAAGACTAGCTATGACTAGCTTAGACCTGCTCTGACCAGCTTGGACAAGGTATGACCAGCTAAAACCAGCGGCTCGAGTGAAAACACTCAGGTCCACATGTGAAAAACTGACCTTGAGTCACAATCTGATTCATTGGGGAGTCAAGTAAATCAACCTCTCATATAGTATGTTGTGAGTTTAATCTTTACTAGGGATCTGATTTGGAGGTCTGTGAACTTAACGAAATTAAGCCGAACAAATTCGTGAAATTTTCTTCTGGGGAGTTTCTCGCATCAAACGAATTCTGACCATCTGAAAATCGTTTGAGGCGTGGCAGTAGCAGTGTTGATTTCGAGATATATATATATAAATGACAATAGGGAAACTGTAGTTATTGCTGACGCGTTTTGTCCAATGTGTTTCGTCAGCAGTAACTATAGTTTTCCTATTGTCATTTATAAATATTGTCTTTTCTACAGGTTAACTCTGAGAAATTTTCATATATATATATATATATATATATATATATAGATATATAGACGGATATCATTAAATAATTTAACCAAGTTTTGTCTATTTATTTTTAATGTTATCCTCTCGTAATTACGGACAAGATTCTTAGTATCCTTAATAAAGGAAGAAGAAAAATTACGATGTTGATGCATATTCGTTTTATTCAGAGTACTTTCAGCTTTAGGAAAATGTTGTCATCAGGATCTTGTTTGTTTTTTTAAAGACAAAAATCATAATTTTCTTTCTTGTTTTAATAAGGATACTAAGAACATTGTCGTAATTACGAGTGTATTCTATGAAAAATAAGTAGACAAAACTTTCTAAACTATTTAATGAGACATGCCTTAATGAAGATATGCTACCAAAATATACGCTACACACACACACACACACACACACACACACACACACACACACACACACATATATATATATATATATATATATATATATAATATAAAGGCTTAAACACTAATATTCCATGGTCATAATTTATTCCATTGGAATCGTAAATACGATCCAATTCATCAGACCTACAAATTCAAAAAGAAAACAGAAAAAAACTACTCCGGAAATAAAAACAGAATTTAGAGTGAGTGTACGTATATGGATGTATGTATATGTAGATGTGTGTATATATGTGTGTGCATGTTTTGGCATGTATGTACTCGTATATATCTGTATATGGGTGTATATGTAAGTATATATGTATGTATGTATGTATAGTTAGACGGATAGATACAGGGATACATTGTTTATTTGTTTAGATGGGTGTATGTAATTGTATAGAAATATAGGGTTTTAGGTATATATGTTTATGTGCACGTATGCGTATGTTCTTATGTATATATGTGGGTAAATGTGTAAGGACTGGATGCGTAAGGATGTATGTGTGTATATGTATGTATGTGTGTGTTTATTTTTGTATTTATATATATATATGCATATATGTGTGTGTATGTGTGTATATGTATGTGAAGTGTGTGTATATGGATATATATATATATATATATATGTAGGTGTAATTATTTCAGTGTAACCCGGATATAAGAGACTTCTTCTCCGGTCCCGACAACTCTCTTATATCCGGGTTACACTCTATATTATATGCGCGGTACTTATTAGAAAGCGCTCAGTATCAGAGATACAGCTGACATATTGAACCAGATATATGTATATGCGTATATGTATATATATATGTATGTGTGTGTATGTATGTGTGTATTTGTGTATGTGTGTACATGGGTATATGTATGTGTGTATGTGGGTACACGCCTATGTGTATGTATATACGTGTATATGTTATTGTTTATGTGTGTATTCGCATGTGTTTTTGAACATAAAAATATAAGTTCTTGCTAGATTAGATAATCGTTAAATTTATTTTTTATATGTTTATATTTGATTTGTAACCTGTAGTCGATATTAATTTTGTCAAATTTTCTCAGTTACACAGAGGCCCTTTCAGTAAATGTCCTTCAATTTTAATTTCCCCCGCCCCACCTCTCTCCCCCACCACTTCTTTCCTTTTCTCTCCCTCCCTCTTATTCTCATCTTTAACATTAGATCGTCTATGGTGTGTGTATGTCACCACGAAATGTATCTTTAATGTATTAAACATCCGACAACATTTATATTTCCCCCCTTCCACTCACCTCTCTAAAACTCCCCTCTGTTAAGTTTTAATCTCCCACCTTCGCTCGTCTGTTACCCCTCTCTTTAGCTCTAACATTCGTCCCACACTCTCATACTTACACTCTCTCTAAATTCTATTTTTATTTTCGTTGTTTTTCCTGTTTTTTTTTTTTTTTAATTTATAGGTCTGATGAATTGGATCGTATTTACGATTCCAATGGAATAAATTATGACCATGGAATATTAGTGTTTACGCCTTTTTATTATATCCTTACTCTTATTGAGTTCTACCTGGATTCTATCCTCTTGGAATATTTTATTAAAAAAATATACATGTATGTGTATACACCTATGTATATATATTTATATATTATGCATATGTATGTGTATATTTACCACTAATGTTATCAATATATATATATATATATATATGTATATATATTTATATATTATGCATATGTATGTGTATATTTACCACTAATGTTATCAATATATATATATATATATATATATATATTTAGTTGTATGGATATGAGTTTGTAACCTTGGGTTTCACGCTTTTGCGATCATTTTATACAATAAAAAACTAAATAAAAGCACCTTGTCTGTCGTATTCAATGAAATTTGCATATATATATATATATATATATATATATATATATATATATATATATATATATAAATGAAGAAAAATATACGGAAAAAACAAACAAAAATCCTTATATGCAATTATGCTGTTTTAATGTTAATATGTCAACGTCGGACGTTTTGGTCTAATAAACCATCTTCAGGACATATTCATAAAGTATAATTAACATTATCAATTGAACATGACAAAGACGATAAACATAAGAACAAGATTCATCCAAACTGATAAGTGAAAGTTTTTCTTCATACTGTCGGATCTACATCCATCTATTTGCTTACATATATATATATATATATATATATATATATATATATATATGCGAGAGAGAGAGAGAGAGATTTAATATAAGTAAACAGTTTGTCACTTAGCTGATTGAAGTTTCTTTCAGCATTCCGTCTCCAGAGTTTCGTAGATAGACCCTGCGGAAATTACATTCCAAAAGTTATGAGCAATACTTATGAGCAGCTTATACTTCACGATTTCTCTTTTTCTATATATTTTCCAGATGCAATTTTTACTCACAGTATAAATGTATGTGTGTGTGCGCGCGCGCCCATTCACCAATCTCAGCGTATGTGCGTACGTGTATAATGTCGTGATTATTTATCCTTTTCGTCGTTTTTTTTCTTTTCAATTTACCCCCCACCTCTTCTTCTTTTGTCTCCCTTTTCCTCTTTTCTGTCAGTTGTTAGCATTTGACTTCCGGTTTTCTAGTCGTGTTGTCGTTGTTGATTTTTGATCGTTATATATTGAATCACTTGCTAGGTCTGCTACTAAGAAGTTTGCTTCACCATGTCACACCAGACAATTATACGTCGCCCGAATTTATCTTACACATGAATAACTCTAACACTCGTCGACGCATTGAATATTGCTACCATATCTGGTCTGGTGCTTCTGCTATGTATTTAAAGATCCTTGATAAAATCCAAAGAAAAATCTCAAATGTTATCGGCCCTGATCTGACAAGTCGGCTTCAGTCACTTTCAAACCGATGATGATCAGCTTGGACGTGGTGAGTTTGTTCACCAAGGTACCCACGGAGGAGTCACTCTCAG
>OZ010585.1:17600103-17622603 GCA_963932145.1 Acanthosepion lycidas
CATCAAAAAGCAGAAGCCGTAGAATGGTTTACCAATATAAAAAGGAAGAATGAATGGATTTCATCCAATTCAACACTTGTGACATTTTTCCGTCCATCACCGAAAATCTGCTTATAGTCTAGCAAAAATTACTCTCCTATTTTTGATCACGAAATAAATATCATAAAGCAGACACAAAAATCCATGTTATTCAATAAGGTTTATCTGTGGACTAAAAGAAGTAACCGGAAATTTAATATTTCTATGGGGGTATCTGATTCAGCGGAGGCATGCGAACTACTTGGAATCTTGTTATTCCAGCGATTAAGATTTGTTTTCGATATTACCGACACCGGACTCTAGAGAGATCACGGTGTCATTTCCCTCCCTAATGTTTAGGAAATTTTGACCGATTGAAAAACGAACAGATAATTTTTTAAAAGATCACGATCTAAATATGACCACTAGCACCAATGCATCTTTCTTGATGTGACCTTAGATTTGAATAAAGGTTATTAAAAGCCATATACCAAAGAGCTGTATAACCATAGATAGGTAAAGAATCAAAACGCCACAATAAAATTCTAGATAATTTACATAAATCATATTATATTCTACTTTTAGCAATAAAGAAATATTTGATAATAATAAAATTAAATATATAAATGTTTTAGAACTAAGCAATCATAAATTTAGAGTATTTAGAAAAAAAAGATAAAAATAAGCAAACACCATAAGAGTAACTTTTATATGGTTTAATCCGCCTTTAGATCCTAATGCTAAAACTAATACCGGAAGAATTTTCTTAAATTTAATTCATAAGCACTTTAGCCATTCACCAACACTAAAAAAGATTTTTAACAAGAATAATGTTAAGATCAAGTATAGCTGCGTTGATAACAGATATCTATATCCCAACATAACTATATTATATTAAATAAATATATTTCAGACAAGGCACAACGTTATTTTTTTTTTAAATAAACGCAACTGCCAAAAGAATATGTCCTTTAAACGGTCAATGTATAACTGATAATATTGTATATCGAGCAAGCATACATTCCGGTAACGACGTTAAATTTTATTTTGGTTCTACAGAAATCCTTGGAAATTTTGTTTTTAGCATCATCGAATCACTTGAGGCAATATAAAAATGCAAAAACAGCAGTGCTCTGTGTAAATATTTCTGGTAATTTGAAAATACTGGTAATACACCTTTTATCATCTGGAATATTGTAGCAAGAGACAAATTTTATATCTGGAAAGGAAATATAGGTAGCTTACGTCTTGCTGAAAATTAGTTATCTTAAAACACTTAAATAACCCTAGGTTATTAAACAAGAGAAATGAATTTATTGTATCATGTAGGTAAAAAATATACATTATACAACGGCTTCCCATACTGAATACTTCTCGTTTTCACTCTCGCATGGTCATGTGTGACGTCACGAGCTGCGATGCAATTTTCGCTTCCGCGTCTCGTATACACGAGTTTGCCGTTGCTTTGATATTTTTCATGCAACAAAAACAGACTATCATTATTGTTTCGTCCGTGTATTGTTTGATATATTTAAATGTAATTATCATCTTTAATAATGGCTTATGTAAACCGAAAGCTTAGATTGGATTTAAACGTTTATCAACATGGTGATTTCCTTTCGTCTTTCAATGATAATGTTATTAAGTTTATCAGACAATATGAAAGGAACTTACTTAAAACAAATAGACAAAACTTGTCTATATTATTTAATGAAACATGCATCAATGAAAAATTGCTGCCTAAATATACACAATATATATATATATATATATATATATATATATATATATATATATATATATATATATATCTCAGATAAAATTGTGGGAAGAATCCTGTTTTTCTAAGTTCACGTTTTTTAGCGGTAGTTTTTCTATATTTTCGGGCTTTATTGCGGAAATACATCTCAGTACGCGTGATCATGATGCTAGTGGTTCGATTTTTCTCAAAGCTAAATTATCAGATCTGAAAGTAAATGTCCCAGTTTAATGTCGATGAGCGAAATAGGTCAATATATTAATACGTCATTGCGATGATCTGATTGGCTGGTTTTCTGTGTTTGGGGCGAAAGGTCAGGAACATCTGATCACCAAACAGGCAATATGAGCGTGGCTTCTTTTGAAATTTCTCCATCAACTGGAGTTTTCAACTACTCGAAAGAATGTGATCCAATCGCTATAGAGGCAGCTATTTTGTTTGAATTTGAGCTTTTATCAATCAGTTGTTTTTAATTGCCTTTTCCTACAAGTAATCGATATCGTAAGCCGGCTTGTTATTGATAGAAGCAAGTTCTAAGAAGGAAAACAAAAACAGGGAAATTAGTTTTTCGAGAAACAAGATGCGATATAGAAACTAACGTAGGGCAAACGTGAGATTAATTGAAAGAAAAAGATAGAAATACACAGATACTGAGAGAGTGATGAAATGCATTATAAAAAGAAAGGTGAAGTGAATAGCCAATAGAAGGAGTGGGCGTGAGACTAACACGTCTCTCTGGAAGAGAGAGTGAAAAAGAAAGAGAATAGATTTCAACTGAGAGGGTTAGAAAATGCCAAAAGGAAGAGAGAATTACAGATGAAACAATATGGAAAGAGAGACGCCAATAAGCGATAAACATATGAAAAGGCGTGGATAAAAGAGAGACTAAGCAGAAAAGAAAATATAAGAAATAAATAGTAGGTGGAGTATGATGTAAATCCGTCCTGATCGTGCGTCACCTTGCCGTGGTAGGACGGCTTGCGTACTTCAACGACCCCCACAGCTATATGGGCGGTGGGCTTCGACCCTTAACAGGCTAACCAAGCTCAACAGGTTTCTGGGTTAGGAGCCAGATGAAAGACACACTTTGGTCTTCCAGGTTGGTTGTGGTGCAGTAGGCTAACAACCTAGTCAAACTAACTGTTACAGAAATCTGAATTATATCTTCATGGTTCAGTTAAACAGTAAACATTATGGAAAGAACAACGACACGACTGAGGAAGCGTCCTCTTAAATGGAGCGTATGACGCGTGCTGGTGAAAATTCCCCGTGAGGGCAGCCGGCATGACATGGGCGGGGCTGAAGAGGATTGTCCGCAACCGCGTCCGTTGGAGAGATGTTGATGCGGTCCTACGTCCCCTAAGAAATTAATAGGCATAATGAATGAATATTTTATAAGTCCATCATCATTCATGACCGAAATATACCCAGTAACGCTGCTAAATTACTCAAATACCCCAGAACAGATGTGACAGCCATGTTTAATGCATAGTTGAATGGCCGACTCCGTCTTGATGGTGTGTCGCCTTGACATGGTAGAATAGCTTGCGGGCTTCAACGATCCCCAGAGCGGCCCTTAGCAGGTCCAACCAAACTCAACAGGCCTAGGGTAGGAGCCTGACGAAAGACACACCCTAATTCTCCAGGTTGGGGGTTGTGTAGTAGGCTGACAACCTATTCACTTAAAAACTAGCTTGTTTCAGACACCTCAATGATATCTTCAAACAACGACACGACTGAGGAAGAGTTCTCTAAAGTGGAGCATATGACGTGTGCTGGTGAAAATTCCCCGGAAAGGCATCCGGCACGACATGGGCCGAGCTGAAGAGGATCGCCCGCAACCACGTCCGTTGGAGAGGTGTTGTTGCGGCCCTATGTCTCCCAAGGAAACAAGAAGCATAATGAATAACAATATGGTCCATATATAGGGATTTAAATTTGCAGAGTGACGGCTTAAACAGTAAACATTATGGAAAGAACCAGTAAATGAAAGACGCGGTAAATAAAGAAAAGGAATATAATGGTTAAATGAAAGACGTAAGAGAAAGACTTTAGATATGTGTGTGTGTGTGTGTGTGTGTGTGTGGCAGGGATGATATGTGAGTAACTCATATAGGTGGAGGGCCAAGGAGAAAAAATTTGGGAAGGAGGAAAAGGAAATAATTTGTTTTGTTTTCTTTTTCTTCGGTGGATGATTAACATGAATGAAAATGGGGATAAGTGTAACCCAAGCAGGCCGCCATATTCCTGATCAGTTGGAAATTGTGGCTGTTTGCGCTTCCTTTTTTATGGAAGAGCTCTCATTGCTGATGACCCGGAAGTCATCCAGGATTGCACAATAAATTGCCAAGAAGAGTCGTATGGTTTGTAGTTTGAGAAGATGGAAAAAATTGTAGCTGACGGAAGTTACACAAGTCGATACCCGGTCAGTATCGGCTGGGTTACCGTGGAGAGAGGGGGTATGATTTTGGGAGACCCGAAAACTGTAATGTACCTCGGCTAGAAACATCACTGATTATGTGTAATAAAGCATCCAATAGATGTATATTACGAAAATGATAAATATGGAACAAAAAGAGAGACATAAGGGGAAAGAGAGAGAAGGGCCATAGATAGTTTGTTATGAAATAAGGGCCTTCTAAATTGCTCAGATGAGAGACGGAAATAGAATATTACTAAATGACAAAAAAACATATAAAGTAAAGTCTAAACAGAAAGACAAAGAAAGTGAAAAGGGATATACATAACCCGTTGGAATAAGAGGTTTACAATTAGTCGGAACGAAAAAAATGGAAAAAGATACAGGGATGTAGGGAATGTTAGGGTTAAGGAGAACGTGTGAATTGACAGATTGAAGGAATGTGATAGGAAATGGGAGAGCGAGAGAGAGACAATGAAATGATTTAGCGAGGAAGACGTAAGAAAAGAGAGATCAATAATAGAACTCTTATAACAACATCATTAACCAGGATGATGACGACGAATGTAAGGACTTCCGGTCCCACTAGGGAATGCTGGGATCAAAACGGATCCAGCGGGGAGTTTAAATAAAATATGTTGCAGAGTGTACCATGTGTCGTGTCGTCTTTGTGTTGCTTCCGGCTTTACAGCGGCCAGTCTCGTATATATCTTTCTGCCCTAAGGCCAGGGGACCATGGAGTCAGAGAAGGATCCTTCATAATACAAAAAAGAAATATTTTCTAGAAAAACAGGAGCCAATTTGAAATAAAAATATTTAAAAAAAAAAAAAAAAAAAAAAAAAAGAAAGAAAGAAAGAAAAATGTTCAAATTAACTCCATCAGAAGCGTTTAATTTTATAAACCCGGGAAATTGGCAGAAATGGTCGCAGAGATTGCAACGCATTCAAGAAGCATCGTGACTCTGGGAAGGAAATAATAAAACTCAAGTACATTAATATATTGTATGAGAAGCGAAGCCGAAAATATATTCCTGACAACTTTCTCACAAAGAGAAGACGCAAATATGTACGACTCAGTTTTGGAAAAATTCAATGCCTACTTCATGCATGCAAGAAATATAGTTTATGAAAGCGGACAATTTTATCTTCGAGTTCAATTACCAGAACCCGTGGAAACGTTTATTCGCGCGTTGCACGAATTAGCAGAAGCATGTCAGTTTCCAAAGAAAAATGACCAAATCAGAGACTGTCTTGTGATAAGAATACAGAATAAAGACCAATCCGAAAGATTACAATTAATTCCTGATTTGAAACTCGAGAAATCTATGGAGATGGCCAGGAGTAGTGAGCAAATAAAATCTCAAATGGAAAAAAATCCACGAGAAAAATGTAGACGAGAAGAAGTCTACGAGATACAAAAGAAAAACATGAACATGTGGAAACAGTAAATGCCGTAGATGTTTACCTCTGTTGTGGACAGGTACTGAACTCAGAATTATTTGAGCCAAGTTACCTACCAGTGAATAAAAGCGTTGGATGAAGTAATCCAATGACTTGACTTAAAGAGTTGTGAGTTCCTTCCCAGGCCACAGAAGCGGTGAACAAAAGCTTGGAGAGTTGAGGTACGAAAAGGAAATCTTTAAACTGAGATATCCGGCAGAGGCATGGTACGTGGAACTAGAACAGTCTACCCCGGTGGAGGAAATAAAGGGTTCATTTCGAAATTCCAATCATCTGAAGAAGTCCGCAATGTGCAGCGGTCGAAACGTTATAGACATGACAACAACGATGAGGGCAATAAATAGTGTAACAAAATCAGGAAAAATGGCGAAAAGAAAAGAGAGTTAAACAGAATGTAAGGAAAGAGAAGAGAGAGAAAGGATGGAAAGGAAGACAGTAATAAACAAAGAAAAAGAGAGAAGGAAGTGAATAATGAGATAGCTGAGAAGACGTTCACTTTATCGACTGACCACTAATTATCGGCTGGTTTAATATTTATGCTATCCACCCGGAAAATATAACCGTGGTAACAAACTAATTCAACTCAGTGACTTAATGTGAATGGTAAGGGTCGATGTTGTTGGAAATTAGAATTAATATTGGCTCGTAATGTCTTTGATACTTCATTGTAAATTCGCTGATATTGTAAGCCTTGATAGTTATGCAACAAATACGACGGAACTTTTATATCTAGTCTCACTTCAAGAAGTCGGTGATCATAGCTCTCCACAACATTCTATCCTTTGTAACCCAGTATGTTATTTTTTCTTTTCGTATCATAGCACCCTGTTCTGTCATTCATTTTTAAAAGCTCGTTATGTATATTACTCGCTGTTTTACTTTGACTTCCTTGATTTCAATATATCCTGTGAGTGTCAAAGTCTCCAAGCCCTCTTCTCTGAAGGTTTTCTATCCCAGAATATACAAATATCTCTTTCTGATTCTAATTATAAGTATCATTTTGCCTTAAAAGTTCTTTTGTGCATGGTATTCTCAGCAGCCTTCTGTAGAACATTATTGTCTCATATTTTCTCTTCATCTGTGGGCATTGATATTACATAACAGTTCAGCAATCTTGTCATTATTTCGAAGAAAATTATCTAGATTCTTAAATTTTTAAAATCATTCCACCCCAAACAAGGCGATAATGCCAGTAAAACGCACGTGGTTACAGGGAGCGAAAAAGAGGGAGTTTAGTCAGATGTGAGTAAGAAAAAAAAGGAACAGGGTTCAGGAGACAGAAAATGACGATTGACATTGCATTTAAAATTTTGAAGATTATAGGGCCAAGAGGTCGGAAATTAATTTCTTATGTGGGAATAATTAGAACAGAGGAAGTGGTTGGATCTAGATAGATCATCAGTAAAACATGAGACCTAATTGCCAATCTAGTAGCACGCTTAAATTGATGAAGTTGAGGCACCAGAGAAAAAAAGAGTGTCGCTTGAGCGTGTGTCCTATCGATCAGTTGCTGCTTTAGTGTGCATCCTACCACAACATTGGTATCCTACATTATTAAGGCATTGTAAATATATTTTACTAATCAGTTTCTACTTTAGAGTGTACCCTATCTACATATTTGTCGCTGCATCATTAAGAAATTGTAAATAAATTTTAAGTATGCATCAAATTAAAGAAAGAAATATATATGATTTCTCAGACATGAAGTTATAGCGCTGGTATGAATATATACCGAAGTATTAATCATACCATTTTCAATGAAATGATCTAGAAAGAAATTTCCAATGAAATAATCTAGAAATTTATTAAATATTTATTCCGTAAACTATTCACACTATTTACATATTTCGGACTGTTTTCCTCATCCTTTTTCTCACATCCCCGATGTTTCGGCTGTTGTACGCTTCGGCCTTCTTCAGGATCTGTCTATATTTCTGAGAGAAGTCTTGTAAATACGTTATTTACATTGTTCGGGCTGTTCTCTTCATCTTTACTGTCCCATTCATGACGTTTGGGACGTGTACTGTCCGACCTTCTTCAGGATATGCTTATGGTATTATTAATACTTCGGTATATATTCATACCAATGTCATAGAGGAGTATTGTAACTATTTACACTATTTACATTGTTCGGTCTATTGTCCTCATCTTTACTGTCACATATACGACGTTTCGACGGTTTTACGGTCCTGCCCTCTTCAGGATTTTTCTATATTATATTTCTTGTAACTATTTACTCTATTTACATTGCTCGGAATGATTTCCCCATCTGTTCTGTCACATACACGACGTTTCGGCCGTTGTACGCTCCGGCCTTCTTCAGGATCTGTCTGAGATGAGGTATTGTAACTAATTACACTGTTCGGACTGTTCACAACATTTTGGTCTTTGTACGCTCCGTCCTTCTTCAGGGGATATTTGTTGGAATTTCAAATCAAATTTAGCCCACGGGTGTGAGTTCGATCCCACAGTGGAGAGAACAAAAACTTAGAGAGTTATCAGGGCGAATTAACTAAAACTACGATATGCAGAAGTATCGTACTTGAATCTACCCACACCCGTTAAGTATAAAATAAGAAATAAAAGTTTGTTTTTGGAAAATATATGCTTTCCTTAGCATAATCCAAATTTCGACATTTTTAGAACAAAGAAATTTCCTATTTCTTGAGCTGCCGGAGAAGGATTTTTACGTCTGTGGCTCTACACGAATATTAAAGAAAAGAGAAAACAGGTTTTAGAGATATCATACGGCAGGTGTTGCTACTACGTATATCCACTCCAGCCAATCGTATGTTTGTGATAATGTAGATGTGACAGTAAAATTGGTATTAACTAATTACTAAAATTTTAATTCATTGATTGATTATATTTCTAGGGATTATCAACCATTTACAGGTTATGTAAAGCCATAAAATATTTTTAGATTGTAAGAAATTTTTATGGAGATAATAATAGTTTAGTGATAGTCTACTAATTAATCCACCTGGGTGGGGAAAGAAATGGATTCATACCTGGGGGGAAAAGAAATGGATTCGTTCAACGGTATTTGCGTGTAATTGAATATAATGAAACCGGCTGAAATTAAAACTCAACTCTCTGATGAAGTATTCTGATCCATTATACCAACTGCATATCCAAGTTTACAGCACCTGGCATTCTCAAGCGGTCACTCATTTAGGTACTGGACCAGGCTCGATGTTGCTTAACTTCGGTGATCGTACGGGCATCGGTATTTCTAGGTAATGTGGCCGTAAGCGATGTAAAGAACACCAAATACATCACGTATTCTTCACATGTTTCTTCTATATATTTAGTGATTCTTGATAAAATCTAAAGAAGAATCTGCAATGTTATTGGTCCTGATCTGACATCTCGCCTTCGGACAATTCCCAACCGCCGCAATGTAGGTTCTTCTCCGCCTTTTTTCTAAAGACCTTCATGGTAATTGTTCTGATGAAATTTCATCTATGGTACCTAGATTTTATAAATTGAGGGATGCTACTAGATCAGCGATAAGGCCTCATCCTTTTACTGCTGAAATTACTAGATGTAATCGTAAGTTCTATGCTAAGAGTTTATTTTCTCGCACTTCCCTCTTGTGGAATTCTCTTCCAATTTCTTGCTTCCCGGTCAATTTCAATTTTCAAAAATGTATGTCAATCGTTATATTCTGTTTTCTTAATTCTTGTTCTGTTCTTGTTTTCTCTCTGTCATGGGTCCTTACCTATAACTACAGAATGAACTCTTCCTAACACTATGTATACTACACCTCTCAAGAGAGATGGTCGAATGAAGCCGAGCTTCTTGGCTTGACGGCCGAAATCTCTCCCTCTGAGCAGAGAGGAACCCGAACGAGGCTCCGCCGGACGGCAGTCTCGTTCGGGGAGGTTGACCAACTCGGTCCCGTTTATACGGGTTCTACGGGCATTTTTTGACCGAGCTTACGGGGTCGGGAAACCCACGTTAAACTCGGCCTTGTGCCACATGCAACCCTCGTGGGGGTGGCTAGATACCGAATCGAGTCAAGCCAATAGTAGTTCACTCCAAACCAGACTGACAGTCATACTAACACCTTCCACATCTTGTATTATTATTTCGTGTAATATACCTTCGTTATTTCTACTCTTGTGTTCGTGTTGTTCTTCCTTGGTCCTAACCTTGACCATAACACTCTCCTTAATAAGGTATTTGTTTTCTTATCTTGTCTAAAACACAATAACCCCAGGAGTTATTATCGTCTTGCTCGGGGTGAATTGATTAAAGTAATCTTATAATTATAGTCTGTAAATTGCATGAACGTATTTCTTCTAATATCTATTATTTTGTGAAACATTGCCTTGTAAAATAAAATCTAAAATTGTCTCCTGTTCTTATATGACCATTTAGCAAACATTATCAGATTACATGATTTGAGTATGAACTATTTATACACGAAACAAATACTTCTATTAGATATTTATCTAATTCTGATTTTCCTATCGATTTTCTCTTGCTGGCTAACTGGACTCCGATCAGACTTCCTTTGACTCACTGAATATATGCGTGAAAGGATAGCTAAAAGCAACAAGACCATTTATCTGGCACGAAAGTTAAAATTCACCCTTCTGGTCATCAAGCAAATTCGACCAACCTCATCTACAACATTTTTTCTAAGGCGGAATAATATCTTTCTTACACTATTCGAATCCAATAGCAATGAGGCACTCAATCTAGAAGATGATTGAATGAAGTTGTTTTATGGACATTAGTGTAGGAAGGAAGAACTGAAGATTATGACAATATATATTATAGATAACGATTGTTGTATTGGTTAACCCTCTGCTGACAGGTTTTCATTTATTATTTTTACGGTTTATCAACCTCTTTAAGGTTATTTAAAAAGCGAAATATATTTTGTGAATTAAGAATTTTTGTGGGGAGATGACAAAAATTTGATGATACAAGTTTTATTATTTAACCCTTGGTTGGGAGGAGAAAAAGCGGATTCATACATTTTGCCAATGGTATTTACACGTAAGTGAATTTAATGAACTCGATTGGAATTCGAACCCGACACTCCGATTTCCAATTTATCCAATACGCCACCCGCACATTCAAGCTTACAGCACTTGTTATTCACGAGTGGTCACTCTTCTAGGTACTGACCATTTTGAACATTGATTAACTTCGGTGATCGAATGAGAACCGGAATTTCAGCTTGAAATGGCTGTAAGCCCTAGTGACCAACGAAACCTCGTCTTGGGAGACTGTTCCTTTTGGGAAGAAGTCGCCTGGAAAAGGAAGGGAATAAGGTTGATTCGGGTTTGTGTACATGGCATGAAACGTCTTACTTGTAAATGCCTGAAATGATAGTACTAAGAAATGTAGCTCATTTGCCACCGAATTATCAAGACTAACGAGAGGGCTTACGGGGTTGTCGGATGGGAAATAACTCAGGACCCACGTAGACGCTTTCGAACTTCGTCTAGGCGAGTCCATTTTGGTTTGATCTGCCTCTTGCAAAGATGAAGCATCGCACGTGGAGTTAAGTACTTTCTGAAGCGATATAAGGGGCAACCATTTTTCCAGTATATTCTGATAGATTCCAGTCGAAACATAGCTAATGGTAATACATTCGATACACACAAGAACATAAATACATTTAAAAAAAACATAAATGCAAGCGTGAATTTTGATCTGAATTTGTTATGTATGATTTTTTTATTGAATGTAGGAGGTATATAACTAATGGAGAAACTTTCAATTAAATTCATTCATTAAAAAGCAAATTATGTCAAAACATATGTCTTTATTGTGGAAACTAAAAAAAGTTGCTTATCTTACTGAAGTCCTTATATATATATATATATATATATATATATATATATATATATATATATATATTCAAGAAAGAAATTCGGATTACTAACACAGAAAATGTCTCATATCGAGAATATTTAACATTGAAAAACAAAAGAAAAAATTAATTATTTTTAATAATATGTGGAAATCTCCGCTTTTACCTGAAGACGGTCACGAGACCAGAAACACGTGTAGTAAAACTATGTAAAACAAAGCATAATATTTTTTCTAAATAAATCCACATTACAACCAAAAACGTTTACGGCACCTCTCTTCTCTTCTTTTTAATATACATACTTTTCTCTCGTTGGAACCACTACAACCTCTTTCTTTTATATATATATATATATATATATATATATATATATATATATATATATATATACCAAATTCATTAGTCATATATAGAAATAAGTTCAACCACAACTCGACATAAAGAATGCCTCACTCATAAAAAGAGAAGGCAATCCTGATAGTACCGCAGTTCTTTTATGTGTCGTTTCCCTCCAGGATGCAGGCAATTATGGTCATCCACATCTTCCAGTCTCTTGCAGCTCTTAATAAGCTTTGTATTTTTGTTATTTCTCCCAAACCCAGTCTCTACCATCCATTTACTCAAGTACGATGCTTTCCTCTGTCCCTCTTTCCCTCAACCTGTCCTTAGATTTTCCGCCCCATCTCTCTCCCCCACCCCTTTTTCTTTTCTTTTCCTCTCCCTCTCTCATCTTCTGATCTTTAAGATTAGATCGTCTATTGTGTGTGTATGTCACTACAAAATGTATCCTTTCCGGTGACATCTTTAATGTCTGAGACATCCGACAACATTCATATTTCTCTCACTTAAACCGTCTTTGACTCCCCCTCTAAAACTTCTCTCTGTTAAATTTTAATCTCCCCCCATTCATCTTTAGACCTTCCTGTTCTTCTCCTGTTCTTCTCTCGTCTGTTACTCCTCTCTATAGCTTTCATTTACGCTAACATTCGTCCCACACACTCATACATACACTCTCACTAAATTTTATTTTTTATTCCCGGAGTTGTTTTTTCTGTTTTCTTTCTGACTTTGTAAGTTTGATGAATTGGATCCTATTTACGATTCCAATGGAATAAATTATGGCCATGGAATATTAGTGTTTAAGCCTTTTTATTATATATATATATATATATATATATATATATATATATATATATATATATATATATAGGGTTTCTATAAGGTTCGTGTGCATTCATAACTTTATTTGTATTTGCGATAGAAATTATTTGTAAAAAGGATTAGAAATAAATAAATTTGTTAACGTTTTACTGAAATTTTATTTAAGTTTCCACAGGTCCTCCATCATTAGCAATACAAAGGGTAATACGATTTTGTAGTTCACGGAAAACATTTGTCAACAGATTTAAAGTAATGCCTGAAATCACATAAGTTATTTTAGCTATACTTAAAACTAAGTACATAAAACTTTATAACATTTTTTACAGATTATTTCTATCGCAAATACAAATAAAGTTCACACGAACGTTATAGACACCCTATATATATATATATATATATATATATATATATATATATATATATATATATATATATATATATATATATATAAGATTGGCAGCATATGTTTTATATTACAAAGGATCAATTAGCAATATTAATGCAATTATTGGCGAAAGTACTAGCTGAATTAAAAAATCCACCATATCCTTTTTATACATAAGGATCTCATCATTCAGCGGATTATTAGTAGTATAATGCTTATAATTATGTCTACTAGCGAAGGGATTTCACCAATAATTGCAATTATATTGCTAATTGATTCAAGGTATGATTAACTCTTTGTAATATATATACATATGAGGTTGGTGCAAAAATAATGACATAATAATGTCGTTTTTTTGACGTATTTTGAATGTCAAAAAACGACATTATTACGTCATTATTTTTGCACCAGCCTAATATATATATATATATATATATATATATATATATAGCAACAGATAAAATAAAACGTTCAACATATCCTTCACTATTCATAGTTTCTCCGGTATTTTATTCACTCGTTAGAAGGTTTATTAGTAAAAATGAATTTACTTACAGAAATCGCATATTCCTTAAAAGTTATTAATCAATTTTCTCGATTTATCAAATGCTGGAATTACTTCCTCGAAATTTAAAACATAGCACTGTATATAAACTATTTCAGAACTTCTAATGAAAATTACCGTTTACATACTAAAATCAATATGTTGCTGAAATTTTCTGTATATTTTTAAATGATAAATATAGCATTGAACCTTAAATTTATTAGAAATATTATTAATAACTTATATATTACACAATATGCCTCGTTCTGCAAATATATATATATATATAAGTAATTATTAGGAGGATTTGATAATTATAATTAATTAATTCATCGAGTCTGAAAGAAACCTCAACAGAATGCAGAAAGCGCTGGACGCCCATTTCGTCCTATATTTGGGACTCATCAGCAGTGCGCATCCACTACCGAGAATTGAAACCCGGACAGTTAGGTTGTCAAGCAAACATCATACCAACTGTTCCAATGTGCCTCGATAACGAAGAGATTGCAAATCAGACTCAATATAGCGCCGCTCGCTCACATATTCCGTGGTGGAACTCAACTGAGATTCTCTCTAACCATAGGACTGTGCCCCCTGGAGCCACGACTACTCTCACCAAGCCACTCCAACTGGAGCATTAGAAGCCGGTTCAAGCGATGATAAACACAGAAAGTAATTATTAGGAGGACTTGATAATTATATTTAATTAATTCATCGAGACTGATAGAAACCTCAACAGAATGCAGAAATCACTGGACGGCCGTTTCGTCCTATATTTGGGACTCATCAGCAGTATATACATATATATATGTATACACATATATTTACTTATATATATATATGTGTGTGTGTGTGTGTGTGTGTGTGTGTGTGCAAGTTTCATTAAATATGAGAGACAAGATGCTTTGATTAAGCTTTTTTTATATAATTTTTCTATAATGTTATATTTTTTTCTTTTCAGATTGTTACAAACAAACTAGACGAAAGTAGACTTAAGATCAGTATAAAAAAACGCAAAACACAAGTAGACAAGTGCTAAAAAATATAGACTAATTATTTATTACAAAAACTTTGAAACCGCCATGTTTATAGTTAAAAATATTAATTCATATCCCAGATGAAGATCTAGATTGTATTTCTGATCAATCAAAATTCATAAACATTAAATAAGCCACATTACAACATGTTTAACAAGAAGACACACACGACATCTTTACGACAATAGCTCAGTTAGGTCTCATTTAAATACTCATGGAGACCTACTGGACCCTATTCGCAGCATACTGGTTCATAATACAAATATAATACCATCGTCTAAATGTAAAAACGCTAAAAATATGGAAGCCTTATTAGTAAAAACAAAAAAATAACAAAAAAAAACACTCAATAATATCAAGTATGAACATGGACACAATATATTGACCGTGTTTTGAAAATAAAATATATATATATAAATATATATAAAGACATCCAACAATTTATTTCTATTTAGCAGTTAATATATTTCATCCATGAAAATCGTTAAATATATAGCCGAAAGCGCTCGAGAAATTATAATTTATTTTATATAAATTATTTTATTGTAAAAAAAAACATCGTATTTTTTATTTGTTCACCGACTCTTGATACTTTGAGGTATGACGAGGCGCCACTTTCTTTCTGTACGTTTCCAAAAGACACTATTTCGAAAGGGATGTTAACTAAATTCAAATCATGCATTATGCACATTACTTTCACGCGTGATGGTATCCTGTATTTTTTAAGTCTGATTTTCAGATACCATTTCAGAATTTACTAATGTTTTTCATCAGGTTTTCTGACGCCAATGGAACCCGCCTGTGTCACATGATATCTTCATTAATATCTGCCTTTCGTTTCTTTTCTTTTTTTTCCCTTCTTATTGATTTGGATGCATGTATACCCTTTTCCACTACACGGGTTATTTGCCAAAATAAATAAATACTACACACAAGCAAAAAACACAGATACAATACCACAAAACCGGATACAAATCAATCCACAAAAGCGTTTTTAAATTATAAACAGACGCAACATTTATTGCTTTGTAATAACCTACAAGAAATGTAATTTATTACTCTTTTTAAAAATACTTATAAAAGCTTATATGTCGTAAACGAAAAAAGTGTGGGTTTATGGGTAACAGTCCACGTCTACGAGAACGCATTTCATCGAAATTCAATGAATAACATTCGTATCAACAAAACACGTTTAGTTTTAGCGAGGTTTCGGCAAATATGAAAAACAACTTCAGTTTTCTAAGAATGTTATAACAATTCTAGTATCGGGAAATTGAACGCAGGATAGGTTGTGCTTGAGAGTATTTTTGTCCGACACCGTGAAATGCACCAATAACAAAATATTGATCTGAGAATGAGGTACATGTTCTTAAACAGATTTCGACTCTCATATAGATGATATACATCACATCTAACTCGTTCGGAAATGTCTAAATTAACATCTGTATATAAGCATTTTCTCAGTTCAATGATGAAAAATAATTTCAAGCGAATGAAGTCGGAAAATGTTAAAATACAGACAAGCACTTCTAAATCACAAATCCCTTTCACAACGAAAACTACATCACTTGAACACGTTTAACAGTAGCAACAAATTGTTCAGTTTTTATGTGATTATTTTGTTTTAGTTCGATAAATAAATGTATGTATTTCTTTATTTAGAATGGGAAAATAATGGTAGAATCAAGATAATTGGATTTCGTGTGGAAAGCTAGTATCTAGATTCTACCATTATTCGGTTATACCATTATTTTTCTATTCGAAATAAAGAAATGCATAAATTTATCAAACTAAAATGAAATAAATACTAAAATCAAAATGCTTGACAGGAAACTCTCAAACTTTAATTTCCAGGAAAATTGTTTTAAGAAAAAAATAACGTTTAATTGTTCGACTAATGTTACCATTATTCAGTTAAATTCCAAGAGTTGAATTCTTTGTCTTGTGAAAGATGATCCACCTGCAACCTTCTTTAAATAAGGAGAAAAATACCTTTTTACGCCACGCATCTAACTCAATTTTTGACACAGACATATCCTGACAACCTTCTGCGCTTGCGCTAAAATCAAAACTGGCATAACATACGCAGATTGTCTGATGTTTTTCCTCATTCTCCACTAGAATTCTTTGTCAGCTAATTGAACCTTATCTCGTCAGCTATTACAAATTATTCTTACCTCCTTAGTTATTGACACATTCCTATAATTATGCGATCTGTTTGATATGGGATAGAAGGTTTTGTCTCGTTCTCTTGTTTTTTGTAAGATAAACTTAGGTCTTGTGTCTCGCTATAAACGGCTACATTTGAGAGTCAAGCAGCAGGCTTTATTAATTTTTGTTCTTCTGCTTGTGTGTATCGTTGTGGTTGGTGGTTTAGCAACCTCTACAGATCCATATACTTAGGAGCTATTTCATCATCAATGAAAATGTAAAGCAAGTTTGACCTAAAGCTGATCATCCAAATTTGATGGATCAGCACTTGGTTCATTCATGGTTGCGTGGGTAGAGGAAGCAGAGATCTTTGCAGCATGAATACATCATTCCTTTGTGACTTGCCGGAGGGGCGTTTGCTGTCTCCCTGTAGTTAGATGTCGTGCGTGAAACTGCCCTGGGTCTGATATACCTCCGAATTTGTGACGGAACAGGGAAGAGAAATGTTCTGGTCAATGGTATACCATTTCATGTTAGGGGCCTTCGATGTGCTTGGGATCAACGTTCAGTAACAAGCAGAGCCAATGAATCCTCCTATAGCAACTGCATATAAACCTATAATATATATATACCTATATAGACCTATATTTTTCAGCATCCCTATGCTTATGATATTCTATCATCACCATACTGCATTAATGAAATTGCAGTAACTTGTTTTCTGGCCTTCAAAGATCATAAAATGTACTCAACAAAGCATATTGCTAATCAATCTTGATTTTGGACTAACATTAAGAAAGTAATTTACCAAGGTAAGTCAAAAGTTTTGCACGATAGTGAATTATGTGATGAAAATAAGAGACCCAAGCTGTATCTTAAGCTCATTTATATAGAAATTGGCTCAGTGCAAATTTTGATCTAACCAATTGTAGACGTCTTGTGTCTCTATATAAACAACTACATTTGAGTCGAGCAGCAGGCTCTTTTTTTTTCTTTCTGCTTGTATGTGTTCTTATGGTTGCTGTTTTGACAAATAGTATGGATCCATACACTTAGAAGCTATTTCAGCATCAATGAAAATGTAAAGCAAGTTTGACCTAAAGCTGCTTGTCCATTCATAGTTGTGTGGATATAATTCGTTTTCCCTTACTGACACGCGTCCTGGGTAAGACGATAAACTACATCTGACAGCAAGGCCTCTGATCAAGAGGTTTTGGGGAACGTGGAACCACCTCTTAATTGCTGGTGTTCCCAAATCTACCCTGACCTGGGGTGGTAGCACCTGTTAGGGTCCCAGCTATGGGCAAATAGTTAACCCCTAAACTGGGGGCAAAACACTTTGAATGTGTAAAAATATGTTTTAATATCGGCAATATATGTTTTGATGAGAAAAATTACCAACAATACATTTTTCGTAAAATATTACCCGCGATGAATTTTTGAAGGCAAAAATATTATCAGCTATACATTTTTGGAAAAACAATATAAACAGCAATACATTTTCGAGAAAAATATTACCAGTTATACATTTTAAAGAAAATATATTAACAGCAATTATAATTTTTTTTTAAAAGTACCTGCAATACATTTTTGAAAAAACATTATTACCAGCAATATATTTTTTGAAAAAATATTAACAGCAATACATTAAAAAAAAATATTACTAGAAATACATTTTTGAAAAATTAAATGCATTAAATAATCCATTGAGATTGATATGCCGTAAAACAAAACAAACCAAACCAAATCGGGTCTTCAGTTCTGAAAGTCATTGTCAAGTATTCATTTCAGAGATATATAATTATATAAAAGTGTTATTTGGTGGGGGGGGGGCGTAAACGAAATTGTTTCCAAAATGTATATTTTGTTATCCTCGTCTCTCATAAGAATAACCAGAGAGAAGGAATTAGTAAAATGTGTCATTGAACAGTAATAATAACAATGTTTGGCCGCTCGTATCCGGGCAGGCCTGTCTACTAGGGAGACTAGCCAATCTATGTCTCAGACGCCAGCTCAGGCACATTTGTATTTGTTCAACAAACCCACAGAGCCAACCTGTGATTTATACTGCAACTTGTTACAATTTCTGGGAGATCTTTTGTGATCAAGTCCGAACAAGGTCATTTCACTCAAACCCTCGGTCATGAAAACTTGTGACATGCTAGCACAACCATCTAGTCAGGTTTGGAACAACCAATGGTAAGGATTTTAGGCCAGCCTATAATAAATCGAACCCAGATCTCATGGTCAGAAAGCCAATGTCCTAACCACTAGACCACATGCACAATGAACAAAAGCTGTTGATAAATGACACTGTAATCTGTTATGTGCTGACCCCCTTCAGGATGTGGGAATCATGACGTTATACTATTTTCTATCTTTTCTAGGTTTTAAATTTGATATCCCTTGGTATTTTATATTAAACGTTCCCACTCTGAACCCTGACGATAGGCACGAACGAGGAGTGGCAGAACTAATTTTAACTCGATTTAAAACCCCTAACCCTTAGTTCCGAGTTGAAATTAATTTTGCACTCTCAAACGAGAGATCATTTTCTAGGACTTCAGTTTCAGAGAAAAGAAAGTTTCAGAAACTACTAATTACAAAGTTATTAAAAGATAGGAAACCTTCTTAGCTATTACACTTACAGAAAACAATCAAGACATCATTTTAAGGTGTTTATTCTTGTGAAGCTTGCACACGGACTTCCAGTCAGTTTTTTGACATCTCCATTTAACTGTTCGTTGTCTTATTATTCTTCTGTGTAGAGTGTCACTCCAGCACGTTGACAATCATGGTTCTTCACAACTTCCTAGCGCTTGTGACTTTTAGCAACGATTGTCCCTTTGAAAAAACTCCCTCACCTCGTTCTGTCAATTATTCACACAAGAACATCAGTGCCTCCAGGTGAGTGATTTATTGCACCTTCTCGGGCGAACGTTTTCAGCTGACATGCAGTGGAAAGAGTATATTGGCTCTTATTCCTAAATCAGGGGCTAAAAAAGTTGGATAACTCTGTCAGGCAATTATTCTCACCAGAATCTATGTTAAGTATTTATAAGTCTACTACTCGTCCTGGCTTTGAATATTCCTACAGCATCTATTCTGGTGCTCTTACTATATAGTTAAAAATTCTTTATAAAATCCCAAAAAGTATCTGCAATGTTACTGATTCTGAACTGGCATCTCGGGTTCAGTCCCTTTCCCAACACAGTAACGTAGCTTCCATCTGTCTTTTCTATAAATACTTTTTTCACAATAAACTATAATTAGAATACCAGAAGCGGCTTTTAACGGTGTGAAGCAAGTCTCATGAACGGAAGAGTTAAGGGGTGATTCGTTCAAAAGACAATAACAATTAAGTAATAAAAAATGTGGATTTAAAAATAAGATCCATTAATTCCTTATATCTCTCTCACACACACATATATATATATATATATATATATATATATATATATATATATATATATATATATATATATAATGTAAGGTTAATTTGGAGGTGGCTAGCCATTATAAGTTTTAGAAAGTCGCTGCTGGCCGGATCGGCCTCCAGAAAGGCTGAGGAAACGCCGAGTGTCCTATTTTTACCTTTGGTGTCTTGCTTTATTGATAATTGCGGAAATATCTCTTCCACACTCAAAGTCGATACACATCATGTTCAGCATCGGCGATAGGAGAATTTGCTTTGATACAGAATTTATTTTCATAAAAACGTGCAGCTGCGTAGGCATCCCAGGAAGGAAGAATTATAATACCAGAAGCGGCTTTTAACAGTTTAAAGCAAGTCACCTGAACGGAAGTAGTAAGAGGTTTCCGGTCAACGATCTTTATATATTGAGCTCGGATTCTTGACTACAGAAGTCGCACTCGGAAGCAATCTTAGAGGAGAAGCCAGTAGATACCCAATGAGTTTGCCGAGAAAGTGCATCGTTCCGCCATATTGTAATTTGCGAGCCACTTCGCTGACATGGTTGATGCTAACCTAGTGAGTCCTTGTGACTTTTGGGGGCTAAGCTTTTCCGATGGCATGAATTGGAAAAATTATATGGAATCAATTGTTAGTTCAGCTGCTAAAAAATTTGATTCACTGTGTCGTGTTAGATTTATGAGTCGATCGTTCGTCCATGAATATTGCTGCCACATTTGGTCTAACACTTCTGCTATATATTTAGAGATTCTTCATAAAATCCCAAAGAAGAATCTATCTTACAAATTTATAAATCTGCCATTCATCCTTGCCTTGAATATTTCTGCTACATCTGGTCTGGTGCTTCTGCTATATATTTAGAGATTCTTGATAAAAAAAAAAAAGAAGCGATACTATGTACGTTGTACGCTCTGGCCTTCTTCACGTCGTTGGAATGTCGAACTGAACCTTTTATTTCGCTCTCTGTCGTAGACCGTTCTAGTTCCACGTGCTATGATTAATAGATGTCAGTTGTCAGTCAACTCCTGTTAATTCCTCTCTCCAAGTTCCCCACTGTCTAAAGCAGGTATTGAACTCACAACTCTTTGGGTCCTGTCACTGGGTCTAACCAACGCTTTTATCTACTGTGCCATGTGTCCCTAAGAAGGCCGGAGCGTACAACGGCCGAAACGTTGTAATAAATATGGCGAAAAAGATGAATACAATAGTCCGAATAATGTAAATAGTGTATATAATACCTCATCTCAGAAATATAGACTGATTGTGAAAAATATGTCTTGTATAGCATTAACACTAGTAGGCCAATGGAGGAAAACTGGTTTGTAACTTTCAAAACCCTCAAAACAAAAATAGTAAAAAATTTTCTCACCATTCAAAATGAATGGCTTACACCCTCAAAAAGTCTCCTTGCTTTGAGCATCTATTGTGATTCAAGTTTATCCAAATGGTGCAACTCACATACGTGATCCATAGCTAAAGACACTCAAAAATGGTCTATTTTTTTACAGTTGTAGAATATATCTACCTCCTTCGTTCTATCTTTACAAGAAACAGATCAGAACGAATATCGAGTATTGTTGCCATACCCCGGTAAGGAATGATTTATCCACACTTCGCAGCCTCGACAAATTTCAAAGAGGTTATATCACATGTATATAGAAGCGAGCCATCATAATTCCCTTCGTATTTCATTGATAGGAAGACAGTTCTTCTTCCCAAGATCTGCTGCTGCGTGGAACTCCCGAGAGGGTGCTTCCTCGAATATTACAATCTTAACCACATCAGGGCTAGGGTCAACCGTTATGTAACCTACATATATCCATAATTTACAATTCTTATTTCCATACAACAAGCTCATTGAGTAACCCTGTATTTTGAGCGGTTATTGGGTCTTGTATCGGGTTAAAATGTTGTATCTCATTAACAGCTAGAACTGTCGAGAAATCGACGCCATCTTGGAATCCCTTGTGTAACGACAGTAAAGCAAATCTGTAGATATTCCTTAACAATCATGTGCTAAACAATTATATAGCAGGGACAATTTATGGTTGCTTTGTCGAATATAATCAACTAGACGTTTTAGAATCCAATTTAGGGAACTGACGATTATATGGAGAAATATTTTGTACGCTTAGAAACATTGTATCAAAAGGATTCAAATTTTGGTAAAAGTCCGACTTGTTGAAAACTCATGTCATTTTATTTAGATGAGTAAATATCTTCTTTTTTTTTTCATACTCTCATCTATCACAGGCATTCCATTAACTGAAGGGAATCAAATTATTATTCATATATC
>OZ010585.1:17625103-17705103 GCA_963932145.1 Acanthosepion lycidas
ATGTTTAGAAGAGTTGGAAAGGCGTGATCTTAGTCGCTCATAAGCCTGCAATAAAATCAGTCCAAAATATATTGAACCGAATTATTTTACGCAATACACAACCCTTAGACCCCTATAGGTCTCAAAGAAGCAACATATGCATCAGCAATAGCAGCAACCAAACATTAATCAAATTAAAAAAAAGGTCAGTCTCACAGATGTCAGGATCCATCTTGGAAACCAAGAATGGAGAAATAAATTGAACATCTCAAAAGTGAATGATCAGTACTCGATGAACTGGCAAATGAAACAAATGTAAGGACTAAAAATGTCAGAAACGGAAAAAGAAAAGACAAAATTAGGAATTAAAATGAAGTCCTATCAGCTAAAGAAAAAATAAAGCAAATTAAGCGACTGAAGTCTCAGACGCTATGAAAAAAGATCAAGATTCTACAAACAGAACAAATTTTTTTAAACTGTTGGAATTAAATTTTACAGAGAAATAGGCAAACAAAAAATGGAAGTGACACCACCCACTAAAAAATAAATAAATAAATGGAAGAGTTTATTCAGTTCTGCGAAAAAAAATATGGGCTTTTTCTAAAGAATATAAAAAAGAAACAGATTGGGTAACGTAAGAGGTAGAAAAATAAACCAGAACAAACATGGGCGGGAATCACAGAAGAGGATCTTGAATGTACACTGAAAAAATACAGAACTAGAAATCTTCAGCAATAGATAAAATTCATAACTTTTGACTCTGTTATCTAAATAGAGCACACAAAAATACTAGCCAAAAACTTCAAGATATGGTCATTGACCTACTAAAATTCCGCCATGGGTAACCAAAGGAACTAATTTCCGTCTACCCGAGAACGGCGACACAAATGTCCCAAAATCTACAGACCAATTATATGCCTTCCCACTACTTACAAACTGTTGACATCTCTTCTGACAAAACAGATATATTCCTTAGAAAAAATGACTTATTACCCCTTGAACAAAAAGGGTGCAAACGTGGCTATTATGGATAGAAAGATTAATTGCGAATTAATTGGATGATCTTGAAAAATTGCTTCAATACAAAGAACAATTTCAATACTACATGGATAGATTACAGTAAGGTATTGGATTCCTGGATCTTAAAGTCTTTAAATATATACAAGGTATCACCTGCCATCATAAATTTCATCAAGTTATGTCGATATAAAGAACAACCTTTCAACGCATTAACCTGCGAAATTAAAAGGACGAAATATGGGTACAAGAAATCTAAAAAAAAAAGAAGCCATCTATTTTACATGGATGACTGATTTGTATCCTCGAAATTACAGTGAGCTCGAAGTAAAATGTTTCAGTGATGACATTGTAATGGAATTCGGTCTGGATAAATATGCTAAAGCCACAATTTTACGAGAAGGACTCCAACAAATCTCCTCTATTAGATTAGACTCTGGGGTAACAATCAAAGATTTAGAGCAAGCAGAAACTTATAAGTACCTAGGTGTAAATAAGTGAAGGAATTCGCCATAAAAATGAACGAAATAGTGCGAAAAGAATACTGTGGAAGGGTGCGACTGATATTAAGAACTGAATTGAATTCTCAGCACATAATTATGGCCAGTAATAGCCTTGCCATCCCAATGTTTCAATATAGTTTCACCATCTTGGACTGGACTCTAAATGATATCCAACGACTAGATTCTAAGACGAGAAATATTATTTCTTAGCATAACATTCATTATACTACAAATGCTGGTCTATATCGTCTATACATACCCCGTAAAGTAGCAGGAAGAGACCTCATTCAGCTAGAATTGTCATTCAAGGCAACAACTACTGGATTACTAGCATACATGGAAACAACAAAGGACTTGATGGTACAATCAGTCAAACATCACGAAAACAGAAAGACAAAATACTCAGCAATGAAAGAACGTTGTAAATACAAACGAGATTTACATAGATTCTTTTGAAAACCAAAACGGAACCCAAGAACCAACTGACAGCAAAAATTATGAAAAATAAAGACAAGGATAAAGCTCTTGAACAGATGAACCTGCGCTTACAAGACAAACCTCTGCATGGCCAATATCCAGAACGAGGCTAATAAAGCCGATTTTGATAAGATTAACACTCATCGATGGTTACGAGTATCTGGATTAAAGGAGAAAACGGAAGGCTTTATTCTTGCATCGCGAGACAAGAGTTTTTCTTTTCATTATAAAATTTCAGACAAATATTATATATAACAGTGTAGATTTAAAATGTAGGTTTTGTGACAAATATCAAGAAGCCATAGACCATCTAATATCAGGATGTTGCGTACTTGCGCCAAATGAATATAAGAATTATCATGATAGATTTACACAGGACAATGTGCAAACACTTTAGAAAAGATGTGAAGAAGCACTAGCATGAACATCACCCATCACCAGTTACAGAAATAGAAGATATCTCAATTCTATTGGATTACACTGTCTTTAAAGACAGGAAAATTGAAGCAAATAAGCCGGACATAATTGTTAAAAACCGAAAAAAATTTAAAAAAAGCAAAATACCTCCAAATTGATATGGCTTGCCCAACCGACTGTAACGTAGCAACCAAGGAATTTGAAAAATTATCGAAGTATAAAAATGTAGAAATTGAAAACACGATTGTATCAGTCACAATTAGGTGAGTTTGTAATGATTAAAAAAAAGGAACACAACAACACACTGAATAATCCCTGGAAATCCCAGATAAGACAAATACTAAAAAATGGTTTGATAAGTACAGCCAACACTCTAGATGTTTGCCCATGTAACTTTAGTCATGTTATGGAAGTTGGAAAAACAAATCATGAAATGTAACCATAACAACACACCCCCACCTGTCTACGGTCTTCCCATAGACTTGGTAGGTAGTGGGACCAGAGGAGAAATCAAAATATAATAATAATAATAATAATAATAATAATAATAATAAACATAAAAAAACAAAAAAGGTAAAAATAATTCCTAAATAAATATAAATAAACATAATATATGGATGCATATACATATTCAAAAAATAGGAATAAAAATGGACACAGATAGACATTTAGCATTTAGGCATCGACACAAACATCACTATGAACACTTAAAAAAACGACGCTACTGCTTTATTTGCTAAAAAGTATAATAATTGAGAATTCCCAGGTCTTTGTTTACTCTGAAATAGTGGCTATTAAGTTTGGAAACGTTGTTGCTTTCTGCTTTTCTAAGTTTGTTTTAAGAATTGAAGGTAGAGGCTCGGTTGCTTCATCTAATGTTATTTATACTAAGATTAATATTATAATAAATTTGAAATGTTATGCTATAATAATGCAATTAAATTTATCTCAAATTGTCTTTTTCTTATTATTGAATCAGAGATGAAATTCACAGCCAGATTAGTGAACATAATTGCCTTCGTCACAAATGTTGCAGTGAATCATAAATAAGCGGAGGAAGTATGTTAACTTCTTTACCCAGAGGAATACAAACTGCAATGGTAACAATGGGTTTAAAGGTTTGATTTTGTGGTTTATTGCATGTATATTTCATTCGGAAAGCATTTGGTTGCTTCACTTTGGAGGATGTGATTAGTGATGGTAAACGGTGTATTGGTCGCCCTGCGCTGATTGGGAGTTCGCTGAATGTGTTCTTCATTAGTGAATCTAATTTAAGATTCAGGAAGTCACTTATAAAGGAAATGAAACCATTTATATTATGATTAGAATTTTGCGAGCTGTGTGTATTGTTTTTGTCGACTAAAAGTTTAAGTCTGGTTTGTATGATATCTTTATCTTTATAAAATTCTTGATTATTTTTAGTGGGTGTTTTCTACAGAGAAAACTAGGTTTATATGTATATTTTATTCCTTTGGATACTAACAAATTCTTTTAATGTGCAAACATAGGCTATAGTTTAATTTCCTTAGATTGTTGCTAATTGTAACGATCAAAATTCAAATATCAATGGGAAACTCATCAGGCTTCTCGAAAAGGAATATGGATATGCTATTGATTGTGGTGCGTACAAATAAGTCTAAAAGAGAAATACTTGTAGAGGGATATTATAAAATAATGGAAATTTAAAGCTTTTATATTAATTTTCTATATATCTATTAACGTAATCTAGAAGGTTCTGGTCATGCGTCCATATGAAACAAATATTGTAAATATATCTATAGTAGTTAATGGGTTGCAGATGATACCCGAATACCCATTTCGAGAACATTCTTGAAAAGACTCGTGTCATTGGAAAACATTTTAGTCGCCATTTCTGCGCCTTGGGTCTGTAATATCATTCCCAAACCATAACTGGAAATCATTGGCGCGTAAAAATGTTTTGCACGTGTGAATCCCCTCCTCATAGAGGACGTTAGACAACAGAGATGTTACATCGATAGTCACGAGGAATTGGGCAATTGTTCCGTAAAGACTTCAAAAAAAGGCGTTCTTTCCTTGAGATAGGCAGGGATGTTGGCTAGAAGAGAATTATGGATAGAGTCTATATATCCCTAGACGAACTCTCTTAACGCTCCATTACATGAAACAATGGGTTTGCTGGTAAAATTTGTTAAGATTATAGATTTTCGCGCTTTTTTTTTTTTTTTTTTATAAAGTGCGTTTATGGGTTATTTGTATTTTTATACGAAAGAGCTCTTTGTAGAAATCTTTATCCTTAATTTGGGATTATATTTGGGTTATATAATTCGATATGTTGATGATGATGATTATTCCTCGCTCTCTACTGGTTTTATGATGATGTGGTTATCTTGAAGCAATTTTATCGCCTTACGTTTGTACATTGTAATATTAATTTTGTTCTACATATGAAATTTTTTCCCAATATAACTGTCTAAACATTCCTACTCATTTTTGTACAAAAGTATATACTTTGATTACAACCATTATGTGGTTTCCAGTTTGTTGAATATCTTTTTATCCTGGAAATACTCTTCGTTTTTTATCGTTCTGGTGTATTTTCCATTAATTTACAACCTTTACATGTTTGGTTGGACAAAAAGAAAGTTCTTTGACCAGTATTGGATATTTCTTCTTCAGAGAGATTATAATTTGATAAAGTTGGGGTAATTGTATTTATCGGAGATACTAGTTGTGAGATGTTTGTTTTGGTACTTATGTGGCCCGTTCCGAATCACATGTTGTCGATGGTAGGCATATTTTAAAAATTTAATTTTCTATTAATACGCGCACACACACACAAACATACACACACACACATACATATATATATATATATATCTATATAATACTCATAATACTAATAATCTTATAAATATAAGAAGCTATACTCGTCCGGCAAAACCTTAGGTGTTTTAGCTTGTAAAGGAACAAACGTGTTCCCAAGGGGAACAAAAGGATAAAAAATGAAATAACTAAGAACATGTACTTCCCTCGAGTTCAGAGTCCAAAGAAAAAAAACCTCCGACACGAGTAAAGTAAAATAACCAAGCAAAGTGCTCAATATTCAATATATATATATATATATATATATATATATATATATATATATATATGTGTGTGTGTGTGTGTGTGTATTTGTGTGTGTGTGCATGGGGGGATAAAAATATAGTTATATGATATGCTCTATTTATGGTTATAAGTACACAATATCAGTGATAACGCGTATGTAAATGTAAATATAACAGTACATACTGAGGTCAACACTAAGCGGCGACAGTCTGTTTCATGCGTGAACGCAATCTTCAGACCAAGTGTTTTTGTTTTGGCTTGACTATTTATATATGCTAGTCAATGGTACATTATTGGTAGGTATATTTGATTATTCTAATAGTTATTTGATGGGCCATAACAGTTGTTTTAAATTATTCTACAAAGTAGAGATAATTGTTCATCTGACTGCGATTATTTGTATGTATTTTATAATTCTCTTTGTCATTTTTTACTTGTTTTTTTTTTTGTTATTGATTACTTAATTACTTGTTAAGGACTATTATTATTACATTTACTTGTGTTTTTGTGTGCATTCCTAGTTTGTTAATTTCATTATTATTTGCTTCGCTTGTTTATTTATTTAATTTTTTTTTTCAGGAAATGGTTGCCTTATTTGTTCAGTTGAAAATATTAGCTTATATCTAAAGTATGTTACATTACCTGCGTTGTATTTTACAAGATATTACTTTTTAGTTATCGATTTTTTATTAACGTAGTAAAAAATTGTTTTCGTGACTGTATTTTGAGATAAGTTCTGATCATTTATTCCGTAATTTGAGTAAGTCTGGGAAAGCGATTATAAATATTTTCTCGTCCAGACAGAGTTTACAGCTTTTACATTTATTGCTTATATTATTTTTCATATTTTCTATGATATTTTTGGCTTCATTTGCTTTTGATTTTTTTTAATTTCACATTTGTAAACATATTGTAACAGAGACCATTTCTTTGCAGCAAGAGGACGTCTTAAAACTGTCGACATGTCTACAGTGGCGTCGGCAGAGGGTCACTTAGTAGATTGAAGGATGCTCCGTTGTGTCCATTGGTATGACTAAGTTTCGTTCTCATGCAGGTGATGGTCATGTATGTACGCGACGCAGAAATTGTGAGCAATATTTTCCAGGTGTTTTTTCACCTACGAAACACAAGCACAGATCTTTGCTTCATCGTGTAAGTATTACGTGTCGAGACCCACCCACGCCATTGATGTTTGTAAAGGGAACGTTGAACAATGCGATCAGGTATATACAAAACATTGATCAAACCGTTCATCTCTCATTCCTGTAAAATGAAAGTGATATGCCGTTTCAACAGGATATGCCTTTATTTAATATTTTGCAACCTATAATTCTTAGATTTTCGGCAACTTTTCTGGCCGACACGATCACCTGAATAATCATGCAACATGATGGCGGTACGCCTGACTCATTCGGTTAACCCACCTATAATTCTTGCAAAAAGCGTAAAAATGTAAAGCCACATTCACTGTTACATGCGACAATAAGCTATGTTTTAATCCCCACTGAGGATATATGGTAAAATATTAAGAGGTTTGAGTATCGTTGATGTATCAGTTGTTTTGTGAGTTTTGCATATATTGAACTGTATATGTGGTCTTTTCCTGGAGTTCTGCTATATAAGTTCACGTTTAAACTGTTGTAGTTCGTTTTTTTACGGTTTATCAACCCTTTACAGGTTATTCAAAGCCAGAAAATATTTCTATATTATAAGAATATTTGGAGATAAAGATTTACTGATACAAGACCTAATAACTAAGCTATAGCCGAGAGGAGAAGAGGTAGAGTCATACTTTTCCTGAGGATATTTGAGCATAATATGATGTACATAAGGGGAATTGGAACCCTGCTCCCCTATTTCCAATTTTGAGGCATTATCCTGTACAGTACCTTCATACACAAGCTTTCATCATCTAGTATTTCCAAGCGGATACCTATCTTGGTCCTGATCAGACTCGACGTTGCTTAATTTCGGTCGTCGTATGAGAATCGGCGTTTCAACGTGATATAATCGTAAATATTCCTTGCTGAAAACCATAGAATAATAATAATAATAACAATAATAATAATAATAATAATAATAATTCCAAATCCTGTAGAAACACAAGAAATGGTCCAAGAGTGGGCCAATAACAGCACTGGAAAATCTGAAACTTCTACTGGAAGGAAACTGAACAAAATTGGTATGAATACCACCCAGAACCGGTTACGGATATAGGACCTGTTAAAATTTTGTCGGATTAAACAATACACACAGACAGAAAAATCAAAGTTAACCGCTTATTAGAGACCACCAACAAAAAAAAGTGCCTCCTTATTGATATGGCCGTCCCTGCAGACTGCACTGAATCTTTGAAGCTATCAAAATACAAGGACCTTGAAATCAAAATACAAGGACCTTGAAATCAAAATACAAGGACCTTGAAATCAAAATCTTAAAAATGTGGCACATGGGAACAGCAACAATCGCTGTTGTAGTTTGAGCCCTCAGATTGGTTGGAATCAATTCCAATAGACTCATTGAAGGGATTCCTGGAAGCCGATGCCTTAGAGAAATACAAAAAAATATTCTCATGAGTACAGCCCACACGTTACGAAGGGCTTTACCTATGTAAAATATGCGTTTTTTTAGGGGGGGGGTTAAACTGGTCAGTGTAAAATATCATGATGCCATTTCTAACCTTAGGTCTCTGGTCGGAACCCGGAAAGAAATGTGTACACACCAGAAATCAAAGGAAAAAATATAAATAATAATAATAATAATAATTTATTATTATTATTATTATTATTATTATTATTATTATTATTATTATTATTATAGATCCTATGAAACACGAGAAATCTATACATAAATCATTTCCATTCTAACAAAGAGCGATAGAGAAAAAGATTGGAGAACTGCGGGAGAACGTCCAATATTAGAAGTATCAAAATGAATAAACCTGTAAAACAGTAGATTGTTAAATAAAAAATATATTAAATAGACGAAAATGACATGCAATCTACAAAAGAGGTCCTAAAATAATGCATCCGACTAAAAGCCCAAATATAGTGGAGATATGAGAAAAAGACATAAATTTTATAAACAAAACACTTTCCAAAACTAACTGGTAAATCTTCTTTAGGAGAATGGAGAAAATCAACGAAGCTTCGAGAAGAAAAAAATCCCCAGATGAAGTCAGAGTATTCTGCAATTAGATAACGTGAAAATGAAAAAAATTATAAAAGTAGCGCGAAAGGTATTACGAATATCGAATCAAGACAAGGAGAGAAAGATGAACAGTAAAGAAATAACGTAGATGTTAAAGGACTTCCATAGATCCTCAGAATTTGTTTTTAAATAGCAATCCCAAGAATAGATAAGGTACCTAACTTCTGGCTAAATGTTATTCCATTTATGTACAACCCATTAGCAGATCGGTTTTCTAACACTCGCATTAACCCTGAGCATGACCATGAATGGTTAACCCAAGGCATTATTGATTTCATCCATAAAACAGATGACAATGCCAACCCTCAAACTCACGGTTAATCCGATGTTTCTTGACAAAATGCTAAACATGCATATCGACTTTAAGTGAAAGAATGTTTCAGTTCCTCGAAATTAATAACATTATCTCTGAAGAACAAAAAATAGCGCGAAAAATGTTCTTACGACTGCAAACATCAGTTTTTGATGAAGAATATGAGAAAATGGCGTTCAAAAATGAAGTCTCTAGGCAATGCATGCGTTTATTTTAGGATACTTTATTCCTTCTGGATATAGGCTTTCATGGCTCTCCACAGATTTCATTTCTTTATTATCTGTGAATTTCCCCGACTTTGTGAGAGGGATATTGTTTCCCATTACTTTATCTACAGTTTTCAGTTCAGCCTAATATTTCTCTTAGATTAGCTGCCATATAAAGCTTCCAAAACTACAGTAACCTGCTATTTAGCCGACAGTCTAATGCGAAAGTGAACATGTCCATCGGTGTTAAGTCTATCAATTTTTTTTTAATGGTGACCCGCAGGTTAAGATAATAAACCTATAAGAAAAACTCTTATTCCTTTTCTAAAGGTCAATTTTTTTTTGGGGGGGACATAGACGTTAATATATATATATATATATATATATAAACTCAGAAATGAGGCAAGTGAAAACCGAGGCAAGTAAGCACCATGTAAAACATGAAACAGTTCTTATTTTTAATTATTTTTAGTAAAGTAAATTATTAAATTATTTTTTATGAAAATGTTTTAGAAAGTCGACTTACTTTATTAAAACATAAATCCTATTACGATTCACTTTATTAAAAATAATTAAAAACAAAAATGTTTAATTTTCTTTTGCTTTTTCGATCTACTGAATTAAAACTAATTAAAAACAAGTATGTTTCATTGAATTATTTTTATATATTAATTTACTTTATTAAAAATAAATTTCTTTACGATTTACTTTATTAAAAATAATTAAAAACAAAAAAAATGGTTTATATTTTGCATAACACCTTTTCAAATATTCACTAATTAATTATCTTTATTCGGTTTTAAAATATTTCTGTTTCTCTGGTTCTGAGTTGTCTGTCCTGAGTTGTCGCGCTGTTGAGTCAGTGGTGTTGAGTTGTCCTCTAGTGGTACAATCAACATGACTGTATGCCTAAGACATCTCTAAGCGAAAAGAAGGGACAAAAAAACCCTCTTTTACTGGCTTTCTATGACTTATAAAAAGCCTTTGATAGCGTTCCAAGAGCTGACCCATGGAAAATACTTCATGGTTTTAGATGTCCTGACCACTTTATGTCTCTTGTTCAAGCAATGTATTCCAGTAACCACATGTTTTCAGAATAATTCCCATCACGCGGGGACTAAAACAAGGATGCGTCTTGACATCTATGTTATTCTCCGTGTATCTGGTAGCAACGCATCACAAACTTCCTCTAGAGAATCCAAAAGATGACACCATATATCGATATGATATCGACAAGTTTTCAGCCTTAGTAGATTTCGATATAAATGTTAAACACATTCGCAACAAATCCCAGAAAATCCATATTAGATAATAAAGATCTGAGGCCATCCTTCAAATCTATAAATCAACCATTCGTCCTTGCATGCAATACAGCTCTCATATATGGTCTGGTGACCTGCTGTTCGTCTTGAGGTACTCGACAAAACCCAGAGACGGATATGCAGTGTCATGGGTCAAGATCTGACGTCTCGTCTAAGGTCACATTCTCAGATACGAGCCGTTGCTACCTTCTGTCTTTCCTACAAGTATTTTCACGGCAGCTGCTCCAACCAGCTACTTTTGTTCGCTCCCAAACTGCATGAATTATAGCGTGCATCTCGATCCCATCCTTTCACTGTCGAAACGGTTAAATGTAGCCGTCTCTTCTACTCCAACGGCTTATCTCGCACTTCCTCTCTGTGGAACTCCCTCTTACTTGTTTCCCTGATAGCTATAATCTTCATATATTCAAATTTAATATCAAGCGACATCTTCTAATGCCTTGATCTTGTTAGCCGTCCTTCTCTATATCCTTTCCTCAAACACTTCTCTTTAATTATGATCTCATTCTCTGTAACCCCTTGCGTGCTAATGGCACTCCCGCTTTGTTTGGTGTGAAATACTTTAAAAAAAGAAGAAAAATTACAGACTCTTAATCCCGTTCTATAAATCAATTTTGGAAGAAGATAGGAATTAATGGGTTATAGCTGAAAAAAAAAAGTATTATAATTCTGTTCGGTTTTTAGCTAGAAGATCCCCAGGCCCAGACAATATCTTTTTCGAACTAATCAAACATGGAGGCTTACCTCTTCACACCCGCATTTTCAGCCTCATTCTGAAGATGCGGGAATTCCAAGAAGTACCGAAAGAACTGAGAGATGCAGTAATCATAATGATCTTCAGAAAGGTGTCCGAAAATATGATGTTAAGGACGCTATACTCCGCCATTCAAAAGAAAATCTCCAAGAGTCTGCGAACCAGTTTGCTATGGCCTACCATTTTTGTCTTTACAGTAAACGTTAAGAAAACCAAAGCCCTTGTAAAGCAAGCCACAAATACCATCTTACCAGATTTTGATATTGTTGTGGATTCCGGGTTGAAATCCGGTACCAATAAATAACAAACGTCAGGAATGAATATAGGAAAATAATGTATTAACGTAATAATACAAACTGGTAAAGCAGGTTAGAAGTTCCAGGAATACGGGTTAGTAGCAAAATATATATACAGTCTTTGGTATTGAAGTATCGTTGTATGACTTCTTACTGAGTCTACGTGCTTGCTCACAGTGACTCCTAGAACGCTGTTACCTCACTCTCACGGTTACCTACAACCTTTTACTCTGTCACTCTGGACTCAAAGACTGTATCACGACTCAGCTAGACCCGGAGGTCTTGCTCGGTATTTATCAATCCACCCACGAGGACCGAATGTGGCACAAGTCCGGTTTAATGTGGGTATCTCCGAGCCCGTAGGCTAGGCCAAAAATATAGCCTTTGAACCCGCCTAGACTGGTTCAGGCCCTGTCTACCTCCCCGGACGAAACCTTGCCCTTCGGCAAAGCTTCGTCCGGGTTCCTCTCTGTTAACGCAGAGAGTCTGACAACAGTCGCTTACAGTCAAAGACTGTATAATGACTAAGCTAGACTCGGAGGTCTTGCTCTCTCGGGCCTTTACGTAGCCGTAGTATATATATATACTGGGTGAGTCCATTTGTGTAAAAAGGGGAGGACCTCTCAACAGGTATCAACATCTGTGATACACCTCTAGAACAAGAAAATAATTTTTATATCGTCTGTCTTTTTATCCAACAAGTGCCCCTTAGAAAAGTATATGAAACGGAGAATTGCAGCTGAGGCATTTGGAAAGTTAATCAAACGTGTCTTCAACAACAAAGATCTGAACTTAGCAACAACAATTATAGTCTATAACGCTCTTGTCATTCATCTTTGATACATGACTGCGAAATCTGGACTCCCTACTGACGCTACGTTCAAAAATTAGAAAGCTTTTACCAGCAAAATCTTCGTTCAATCTGGATGATCAAATGGAATTACTATGTGACCAACACCAAAGTTGTGGAAAGAACCAACAGTGAAAGCATCAAATCGATGATCATTAAATACCGTCTTGGATGGTCAGGATATGTAACAAGAATGGAAGAGAAGGTTTCTATGTCAAATCTTATTCAGTGAGCTCACTTCGAACATAGAAGGACCAACTCAAAAAATACTGAAATCCACTGCACGTGAGCCAAAACCGTTTGAAAACGCAAACAAAAGACCCGTCCTAGCTGGCAATGTTCTTTTACCATCGGAACCAAAACCTTCGAAACTACCAGAAGTGAAACGGAAGGAATCAAACGACAAGAGAGAAAAGGTTAGACAGTCGACTTCGTTCTCCATCAATATTACCATGCAGTAAATGCCATCGGCTCTTCAATCAAAGCCATCGTCATAATAGAAGCGATCTGCAAAGTAAAAATAAATTCTTCTTAGATACGTGATAAAGCCGTCGACTGAGTTCGTTTGCACGTATTTTGCGTCCTGACCATACCTCATAAATAATGGACTCTTTAGTTTTGATTGTGAGGGACACCGGAAAGGTTTAGCAGACACGCTGAATCGTTTCGGTGAAAAAAAAAAAAGTGAGGTAGAGGAGGAAATAACGCTTTCACGTTTTTCATGTCTGCATCAGTGCAATGAAAAAAAAAAACTTGTTAATTTTAAATATTTTCATTTGTACCCTCTTACTTCTTATGAAATGCCATCATACTTATAATTGTTATTGTAATATTTTGTTAAAACTGTAAGCTTAAATTTACCGAGGAGAAATTCCACATGTATTTTGTAGTTGTAGTACTCAAGGCGTTTAAACTATAACTTAAGAATTCTGATTCATCAAAAAACTAAAATAGCATCGAATTATTCAGTACTTAGATGAGAGCCTCTTTGGGGCATCGGGTAATGTAAGCAACCTCGTACAATCCGAAATAATTTTCGGCTTTAAAAACCACAATGTTGATAAAATTGTAAAAACAACTCAATCTCTCACTAACGATCTAATTAAACAGTTGAATGAGCTTTTCAAAGCGTAGCTTAGATGTGACACAAAGGCGAAAGTATAGGTCACACATACTGAGGTTTAGTCGTAATTCATCTAGCAAGACAAGGTTGCTAATCATTACCCCCTGTCGATGTGCCCTAAGTGATTTTCTAAGAGTAGCAAGGCCGAAAGTAGGAATTGAACTTGCTTCTCAGTCGTAATTGATCTAGCAAGACGTGAGACCAGTTTGAAAGTGGTGATGTCTCAGTGAGAATCGAACTCAGTAGTAATTGATCTAGCGTTAACCATTACACCACGTCGAAGTGCCCAAATGTTTGTTTTTCTAATCGTAGCTTAGACGTGGCACACGGCTGAAAGTTCGGATCACTGAATGAGAATCGAATTCACTTCTCAGTCGTAATCGATCAAGCGAGATTGCTATTAAACCACGTCGTAATACCCACTTTTTCTACATGGATGATTTGAAACTACCAAACAATTTAATACTTAAAAAAATTAAAGAATGACAATAACGATATATCCATGAAAGAAAAATATGTCAATGGTAACGGTAATATCAGCCTTTTCCTGACAAGAAAACCACTGGCATTTATTGACTGAGCAGCCAATAACGCGATCATGGATCTCCGCAACACATTGTCCTTTATAACTCATAATAAATGCTATTTAATTATTTCTCCTAAACATCGCCCGTTGTACAAGCTCGCGAAATAGGTTACGCATTGCTTTATTCTGTTTCTCTTGACTTCAATATGTCCTGTGAGTATCATATTTTCCAAACCTTATTCCCTCATTATGTGCTCTAGTAATGTCAACTTTGTGCTATACATCTGCAAATGCTTTTGTGTAGTCGATGAAACAAAGGCAAACGTCCTTCTGTATTTTTATTGCTAAATACCAATTTCTGGTAGAAATCCTTGATAAACATAAAACTATGAACCATTACCCAACGTTGAGACGTTCTTTTGGGAATTAATTTTGTCTGTAAAAATATTTTCATAGTCTGACCTCAACAATATAATAAAGATTTTGATCCTCTTGATTAAAAAGAGATATTCAGAGTTGAATTTAAACTCTGACATTCGTCACCTGCTGAAGTGGATATCGGCTACATAATATAAAAATATTCTGACGTTAACTTAATTTTGTTTTTTGCATTTCGCCCTCAAATCTAACTTTTTTGTTCGCCTATTGCATTGCAACTTACTAGCCATTTTTCGTATTTTTTCTTGTTCGACTTTGTTATTAGTTTGTTTCGTAGAGAAAGGGTCACACATCATGAACCTTACTCGCAGTATTATTTTGAAAAATATCAGGAAAACTTTTCCAGTGAGAAGATTAGAGAAAAAATATTTCGCTTAGGTCGAAAAAGAAGTAGAAATATTTACATGATAAGCCCAAAAGTAAATATCAAAAAAAATGAATCAATAGAGAGACAGGGAGGGGAGGGGTGGGGGGGAGTGAAGAGTGATTGAAAACGAAGATTGTTCTATGTGAAAACAAACTGCAATGATTTAATTGCATTTCGACAAGAACATTGAATAAAGAAAATGGGAATGATGGAAGAGTAACAGGAAAAGAAATACTCGACATCACCGAGAGTAGGAAAAAAAACATCTCACGATTCTGACATGATATCCTTATATATGGCATTTGCAATCCCTGTCGCCTCTCCCTGACTCTTTCTTTCACTTTTTCACTCAACTTTTATGTACATGCATATATATTCATATGCCCACACAGAAACAAAACCACTTACATACAGATGAGTCCTAAAAAACAACAAGACAAAGGCACATACATAGATAGATAGATACATACATACATACATACACAGAAACATAGATAGATACATACATACATACATACATAGAAACATAGATAGATACATACATACATACATACATAGAAACATAGATAGATAGATCGATATGAAGAGACTTAGATAGATAGATAGATATGAAGGGGCTTAGATAGATAGATAGATATGAAGGGGCTTAGATAGATAGATAGATATGAAGGGGCTTAGATAGATAGATATGAAGAGACTTAGATATGAAGAGACTTAGATAGATATGAAGAGACTTAGATAGATAAATATGAACAGACTAAGATAAAGTGATCGACAGATGTCGAATTTCTTACTGTTTTGTTGATGTGTTCATTATTGATATGCAATTTAATTGAAATATTATTGGTTAGAATTCGAATATTATTTTCGCCATAATGTTGTATTTGTTTAAGCTATGTGTGCGTTGCCAGAATAATTATTATTAATGAGATTTTTTATAAAGGTAAAGTGAATTCATACAGGATTTTTTAGAGTTTTCATTTTTTGCTGTATTGTTGATCATGATCATGTTAGAGAATTTTATTTTTTGTAATCAGTTGAAATTGTTTTTTAACTATTCCATACATATTGCTGGTTTAGGTTTATTATTTTTTCTTCTACTTAGTAATTATTGTATAGTGGATTTATGTAGATTAGCTAAATTATCTTTCATATAATAATTATTTTTATTATCATTCATTTTTCTTCTATAGTTAGTTTATTTTGTTTTTCTCTTATGTCGTTTGAGGTATTATATATATATATATATATATATATATATATATATATATATATATATATATATATATATATATATATATAATAAAAACTTTAGACGTTGGATAGAAATATCTTCTAACCTCATTCGGGTTCGTAAGTGCCTAAGTATAACTTCGTTTTGCGTCTACATTTTGTAATGACCTCTATTCTTTCAGTTAATAACTCTGCTATACCCTTATAAGTCGCAATAGCCAGCTTCTCCTTTTGGCAAAGTCTACAGGAGATGCCATTTAGCTTACGATTCTTCCCTTCTGTCTGGATACTCCAATCAATCGCTGGGATTCTATTATGAATCTCTCTAAAACACGAATAATGCTTAGCCTGACTTGTATGAAGGTACAATATTTTATAGGTAATATTTTTGAGTATTCAGGTCGTGTTATTGAATTAGTTCATTAACAGTTTAAGAAGTAGGTATTTATTATTTGCAGGATTAGATATTAAATATATTTAAGATGTTTGTGCCAGTATTAAATCCTGTTTTATTTGTGTTGGGTTTTTGGTTTTAATTGTGATGGCTTCGAGAATTTGTAAGCGTTTATTTGCATTTGTTTTTGTAGATGATTTTGGTGTTGTTTTTCGTTGTTGTAGTTTATATGACAAGAGAAGAAATTGAGGGATAGTTGTAGACATTTTAAATGATCATTTTAATGGTTTCCTGATCGAGGACATTGCTGAAAAGGGTTAAAATGTCAAGGGACGCTGTTATACAGTTATTAGGGGTAGTGAAGTTTAAGATATCTATGAAATCGTTAGTCTATTTCATATTGTATTTTATAGCTATGTATGGTTAGATTATACTGTTAATATTTTTGGTTATATGGTATACAGGAATAGGAATTGGTAAGATGATGGGTCGGAGGGGATTTAAAATTTGTGGTGTTTTATTACCCGTAGATGTAAACGGATTGATAGTCCTCTATTTTTTGTTTATTTTATGGGAACCGATTTCTGCGTTGTTGGCTGTAATGATATGAATGAGGTTTTTCCTAAGTAAGTTGATTTTTTTTTTTGTGAGTTTTTTGAATTTTGTTTTCTCGTTGAGAATGTTGCTAATCTTTGTGTTATAGTTTTTTTTTTTTTTTTTTTTTTTTTTTTAAATGTCTTATATGTTATCGCTTATCCGAATTGTAATGTCGTGGTTGTCATAGTTCGTTGGCAGCTTCTTTTAATGCTGGGATAAGTAGATTAAAAAAAACCTTATAAATATTACTAACCAACTCCAAATCCAAATACATAAACCTCTCCAATATTCAAGTTAGAGAACACCAGATACTAATCTGAAACCTATGCCATAATTGTCACCTTTCACCAAAATACGACCCTAACCATAAAAGAAGAGAACTCGAAATCCTCTTTCAATTACGACCTACCAAACAAAAACGAAATAACAGCACCTCCAAACCTCCGCGATCTTCTAAAAGCTGAAGAAATCAAAAATCGTTTCAAACACAAAAAAAAATCACCTACTCACCCCAGAATTAAAAGAAGCTTGACGATTGCGTTTAGCGTCAAACAGACTGTCGCCCTGGGTGTTGAATTCAATATACATTTTAATATTTCATATATATATATATATATATATATATATATATATATATATATATATATAAGGTTGGTGCAAAAATAATGACGTAATAATGTCGTTTTTTGACGTATTTTTAACGTCAAAAAACGACATTATATATATAAATATATATATATATATATACACATACACACACATATATATATATATATATATATATATATATATATAAAGAGAGAGGAGGTAATATGAATTTTGAATAGTTCTGAAAATATTGTCTATGTGCCGACTTAGGATTTTAAAATCATTCAGTGTGCCAACAGCATACGTATTTTTATACAAGTCAAGGCCAATATACTTGTTCTACAATACATTTTATATAGTAATATATAGTTTAGTATATATTAAAATTGAAACAGCTAAATATCTTCTTTGTATTGTAATAGATATTGGTTCGGACTTTGTGATGTCATTTGCGGCTGCATGCCACTGGAAATTGCTTGGCGTGCCACGTGTGCCACAGGTCGCCGACCTCATTGTTTTCCATCGATGTATTTAAGGTTTTAAACCTTAAGTTTAAAAATCATGTGCCTAAACTATGATCGCAATGTTATTAGTCGTTGCCAATTTGGTAGCGCCACGGATTTAAGGTCAGCTGTAACTATTCCGTCTTTAATATTGTCTGACTATTGTAAGCTGGGCTGCAAGATTTACATATGCATCCATTGATTTCACCCTGTCATGATTCTCTGTTCGTGTAAGACGTTCTCACTGTCGTTTATTAGCCTGTAATATTGTTATTGCTGATTGGTTTGTTCAAGAAGTCACTGACCTATTCTCCTCGAGAAATATTGGAATAGGCCCGTTCTGTGGGAATATTTGGCCGCAGGCCATATTTCAACGAGAAGTGCATTCATGCCTTTCCCAAGGGCATTAGTGCAAATATAAACAGACACAGCTGCAAGTCGAAATCACTTTCCTGATTACATTTTCCTGTTTGATAACTGTTAGGAAACACACACCTGAAACACAATGACGAACTACTGACAGTGAAGCTCATAAAAGTTGGCCCAATCGCTGCTCCCAGCCAGAACTTGGGACAAACAATCGTATTTAGCATCTAACACAATAATTCCATAAACTTAAATGGTTTCGCTAATAATTTGACAGAAGGATAAATAAAACGCTGCAAGGTGCAGTAAAGAATCTAATTGCATCGATGCCCAACCAATGTTTGACCAATATAAATTTTTAGTTTTCAAACTTGTTATTCGTGTTTTTTTTTAATTTTATTTCAGGACTCGTTTTATCGGTTTATTCTATCGGTGGGGGGGTGTATATGATTCAAGAAAAAAAGAATAATTGAAATGTCTTTAAAAGATTAGAATATTGTATTTGTAAACAATTTAACTAAGTTTTTACTCTGTATCATTACTAGGGCATTTTTAGCATTCCTCTATAAAATATATCTCGCTCGCATTAAGTCGCTTTTTCATTTATAGCAGGAATTTCCCAACTTTACTGATATATAAGAGATTAAATCTTTGTGCGTTATCCAACTTGGCTCAGTCAAAATGGGCGGCCTTTAAGTCTATATAAAGACAATCAGATTCTGTCTTTTTCTCTATCTTTAGTTCTAGCTTACTGATGTCGTCGCACTTAGATAAGAATGCTACCGACAACGCACCTTTGCCTCCATTAGTCCTTTCACGTATCTACATAAAAATACATACCAATCACACAGGCTTGTCCCGCCTACACACACACACACACACACACACACACACACAAACTCTTATAACATGCTTGAATGTTGTTTTTTTTTTCCCTTCATTGAAATTGTCTACACCTGTAATTCCTTTTGTTAATGAATGTATTGTTGTTTGTTTTATATTTATTGTTTTGTGTTACGCATTTTACCTGGACTCACACTGAGTCCGTCAATATCGTTTGCAGGATAAATGTTCCAGGAACCTATACTTTTTTTTATATCAAAAGTGTTGATTCTCGCAACACAATGGTAACAAATATATTTGTATCCCGCAACATATCTATCTATCTAAATACACACACACACATAATATATATATTTATTATCAGGCTGGGGGTTTAGGCAAATATCCCTCTTCGCATCTCTCTCTCTCTCTATATATATATATATACATACACGGGTCGATCACACACCCATATACATACACGTGTCGATCACACACACACACAATCACCCTGATTATAACTTGTTTTTAATTTTTTTTCCTTCATTACAATTGGGTACACATGTAATTAGTTATCTCCTGTTAAATTCCCTCTGAAAGTTCTCCACTGCCTTCACCGGGTATTGAACTCACACACTTTGGATCTAACTAACGCCTGTATCCACTGTGCCATCTGTCCTTGACTGATAACTGACATCCATTAAACATGGCACGTGAAACTAGAACAGTCTATCCCAGTGAGCGAAATAAAGGGTTCAGTTCGACATTCCAATCACCTGAAGAAGGCCGGAGCGTACAACGGCCAAAACGTTGTAATATATATGGCGACAAAGATGAGGACAATATTCGGAATAATGTAAATAAGAAACATACTAGATTCGTCTAACACAGTTCATTTTCTTCAAGAAATCATGCCACCAAAAACTTCACAAACAAACCTAAACGGAGCACACAAGTAAATACGACACAAACACTGCATACTCATATTCAATCAGTTATATGCTATGCGTGATACAGACTTAGGCGATCATCTTTCGATACATGACTGACGAATCAGATTTTTTCCCGCAGTAGGCTGCTATTTCTTTCTGCGGTAGACCTGTCGTCATCCAAGCTATAGAATGTTCTGCTATTTACCCATAGCTGGAGGAGATGAAGAGGATTCATACCTTTCCCAAGGGTATTACCACATAGTTGAATGTAATGGATTCGAGTGGAATTCGAACTCGGTTCTCCGATTCCTCAGTCCGAGCCGCTGTCCATTACTCTACCGTGCCTCCTTCTCACACTACAAAGCAAAAATTAAATTGCACCGTCTCTCTTGGGCTTTACAGAAGATGTGAACTAGAAAGACTAATATATCTACAAGTACGATTTAATGATACACGGACGTGATTGAAGCCCCGAAAACAAAACGAAATAATACCAGATATCTTTAAATGTTCTCACGAAACATGCTCTGACATTCGCTATCAACTGATGATAATTTTACTATTAAAATGGATTCTTAGCAATTTTACCATAAAAAATGAACTGTTTATGGATTCACTATTTGACTACGCCATATTGTCTATTTTATTGTTTTCCATCGAGGTATTTAACATTTTAAATCTTAAGTTTAAAAATGATGTGCTCAAACTATTCTCGTAAAGCTTTGATAGACTCAGTAGAAAGAAGATCAATAACTCAGCAGTACAAAAAGGAGAAGACGACATATCCCTAGATATGGACGCTATAATGCAAACATGCTATCCCCGTTAATTAAATAAAGGGTTCAGTTTGGCTGTCCAATCCTCACTTTTCAGCCTTGATAGAGCTTCAGTTGTTGCCAACAGGAGTGATTTGGTAGCGCCAGGGATTTTAGGCCACCTGCAACTATACTGTCAGACTACTGTAAGCTGGACTGCAAGATTTACATATATATCCATTGAATGTTCCATGTGTTGATTTTCTAGTCGTGTAATACTGTCGTTTCTTAACATGTCATATTTTTATTCCTGATTGGTTTGTTCAAGGAGTTACTAACCCATTCCCTTCGAGAAATATTGAAATCTCGAAAATCTTGGACGCTTACAGGTGCTACTAGGTGCTACTAGGTGCCCGAGGCAAGGTGGACATATGAACAACAGCTATTAAGGATTGGTTCCACGTTCCTCAAAACCTCCAATCTTGCTGCCTGATGCAGTTTATCGTCATACCCAGGAGCGATTACCAATAGAATACGAAGAGATTACGGATGTTGAAATTGTGTGCCCAGCATTGCGGGTCCTATTTGTGAGCCTCTGAACTCATTCAACCAAACAATGGAGCTCGTCTAACATGAAAATAGCGATAGGGTAGCTAGCAACCTTGCGTCCTGGGAAAGGTGTTGTAGGGAGGAAAATGATTTATCACACACAAAGCCGTATAAACGCTTTTGAACTCTATCAAGGCTGAAAAGTGAGGATTAGACAGCCAAACTGAACCCTTTATTTAATTAACGGGAGTAGTATGTTCGCTTTATCTAGGGATATCTCGCCTTGTTCTTTATTTTGTACTGCTCAGTTATTGATCTCCTTATTTCCACTGATTCTTTCAAAGTTTTATGTTATGGTCCGGTTCCTTGTACCACGGTGATAGTCCAAGGTAGAACCAATAAAGGAGAACTCGAATACGGATATGGAATAACACAGATATATTACAAGCAGAAATATTAGTAAGAACAATCAGGTTTGGTAGTACTTGTCTGAACGCGACTCTGTTTCGGACTACCTCTCACTCGACTGACTGACTCGCTCGCTTTTACTGACTGACAGACTTCTGACGGACTTGACTTCAGACTGAACTCCGGACTTCAGACGGAACTCCCTGCTTCCTCTTGAGGCGCAGTATTTATTACGTATGGAATAGTCCATTATGTTATTATCGGTAAGGTCCCATAACATTTTATGAGTAGCAACATTAAAAAAAAGAGGAAGCTCAGGGAAGCCATCAACCATGATAAACAACAGCAGTATCAGTATAAGTCAAACTAGTCTTCATGCACAAATTTCTAGACTCAGGATTGTCCCAGGAGACGATAGCCTGGTGGATTAAAAGTGCATATGTAGATACGGCATTTAAAAAAAAAAATACTCGTTATGTATACAAATAATTTCAGTATAATTGTTTGCTTGATTGTTTCAGCTTTCTTTATATGTTTGTTACAAACGGAAAAAAAATTACTGAAATTTATCTAAATATCTTATATTTCCATATAACCGTAAGCGATTCATACTTTTGGGTGCATATATATCTACCTATTCACATGTCACGCTATTGTATCTCTGTATTCATAGGATTATCTTGCCAAGACCTCTGTAATCACCGTTTGCATGTCGTTATACTTTATACACACCACGTCCTTCCAAAGACTACTCCGAGTGAGGTATGTGAGCATATTCATTCAGTCTAATTATACACCACTGTTTCTCTCGTTCTGTTACCGCGACTATACAAACTTTTCCTGTCCATTGATGGTGAGCTCTGCCAGGTTATAAATTGTCTCCATGTGTTATATTATTCTAGTGCTTTTATTTTCGACAGGGTTACACTTTTGTACTCTCAGCCACAACTGCTGGGTATATTGTATATGCAATTTTTTAACATTATAAACGGTGGTGAATTCATTTTAGTGAGATATGTATACAGCGTGGGATTGGAATTTTTTAAATCTTTTCACCCCAAAGAAGGCAATAAATCCACTAAGGTGCAAGGTGGTTACTGAATGTTAGAAAATATGACAACAAAACGCTATTAAGGGGTGAAAACAATAAAAGAACAAGAATTAAAAAACAAGATAACGACTGACATTTCATTTAAATTTGTGAAAATCAAAGTTTACTGTCGAAGCAAAAAGAAGAGAGAAAGAGTTCCGTAAGCGAGAAGTGCGATAGAAGAAACTATTAACATAGAATTTACGGTTCATCTAACGATTTCGCACTATGCGCTTAATTGTATAAAGACTAGACAACGCAGAGGAAAATTCATTAGAACAATTACCATGAAAGTATTTATAGGAAAGGCACAGTGAAACTATATTACAGAGGTAGGAAATTGACTGAAACCGAGATACCACCTAAGGACAAATAACATTGCAAATTCTTATTTGATTTGATCAAGCATCTCTAAATATATCCCAAGATTACCAGATGTGTTAGTAATATTCATAACAAGAAAGAATTGTAGGTTTATAAATATGTAAGATACATTCTGGTGAGCAAAATTGTCTAACAATTCATTCAATACAATCTTTCCACTTCAAATTCTAAGAATAACATGGTGATGTACAGACCACATCATTTCTAGATTCTTCCTGCCGATGGACAATTTTGTGCATATTCTGTATTCATGCAGCTACTGGCCATTGCTGCTGATATTTTGTTTTTCTTATTGGTTGTCCATTGGACAAAATCTCTTTTGTTTACATCTTATCGCTACATACATGTGGTACTCGTATTGTAAGCACATAACGATCCCCTTTTTCGCCATATTGATTATCATAATTTTAATTTAGATTTTATAGTCGGTTCATGGCGTATAAATATCCTTACTCAACATCCTGTATAGAATATCATTACGTACAGGAAAATTTATTCACCATTTCCTTTTCTGTAACGAATTATATTGAATGTCATAGAGTTCGTGATATATAGCACTACCATATTTACCCAGTGAGGATAAGAGAATGAATGTGTTATTCATATATCTTAGCGAGATAGATGGTCTCAGGAGTGTAATTCTAAGAGTTTGTTCGTCAGTCAGCTAAGTGCCATACGTGATAAAAGATTGGGCGATCATGTCTCTTACGATTCTAATTGACTAGGCAGAAAATTTTCACACTGTAGGATTCCGTTTCTTTCTGCAATAGGCTGATTTAAAACCTAGGCTATAGGACCCAGTCTACCCTTCTGTTCCACCCATAACTGAGAAGTGAAGAGAATGATACATACCTTTTCCCAAGAGTATGTGTGCGTAAGTCAATGTAACGAACACGATTGGGATTCGAACACTGCCCTTTAACGTACCGGACCGATGTCCATTACGCGATAATGGACATCGTAAGGTTGGAAATGATTTCTTCAGAGTACTCTTTGTATAGAGTCAGCCTGTCGATAAATTTCTGAAGTTATTTATAATTATTAGGTTGGTGCAAAAATAATGTCGTTTTCTCACATAGTAACATATGTGAGAAAACGACATTATTTTTGCACCGACCAAGTATTTATGTACCCAGAATATAAATGGTATACTTTTCATCAGGAAAAGTTCTGTAATGTCAAAGTGTCTGGTCGGAAATGATAATTCTTTAAGCTTTTGACATAGTTTCATCTTAAGGAACTTGTTTAACGAACTCATAACATTGAAGCTTAGCATGTATTTAAGTAGTTTACTGCTAAGTAACGTTTAACAAGTTGTTTTAGCAGATCATTGCCACTGTATTGTTTGAGATGAACAACAGTCTCGGTCTTTTGGACTTATATATGCACAAATAGTTTGAATACAACAGATAAGAAATGTGTGTGTTGTGTATGTCTGAGAAATTGTTTCACGAATAGATAGAGAAATATGAAAATAGATATAAAAAGACTGAGACAGATTTGAACACAATGAGATAGCGATATTAACTAATTGATAGATGTGAACAGACTGAGACGGTTTTGAACACACTGAGTTATAGATAAATATACACAGATAGATATGAACAGATTATGATAGATAGATAGAGAGAGAGAGATAGTGAGAGAGAAGTGATTAATAGCTTATGTGTACAAAGGTGAAGATCTTATCTACTGTTTGCTTTGCTTCACAAAGGTGAAGATCTTATCTACTAGTTGCGGATGTTAACTGAGGGATTGATAGATAAATATACAAAGATAGATATGAACAGATTATGATAGATAAATAGATAGATAGAGAGAGATTGTGAAAGAGGGGTGATTAATAGATTATGTGTACAAAGGTGAAGATGTTATCTACTGGTTGCTTTTGTGCTAACGTCTTGTTGTTCTGTTAATATGGGAAGGTCTAGTGTGGTTTCTGCGAAAAAAAAAAATTGAAAAAGTCTAAAAATGGTGACTAGAAAAATGCAAAATAATAGAAAATGAAGATGGCGTAATGGCAGCGCTTACCTATGCTTCCCGCCCTTTTCATTTCCCTTCCAGCCGAAACGTTGATTGTTCATTTTTTAAAAAGATGAATCCATTATTCGCATTTGGAAGGGATCGGTGAATGTCTTTCAATTATCTCAGTTTGTACCTCGTCAGCTTCTTGATCAGCCCGAGGCAGGGAAGCCAATATACAGTGAAATTACTATTACTAGTACTACTACTACTACTAATAATAATAATAATAATAACAATACAAAGAAGAAGAAGAACAAAAAGAAGAAAATAACAACAACAACAATGAGACTGATACCATTTCCAGTTCCAAGCTTGTTCCGTCCATGGCTTTTCAACGTTTTACTAAATAATAAGTGAATGTCGTAAGCTAGTCCAATAGAAATGCAAAAGCAGGCATGATCGTGTAGGAATAGTAGCACACTGTGAATTGCGCAAGTGACGATGACCCAACAGTGTAAACAACTGGTATCAGTATAAACTGAAAGTTGTTTTAGAATAAAATATTCGGGTATTTCGTAATTCCACTTCGACCACATCAACCGACCACGAAGACTAGAACCGATGGTGATAAATAACGAAAAATAAGAAATCTACACACAAGCCACTAGTAGCCCACTGAGGGGCCGCTAATGGCAACGTCCACCGGTGTGGCTCTAGCGGTCCAGCAGTGGTAACATTGTCAAGACTAACACTCCAGCGGCTCGACAGCAAGCTACCAGCGGCAAACGCTAGTTGCATGCCACCCAGTGGTTTCCATGTAAGAAAGACATCTCATATCGTAGAAATGTTGGTGTGACCCACTTTTAGAAAATAGTGGTTCCTCAAAAGAGAACAGGGAAAAGTTTGGAATACAGATGATAAGATTATACATATAATTGTTGATGCATTCGGAACTGTATCCAAAAATCATCAGAGAATTAGTTTCTAAGAAGGATCGGATCTGCAAGGATCCCGAATAAAAATAATGGCGGATTCAAATATTGTTTCTTTTACTCAGTTTCTAATGAAAAACCGCCAGGAATCCTGTGAAACAGTTTCTTCTATGACATTTTTGAATTTTTGGAAAAAATGTCCATGAATGCCGTTTCCGCAACAAAGTTAGTATTAAGCTCAAAATATTAGCTGATGCGACACGTCTCCACATTTTACCCGCGGCTTCTTGGCAGGCCCTACAGGGCACAACAAATGTTACTATCTCGAAAGAGTCTTGGCTCAACCAACGATACGCAATTGACTCCATCTTTCTATGAATCATACATGAGATTTATAATCATCAAAATATTATTTACTCTAAGACTTTGAAAATTATAAAAAAATAATTGAAGATTCCGTGTACGCATAAAAATCAATTGTCTATATCTATCTATCTATCTATATATATATATATATATATATATATATATATATATATATATATATATATATAAGTGTTTTTTTTCTTCTGGACACATAGTGTGTAGAAACCCTCCAAATGTTCTATAATTCCGAGCGCTTTCGGCTATAACTTTAGCCATTATCAAGAATGATTTTATTTTAGATTTTTAATTGGGTGTATGGGTTGTGTGTATGTTTCTAGAGTTATAGGGATGTTTTATTTTCCGAACACAGCGCCTTGTGTCCGTGTTTGTAGCTAATATTATTGTGTGTTGACTTATTTTTTTTATTATTAACGCTTCCATTATCTTTAATCTTTTACATGTGAATGAGGTTATTATGTATTTTCTACTCGGATGGATTCTGGTATGTTTGTGTGTGTGTTAAAAATGGCTTCTAATAGAGCTGTGGTCGAAGGCATCTAGTTATGTGATCAGCTGTGGCCGATGGCGTCTAGATATGTGATCGTCTGTCATCGTAAGGCGTCTGGATATGCATGTAGTAGTGTTAACGATTAAATTATTTATAAATTCGGTTTGATCAGGAACACAGTTCCTTAAGGGGAATTTGAACACATAGATAATGTTCGTTTGTTGTAATTTTTCTTTTGCTGGTGTGTTGTTATTTTTGAGGATAAGGTTAGCTGTTTTAAATTTTTGTAGTAAATAATTAATTGGATTTTTTTGTTCCGCTTAAATGGAGTTCTTTATAAAATTTCTAAGTGAAGACTTCTACTGTGTGTAGTTGATTTGCGTTTGGTTTGTGTAGAAAATATGTTATTTTTTGGCTGTGTGTTCCCTATCATTGCTATTTACTTTGGAAAGAAATAGTCTAATTTGATTTTGTATAATGTGGTTAGAGACGTCCATTGAAAACTAGTTTCTGTTTTGCATTATTGCGTTCTTTAAGGAACAGTAGTAGAGAGGAGGAATTCTGGTGTACTCTTTTTAGGAATTTTTTTATCACTGCTATTTTGTGGGCATTCACTCTTAAAGTTAAGGTGTCAAGATTTTGTTTTATACAATCAGTCAGTAAAAGTGGTGTTACTATATTCTACGAGAACTTCTAAGAATAGGATTTTTTTTTTACTAATTTCGTAGGTAAAGTTAAGGACAGAGGTTTTGTTTTTCAAATGTGGTCTTGAATGTATCCATTTCTTTTGTGTTACTCGCTAAAATAAAAAGATCGTCTACATAGCGGACATATATTTTAGCTTTACAGACCTGTTTAAATACGTTTTCTATATGGGACATGTAATAATTGGAGAAACAAGGCCCGAACTGATTTCCCATACTAACACCATTAGTTTGGGTGTAAATGTTGCCATTATGGCCATAGAATGGGACTTTGGTTGTGCATGCGTGTAATATTTTTTGGAGTATAAATGGCTTGATGGATGGCCGGGAGATAGAATTATAAGTGTACATAAAATGTACAATGGTTTAATCGACAAGGACGTTTGTGAATAAAGTTTCGACGTCAAGTGTCACTATGATAGCTTGGTTTAGTTATGACTTTTTAAAATTTGGAGGAATTCGTGGGTGGATAGGATGCTGTAATTGTTGGGTAGCTATGGATTAATGATGGCATTAAGGAATTTTGATAACTCAGAGATGGGGGTTAGGCGTAACGGTTCTTCCGGTTTATGCCTTTTTATATTTCCATATAGGTACCCAGTTTGGTAATTTCCAAAGATTTTGTGGATTTTCAGGGGCCTCACTTCAGCGTTATTCAATGCTATGTGTTTGAGTCTCCGTGGGGTTTCTCTTTAGTTTGGTCATCGAAGATGGTTTGTAACGTTTTATGGTAATCAGCTTTATCAAAAATTTGCATATGTATTAACTTTGTTGGTTCATTTGATGACAATTTTTGGATTGTTTTTTAGGTCTTTTGCGGTGATTTTTAGTTTACTTGTTAATATATTATTGTACTTTTGACGGGGGCGGTTTTTCAAACCTTCGGCCTTGAGATCTGCGAGAACTGCTGTGTCTCCACGAGCCTCGGGTTGGAAATGTAAATGGTGTAGAATTTCAATTTCGGCCTTCTTTGTAAAGAGGTAAAATTTAGGTTAGAGATGGGAATTTGGCCCTAAATTTAGGAATTCTTTTTCTTCATTTGTTAATTTATGACTAGATAGGTTTATATATTTATCGTCGCTCTTGGGTGATATAATGTTTCCTTGGTATAATTTACATAGCTTTTTTGTCATTATTTGCCTATGTGTAAGTTGGTATTCATTAATGGTAAGGTTGAGGTGGTACAGGGTTTCCTTATATTCGGCTTCGGTCAGGGTGTTTTTAGTGTCTCGATATGTTCCTAGATTTCCTTATTTAAATGTTGGATGTTATTTAGCTGATTTTATTTGTCGTAAGACGAGATTTTTCTCTGGATGTAATGATTTTACTTTCCTTGACAGTATTTTAAATTCATAATTTCGTGGATGTGCGTTGTTTTGTTTTGTTTTTGTTTTTTCTTTTTTTGTCAAGAGCACAATGTATTAGGTTCCGTTGGGCATCGTCTATGTGAAAAGGAGCGCCATGATGAAAATAACTCCGCCAGAAATTTGGAAACTCTTATGATGTACTTCTTTTCACTCGCACCGGAAGCTTCAATTCGAACATTTCAGTGTGTTAAATTGTCAATAAAGAGGATTTACAAAGAGTTGGATGAACCTAATGGTGATTACAAAGATTCAGCAGCTCGAAAAACTCAGTCTCGCGTTATGATAAGAAAAGAACTCCCGAATTTGTCGGCGAGGGCCTCAGAAAAACATTGATCAACATGGATGCCTTCATCAAGTGCCATGAGGAAGTAGTGATGTCCTGGGTGCTGCTGCAAGACCTTATGTCTGAAAACATGATTCTGCACTATAACACACAAGCTGGGGAAGCAAATAATGGCTGTCAGACAATTTCTGCGACCACATCGCCCCTTATATCTGTCCACCTAACTCCCCAGATTGTAAACCCTTTGATTATTATGTGTGGGGTGAAGTTCAGCGAGAGACTTCTTGTAACACAATAGTTGAATGGAAGGCAAGGATTATGGCAGTATTCACCAAACTAAACAACGAAACCGTCATGAAGAGATGTAGGAGATTCTGAAGTCGTCTGGAGGCTGTAGTTATTGAATAAATTTACTTTTAGTATTTCAAGATATTGATGTAATTTTGGAAATATATGTGTTAAATTGAAGTGTCAGGGTTATTTTGATTTATGCGTAATTTAGACCACAATTACCCATCACATCATATATATATATATATATATATATATATATTGTTGTGGATTCCGCGTGAAAAATCGGTCTCCAATAAATGACAAACGCAAGTATTTAAGCTAAGAAATTAAATGTATTTACACAAAATACAAAAGGTAATGCTGTTAGTAAAATCCAGGAAAGCCGGTTAGTATTAATCAAAGATCTCTATATACAGTATGGAAGTAAACTTCCTTAGAGTCGGGCGTCCTTGTATCTGACTTCTAACGTCAACTCAATCACAGTGTCTATGTACTTTTCACTCTGTTTCTCCACCCTGTTCCTCTACCTCCAGCTCTGACTGACTGGCTAGTTTATGGAAGCAGGACGAGTCCATTTATATCAGAAAAGGGTGGACCCCATAATATATATATATAATGTCATATTCAGTGTGGCTAGACGTCCGGTTTCCCCTAGCTAGGTTCGAAACCCGACTGAATTGGCGTCAGTTGCAGATTCTACCACTGACCGTCGGCAGGGTGAATGTTAGCGTAATTATTTTATTTATTATATATATATATATATATATATATATATATATATATATATATATATATATATATATATATATATATATATATATATATATATATATATACTTAAAAATTATAATATAAGTATAACATGACTACAAAATAGCCATTTTGTTTCAACACTTCTGGTGTCTTGTCACGTGATGGTCTTCAAAATTATCATTTTGTATTGAGCACTTTTTAAAAAAAATAGTGTAGTGTTTTTGGTTACTAGAATTTTATACCATCTATACCAACCTTGTATTCGGATATACAGTGGGGGAAATAAATATTCGTACGAATGAAAAAATGTATTTTTATAAATGTAAATGCCTTTACTAAAACAAATTTTGATACATTTTATGTGTAATGATACATTTCATTAAAAAATAATAATAAACATAATTAATTCTTATTCTAACAGAAATTAATGCATTTTTTTCATTTTAAATGATGAAAAGAGTATTCGTACAAAACAAAAAAAAGCATATTAACTTAATAAAATACTTTGTGGAATATCCTTTATTGAGTTCAACAGCTTCCAGTCTATTCCTGTACGTCTCAACTAATGATTTGCACACATTGAGTGGTATTTTGTCCCATTCTTCTTGGCATATTGTCTTCAAATTCTTCATATTTGTTGGTGCTCTTTTCCCAATTTGAATTTTCAAATATCGCCATAAATTCTCGATTAGGGACTGACTTGGCCATTGCAAGACATCAACGTTACTTTCAGCTAACAATTTCCTTGTAGATATACTTAGGATCATTATCCAGTTGGAAAACCCAATCAGGAGGTAGCCGAAGTCTCTCAAAAGAATGCATTAAATTGTCTTGCAGGATTTTCTGGTATCTTTCGGCATTCATCTTGCCACCTATTATTGATATTCTGCCAACACCTTTTGCAGAAAAACAGCCCCAGATCATGATACTGCCACCACCAAACTTTACAGTTGGTAACGTGTTCTTTGGTAAGTAGGCTTCACCGCCCTTCCGCCACACATGATTTTGATAATTATGACCAGACAACTCTATTTTAGTTTCATCTGTCCATAGTACTTTTTTCCAAAACGAATATTCTTTATCCTTATGCTCTCTAACGAAGAGCATCTCTGTGTCGTTTCAAGAGGAGTGGAGTCTTCCTTGGGATGCGTGATTTCAGACTGTTTTTGTGTAGTTCATTACTTATTGTATGCTTGGTTACTTTAATCCCTAATGCACGCAGATTTTCCTGCAGCTCTTCTCGGGTAACCAGTGGATTTTGTTGGATCAGGCGTCCTAATATCCTTGCTGATCTTCGAGAAATCTTCCTAGGAGCACCTGTTCGTCTTTGGTTTTCGACGCTGTTAAGAGTTTTAATCCTTGCAATGAACGAAGCAATTGCAGTAAAAGGAATATTCAGGTTGTTAGAAATCGTTCTGTAACTGTTCCCATCTTTCCAAAGAGACAAAATATGTTGTTTTTGTGAAATAGTCAATTCTTCACCTTTAGACATTATTAGAACCTTCTCGTAAGACTAGAAATTTCAGAATGTTCTGATAATGGCTAATACCGTTAATTATAATTACTGATAACATTACTGGAACATTCTAAAATATACTTTTTCATAATTAATTGATTATTTTATAATAATAATTGATTTGTACGAATGCTTTTTCACCGGATAGAATTTAAAAAATGCATTAATTTCTGTTAGAATAAGAATTAATTAAGTTTATTATTATTTTCTAATAGTATGTGTCTTTATAATAAAATGTACCGAGATTTGTTTTATTTAAGGCTTTTACATTTGTAAAAATACAATTTTTCAAGTGTACGAATATTTATTTCCCCCACACTATATATATATATATATATATATATATATATATATATATATATATATATATATATATATATATATATATACATACATACATACACACACACCTTTTTTTCACAAAAATTTTGGGTTTCATAGGTTAGGAGAGAAACAAGATTTTTTTGCCAAATTTTATTTTTCTAATTTCAATGGAGACTTTTTCCTTACTTTCATTTGATATGCAGTATATATACTCATGTCGAGTGAGTTTTTACGCAAAATATAAGGAATCACACTATACATAGCCAATTCTGTATTTACATTATTCGGACTATTGTCCTCATCTTTGTCGCCATATTTATCACAACGTTTCGGCCGTTGTACGCTCTTCAGGTGGTTGGAATTTCGAACTGAACCCTTTATTTCGATCACTGGGGTAGACTCTTCTAGTTCCACGTGCCATGTTTGATGGATGTCAGTTATCAGTTATCTCCTGCTAATTTTCCCTCTGAAAGTTCTCCACTGCCTTAACCGGGTATTGAACTCACACTCTTTGGATGTGTCACTGGATCTAACCAACGCCCTTATCCACTTTCCTTGAGGACATCTGGGTATGAATTTCTTGGTATTATAAACCTAATGTTTTCAGCAACCATTTTTTGCCAGTGCTCATATTGCAATTTTGCTGTTATCATTGCATGTTTTTTTCCAGAACTCATATTGCAACTTTGTTATCCTTGCTTTTCTCTGGCACTCCTTATTACTGGTTCCCATATTGTATTTATTTCTATGCTTGGTCGGCTCAGGAGATTTTTGTGGCCTAGCATATGTGCTGATTCCTTAAGTTTACGAATTTTCCAATGGTGTTCCCTATCTATGATCTCAACATGATCCCACAGGAGATCTCCCTTCTCTCTATATATGTGGTCAGCCCCGCCTGATTTTTCTACTTCCCTCGCGTTACAGCTTTCTCGTGTTCTTGAAGCCTTACCTTGAGGGGGCGGCCTGTCTCTCCTTTATATTCCTTTCCGCAGCTGCACGGGATAGCGTACACACAGTCTTTAGTCATGTTCTCCTCTGTGGGGGGGGTCTAACTCGTGAGAGATATCTGCGAAGTGTTGTCAAGCTTTCGAAGGTTGTCCTGATGTTATATGGACCGCAGATCCCTTGTATTTTCTCTGATAACCCCTTCACATAAGGCAGACAGACTGTTTTCTGAGTGTTGTTATTCTCCTCCTCTTGTATCCGCCTATCCCAGTTTTGGGGGGCTGCTGCCATGTACCCAGGTTAGTTGTTACGTTGTAGGGTACTACTTATACTGACCAATTCTTTATCTAACATCTCTGGGTCGCCACTTATGACTTTTGCTCGGTGTTGTAAGAAACGGACGATCACTTTCTTTACGCTGTATGGATGGTGGGAGTTGAAATTGAGATACTGTCCAGTGAATGTTGGTTTACGGTATACGGATGTCTTAAACCCATGCTCTGTTCGAGATATTAGAACATCCAGGAATGGGAGTGTGTTGTTACTCTCTTTCTCCATTGTGAACTGTATCGAAGGTCTTATTGAGTTTACATGGTCCAGAAATATAGACAGACAGCCAATTCTTTTGAAAATGTTAAAAATTCTGCATATTCGGTTACCAGTTGCGCTATATACAGATACATTCTTTCGCAGGGTGTTAAATTCATGAATTTTCGATGACAGTAACTTACCCCGTTTGGTTTACCTTCTCACGTTACCTGTGGTTGACAAAGGTACAGGTAAGCTTCTTTAGCCAGCCTCCCCCCACACACACAGCGTCATCATAGCTTTCTGTTGCTACACGAACAGTAGAACATCCTTCAAAATGTGTGCCGCTTAAAATCTACAAATCTATCTCATAGAAATGAAGATTCAACAATGTTTTTTTTTCCTTTCTCGAAATTACGTCCATCTTTGTTCGCACTTGTTAACATCACTGAGGTATTGCTGTTCCGACGGCACCACTTTTTTCTGTCCCTGCCTATACTGTGTTTCCGTTGTGTTGTTTAACCTATCGTTCTCTGTTTATATTTATTTTTATTTGTTATGCTCTTTACATTTACTTGTATTGTTTGTGCAAAAAAGTATGAACACCATGTACAGGGTGCTCCACAAAAACCAGAAAAGTTTATTTAATTGTCGGAATTTCTGTTACAGTTATTTGAAACAAAAGGGTAGAAATTTGATAGCGTAAAACAGAACAAAAACACAAATATTAGATGTACTGTACACATAAAAAAATGTTATTTTTTTTACATGTTAGTTATTTTTTTCATCATATAATAAATGAAAAATGTTCATTTTTTTTTTTTTTTTTTTTTGGTGGGGTACCCTGAATATGCTATGAAATATATCCAGGGTGACGCCCAGTACTGCAATATTTGAATACCATAGGCCTACTAGTATTTCGTTCTGGGTATGACGATACACTACATCGGGCAGTAAGGCCCTTGGTCGAGAGTTTTTCAGAAGCGTTAAACCACCTCTTAATTTGTGTTGTTCCCAGGAACACTATGACCTTGGGTGGTAGTACCTGCTAGGCTCCCAGCTATAGCCAAATTGTTAAACCCCCTAACTGGGGTCAAAACACTCTGAAAGTATTAAAATACATATTCATAGTAGAAATACTACCAATATATTTTCATCAGAAAAAAATACCATCAATATATTTTTGTAAAATAAATTAAACTAATTAAACTCCATAAAGAGTTGATATGCTGCTAAACAATCAAATAAAGACTTAATAATATTGGTTATAAACTGGGATTACATTATACACGATCTATTTGAAAATAATTCAGGTGCCGCACTATACATGAAGTAGTGTTAGGTCCTGACCTGGCATCTCGACTTCATTCACTTTCTCCCAGATGTGATGTTGCTTCCATCTGTGTTTTCCAGAAATATTTTCATGGTAACTACTGTGACGAGTTATTTTCACTGGTACCCCAACTGCAGGAATTTAAGCGTGCTACTAGGTACTACTGGCATCTCGGCTCCACCCTTTCACTGTTGAAACAGTTAAATATAACTGCTTCTTCTACTCCAACAGCTTCTCTCGCACTTCCCGAGAGTGGGACTCCTTTCCTCTTACTTGCTTCTCTGACAGCTATAATCTTCTAATATTCAAATGTAATGTCAATCGGCATCTTATGATGCCTTGATCTGAATCCTTGTCCTTCTCTTTATCCTTTGCTCACACAACGTTCCTTACACTTGCCTTCACTCTCTGTAACCCCATGCGTGCTAGTGGCACGGCTGCCTTGCTTGGGGTGAAGAGTTTAAAAAATACGACAAGTGGCATAACATAGGCAAATGGATATCATTGTTCCAGCAGACGGTAATTTTAAGAAAATTAGAAACTAGATAAATATACGAAACTTGTCAAAGAACTGAAAAATTCCACAACATGAAGATGAAAATAGGACCGAGTACTAGCGGGACACTCCTGAAATGTCTTGTAAAAAGGTAGGATGTATTGTACATTTGAAGCAGAAACTAAGTAATGTAGACGAAGTCATTGCTAAAAGCCATCAGTATACAAATGAAATGACTAAGAATGTAGAGGTAACTTAAACACAAATGAAAACTGTCAAATACCATCGGTATGCAATACTGGTCAGAAGAAACTAAAATTAAAAGAATACAAACATTTTACTTCAACAAATAAAAAACAATCAAAACAGATGAGGAACAAAACGTCATTGCTAATTCTCCAACTGATTTTGCTTTAGCCTTATCAAGGAATTGAATGAACACAAATCCTCGAAAACAAAAAAAGAATATAAACTTCTGTTATATAGAAGTCTAGACACCGTACTCTGTTTAGACCAAAAAAAAAAGACTTGTAAACAAAAGGAAAGGAAAGTCTTGGTATCGGAACTGCAATAAAAAGACCCCCCATAAAGAAGAACATGACTAAAGACTGTGTGTACACTATCCCGTGCAGCTGCGAAAAGAAATGTAAAGAGGACACAGGCCGCTCCTTTAAGGTAAGGCTTCAAGAACACCAAAAACCTGTAACACGAGGGGGCGTGGAAAAATCAGGCGTGGTTGACCACATATGGAGAAAGAAGGGAGATCACCGCCCTCTGTGGGATCAGGCTGAGATAATAGACAAAGAACACCATTGGAAAATTCATAAACTTAAGGAATTAGCGCATATGCTAGGCCACACAAATCTCCTGAGCCGACCAATCATAGAAATAAATACAATATGGGAACCAGTAATAGGGAGTGCCAGAGAAAAGCGATAATAACAACAGAAACTGCAATATGATCTCTGGTAAAAACATGCAATGATAACAGCAAAAATTGCAATATGTGCACAGGTAAATGGTTGATGAAGATATTAGGTTTATAATACCCAGAAATTCATACACAGATATCTTCAAGGGCACACGAAATTAGTTAGATCCAGTGATAGCACCCAAAGAATGTGAGTTCAATACTTGGTTAAGGCAGTGGAGAATTTTCAGAGGGAAATTAACAAGAGATAACTGATAAGTGACATCCATTAAACATGGCACGTGGAACTAGAACAGTCTACTCCAGTGAGCGAAAGAAAGGGTTCAGTTCGACATTCCAACCATCTGACGAAAGCCGGAGCGTACAACGACCGAAACGTTGTAGTAAATATGGCTACAAAGATGAGGACAATAGTCCGAATAATGTAAATAATACAATAAAAAGATGAAAGAATTATAGGCAAAAGATGAAATAAAAACAAGGTCTCGTTCGGGATCCGAAACAGTTTTGATTTGGAGGCGTCAAAATTTACAAAGTATTTTCTCGTCCCAGTTAACCACTGATTGGCGGTCCTTGTCGACAGCAGTTGCGAGGTTTATTTTGTCGTATTTGCTGGACTTGCTACTAATAACTAAGTAAATAGTTATGCCTTCTGCATAAATGCCATGTTGGGAACTTATACCATTGTCAAGGGCGTCGATGAAGGTCACAAACAACGTAGACACAAGGATAGAAGCCTAAATGATCTAAATAAAGCCTAAATGATCTAAAAGCGAGTCCGTTCAATACGATATTCCTTACAAGGTTTCTTAAGAACGATAGGATTAGGCCAAATATTTGTCCCGTGAAAACAAATCCCTTGAGATTGCAGAGACGACCAACATGCCAAAATTGTCGATCTCCTTTGAGACATCTAGAGTAACAGCCCGGGTTTTGTCGTTCTTAACTAAAACTTGATAAACAAATTCAGTGATAGCTGTTAACACATCAACAGTAGACCGGGCGAAACGGAAGCCATATTGCTTTTGTGAAAGGAGGCCGGGCGAAGTAAGATAGCATTAGCCAAAATACTGGACTTGCTATTAGAGAAACATGAGGATTGAAGATAGAATTAAACTCTACTGTCTACAGCATTGCTAATCTTTGTGAGAATACTTAGGAGTTCGGTGGGAACTTAAAGATAGACAATATTAGGGTCAATATTCGTTGTGTATAGATAGCATATTAAATAAATGTCGGCTCTATTGCCATCAGTTGTTATACCCATAGTCAAGCCGGTACTGATTTTCTACAACAAAATAAGGAGCTGTTTTCGACTTTAACGCACATTGTAAATCAGTATAATTGCTCATCTTCAGTATGGCTACTCGTTACCGAGCATAAACATCTGCTGAGGCCTAACCGTGGTTCTTCAACATTCCCAGAAACAACGTTTATACTGCGACCATGCAGACTGGAACTTAGAGTTCATGTATGTGAACACAGACGGTTTTGAATTCAATGTTATTATTCGCCAATGCCGGTTGCCAACAACGGCTAGACAATCCAGTCGATCCGGTTATTTAAACCAGAGCTGTGAGGATGAGTTATAGCTTTGCCCAAAGTGAATGTAACAATCGCGAGTAGAATTCGAACCCGGCGCATCAATATCTCATTTCGAATCTCTAACCACTCCCCCTGCTTACGAAGGAATCACTAGGGTTAATTCTATTTCTATTCTTAATGCTACTATTACTTTTGACACAATAAAGAATTTACATGTCATTTCTTATTCACTACTACAGTAGCAACAACAGCGATAATGGCAGCATCTTATTGGTTCCATGAAAAGTTTACAGATATATTATGCATTATCTCATGTTTCAGGTCTTCTATCAACATTTATCTGTATCTTCTTATTTTTTCCCTTATCCCTTTTCAACTGTTATCGTCTGTTCACATTTTATTGAATATTTCGGACCACGTATATATACGTATATATGTGATAGAAAATATTAGGAGGATTTGAAATAATCATAATTAATTAATTCATCGAGTCTAGAAGAAAACTCAACAGAAATCAATGGACGGCCGTTTTGTCATATATTTGGGACTCATCATCAGTGAACATCCACTGAGGTTTCTTCCGGACGATGAATTATTTAATTATGCGGCCCTGTTGGCTGGGGCTTTAGAATACGCCGACTGCACCTCTGTAGAGGGATAAGACCCCCCCAATGAGGCGTCCTGGGTATGACGTTAAACTGCATCCAACAGCAAGGCCTCTGATCTGGAGGTTTTGAGGAGCGTGGAACCACCTCTTAATTGCTGGTGTTCCCAGGTCCACCTTGACCCGGGGTGGTAGCACCTGTTAGGGTCCCAGCTATGGGCAAATAGTGAACTAGTTTTCCAAGTTTTACTCACATCGTGGGTATGACGGTAAACTGCATCCGCGTCGTGGGTATGACGGTAAACTACATCCGCGTCCTGGGTATGATGATAAACTACATCCACGTCCTGGGTACGGCGATAAACTGCATCCAACAGCAAGGTCTCAGATAATGTTTTCAGAAAAATAATGTTGCCAGCTCTAAGTTTTTGAAACAATAATGTTGCCAGCTCTAAGTTTTTTTTGTAAAAAAGTAATGTTGCCAGCTATACGTTTTTTTGTAAAAGAGTAATGTTGCCAACTATACGTTTTTTTGTAAAAAAAGTAATGTTGCCAGCTATACGTTTTTTTGTAAAAAAAGTAATGCTGCCAGCTATACGTTTTTTTGTAAAAAAGTAATGTTGCCAGCTATACGTTTTTTCGTAAAGGAATAATGTTGCCAGCTATACGTTTTTTTTTAAAACAATAATGTTGCCAGCTATACGTTTTTTTTGTTTTTTTTTTAAAACAATAATGTTGCCAGCTATACATTTTTTATTCCATACAAAATAGGCATTTAAAATTCATATAAACTGGATTTGGCATTAAATAACCCACAGTGGTTGATATGCCATAAAACCCAAACAAACAAACAAATTTAATTATGATTATCTCAAATCCTCCTAATAATTTCTATCACTTGTATATCCTTGCTTGAACCAGCGTCTAATACTCTGGATGGAGCGGCTTGCGGATTCAAGTCGTGGATCATGAGGACACAGTCCTATGGGTAAGGGAAACACGGATGAGTTACACCACGGAATTTGTGAAGAGCTGCGCTATATCGAATCTAAATCACTACCTCTTCTTTACGGAGGGCCGTTGGTACAGTTGATATGACGCTTGTGTTTTATCGTAACGGTCCTGGTAGTGGATTTGCACTGCTGATGAGTCCGAAATATGAGACGAAAAGGCCCTCCAGCGCTTTCTGCATTCTGTTGAGGTTTCTTCTAGATTAGATAAACTAGGCTATATATATATATATATATATATATATATATATATATATATATATATAAATTCCCAAGAGGATAGAATCCAGGTAGAACTCAATGTCCAGGACAGAGTAAGAATATAATATGAAAGGCTCAAACACTAATATTGCATGGTTATAATTTATTACATTGGAACCGTTATCACGATCCAATTGAACAGACCTACAAATTTGTAGGTCTGATGAATTAAATCGTCATCAGGATTCCAGTGTAATAAATTATAACCATAGAATATTAGTGCTTGGGCCTTTTATATTATATTATATTATATTATATTATATTATATATTTATTGAGGTATGTGTTGTTAGAGACCACGAAACTTTTCTATTTATTAATGTTTTTTCTGTTTTTTCTTGATTTTTCGAAAGTTTTGTATATTTGCGTCCAAGTTGCTGAAAAGGTACGTACAATTCTCTGCAAAAAATGCAAAAACAAAACGAATACAAATTCTTGAAGCTATCATAATTAAAAAATAAAAATCCAACATAAACCAAAAAGCATATAATACTGGCAGAAGCATCTTAAACATATTTAATAACTAATCCTTCAAATAATAAAAACCAATCCTCTCCCAATTGCTAATGAACTAATACAATATCACTCCGTTAAATAGACAAAATATTATCTATATAAATAAAATAATAAATATCAACTTCAAACTGAAACGCAGCAATGATGACAGTTGACGGCAACCGAAAGCGCTGAGAAAAACAGCAATGATTAAGACCCAAATTTAAAAAAAAAAAATCAAGAAAAAACAGAAAAAAGATTATTAAACGGAAAAGTTAAAAGCCATTAATGGAACCAACAGAAAAATTGCCATGACCTAAAACTCTTATCTAGAAAAGGTCTGGACCAAAACACTGAAAAAAGAAAATGAAAACAGCCTGGCATTAAAACTATCTACTCAGGAAAGTGCTTGAAATCTAGATAGAGCAAAAAACGCGTAATAACGTTAAATCGTATGAAAGAGGATAGCCCTAGTCGTATTCCTGAATTTCGCTCACTGGCCGTCTGCAGAAGACATATACGCCTTCAGGGGACTGAAGATCGCCTGAGATTGAGACTCTCGTTACCATTAGGGTCATCCTTTCATAGATTACACGCACACACACACACATACTGTTTCACAACTCTAGCTTGGATCGAAACCAGGCTGACTTGGTGTAAATCGGCGAATCTACACTTAAGCCGTTCGCGCACGGCAGGGATGAATGTGAATTTAAACGTATTTATTTTTAGATAAACACGCCAGTGACTGAAAGAACTCTTTTTTTTTTATCGAATAGTATTGCATGAGTATCAGTAACACCTTTACAAAGTCACACTTTCTCCACCGAGAGAATAACCGAAATAATTTTCGGAATCATACCGCACAGTTCTAAGTGTCCACATATAAATAAGGGTCTTTTTTAATGAAATTAGTTTTAATGAATTTTTCGCCGTGATGCTTTAGATAAGTTCATCTCACCCTAATTTCATTTCCTCTCAAGTCGTCTAAAGATCGCGTGAAACTCGAAGTCCATTAGTTTGCATTTAGGACTTTTCTCCTCCACAATTGCCGGTGTTCTTCGAGACTCTATGTGGATAAGAGTTCTAGGTTTTGGCAAGCTGTCGGTTGGTTCGGTTTACAATCGATGTTTTTGTATATATATATATATATATATATATATATATATATATATATATATATATATAATGAAATGGACAAAGTTCGGCAATTATAATAAGACATTTTTTTTATGTTTATACATTCTTTTTTATAGATACAAATATTTAAGAAAATGCTCTGTTTATAATAAACAGTATTAACAACATTTACCAGCCTGAATGTCCGAAAAATGTTCATAGAAATATTCCTGGCGGAGGACGAATATTTTCTATGAAAATTTCTAGGACATTCAGGCCGGTAAATGTTGTTAATACGGTTTATCATAAACAGAGCATTTACTTAAATATTTGTATCTATAAAAAATATATAAGCATAAAATGTCTTAAAATATATATATATATATATATATATATATATATATATATTAGGTGCAAAAATAACGACGTAATAATGTCGTTTTTTGACTTATTTTTAACGTCAAAAAACGACATTATTACGTCATTATTTTTGCACCAACTATATATATATATATATATATATATATATATATATATATATATATATATATATATATAATAAATTAGTTTAAAATATGTTGTTGTTTTTGCTACAGAAAAAATATATTTTAAACTAGTTAATTTATAATATTAATGCTTTGTAAATTTACATTAAGCGCTATTTTGTAAAAATAAAAATATCAATAAGGGCACCGGATTATATATCTTAATGTTCTTTCTGTATATATATATATATATATATATATATATATATATATATATATATATATATATATATGTATATGTATATATATGTATATGTATATATATATATATATATATATATATATATATATATATATATATATATATAGTCATTTCAACCTGCTTTTTCTTTTTTCTTTACATTTCCTATCCGCTGTCTTCTCGGCTACACATTCTTTTTTCCTTTTCATCATCTAGGCTGCATCTTTTAATTCCTTTACGCCCAATATTCTTATGCTGTTTTCTCGGTCAGGATGCATAATCGATTTTAACCACAAAGAAGCGGGGATCTGTGAAAATGGGAAGAAAGAAATACACTAGAATAAGAATAAAAATTCTCACCAAGTATTACACAAGATGACGTGAAACCAAATGCAAAACAAAAACAAAATACTATCGGCCATAAAAAGATTATTGCTCAAGAAAAACGTGGGAATTACCTTTACAGAAAAGCAAACAGCAAAGAATATCAGATAGCCTTCACGTATATATCAACTCTAACAGCACTGATAAAATAGTAGATGTTTATTTGAGCACACTCTGTAATGTGAGAAAGACCACAGTCATCCATAGTAAACTGAACAGCAGTTGTATGATCAAGAAACAGAATATAAACTTAATTAACGCCCTCAAGAAGAAAACTGAAACACGCCAATGTCCATGTGAAAGATATTTGCTGAGTTAAATGTAAGCCCAAGGCTGTGTAAGATAATACAAGCCGTAAAGCATACCCTCTGACCTCAAATTAGCACCAGTCCATGAAAATCCAACGAATAGAAAGATACAAAGAGTGTTCGGGTATCTAGAACTCATGAATTTCACTCTTAAAATATTCTATGACGAAAAGTTCTCACACTGGTTGCAGTATTCCACCAGTGAAACGATCTGTGCCTTGCAGATTCAATAGATTATATCAAGGGATCTTTCAGGACTAGCCGTCTAGGCCAGGATCTTGACTCTTGTGACTGGAAATTAATGCTTCTTCTGCAAAATTTAGTGCTGACGTTTACTAATGAGGTAACGCGTTTTGCAGGGGTCGAAGAGAAACTATTCACATGGTAAATATGTGTGGACCCAGCTTTTTTGCAGCTACACGACCAAAAATGTCCTCAGATTCTGCAAATCTATTCTTTTGTTGGTTTCTAGGCAGCGGATTACTCGCCATTCTCCAATCCGTTAGACCACGAAACGTGTGGAATTGTGTAGCAGGCAACAAATAAGACCTACTACCCAAACCTCAGTATCATCAAGGCTTTCGTCAAGGAGCAGTAGGCGAAGATATCCAAGGACTTTGTAGTTTGGAGTTGTATAACTCTTTTAAATCTTGTTGAGGCTGTAGTAGGAAATGATGGAAGTTCGTGTGAAGAATTTGTTTTGTCATTATCTATAAGTTTAATTAATATCCTTTTGTATTAACAGTCCTCTGTCTGCAGAGTAAATCAAGCAACAATTGTAACATTTTGTGTGCTAAAAAGAGGAAAATAATCTAAAATTAGGGATAAGAAGCACAAAAGATCACTAGACTAAAAAAAATGTAAAAGAAGCAGGATATGCTGGAGCTTTTTCCTTTGACCGTGAATTGACGAACCAATAACTAGAGAAAACGCGAGTTTTCCGAATAAAAAAAAAACTTCCTTCCTTCCTTCCTTCCTTCCTCCGAAATTCTTGAATGAGAATTTTTCGCTTGGTTGTAAAATCCTGGGTCTGCGAAAGACTTGGTTTGAGAAGGTATTACACTCACTTCACTGAAAAGTAATCGTCAAAATTACCCTATTGGGGACAATAAAAGTATCCACTCAGTTTTGAAAATTTTTCTTGTGCTACGTAGACAATATGTCTCCTAGGGAAAAAAAAGGCTAAGAATCAGAGGCAGTGCGACGTCGGTCTTTTGACCTGAAGACAATCAGGGAAGAAAAAAAAAACAAAAAAAAACAACACAACCGAAAAGGACTGCTACTGAAGAACGACCGTAATTTTTAAACCCCATTTTAAACCACATATTATTTAACAATAATACACACTCATGCCCGTTTTTCCCCTATCCTATACACTTTCATACAAATAGAAAATCGTAACAAAAAATAAATTAACAGTATAGAAAATACTAGAAAGATCTAACACCATAATACTCATATGAAATATAGTTACAATAATGTCTCTGCCATTACTCTTCAGCAAATATAAGTACTCAAATTAATCCTTGACAGTTGCATAAATAACATTATTGAAATTTGGCATTAAGACTGATCACCAGATGCGAACAGTGTGGGAGATTTGATTACAATAGGATAACAATGAAAGAAAAATCATACAAGAAAATCACTTATATCGAAGATCCTGTAGTTTCAGCAGAAAATGGCGTAATTCCTTAGAGCTTGCCTAAGGCCTTAGATATTTGTTGAATAAAGAAAGTTCATAGCCATAACATAAATCTGCAGAATTAGTCAATGAAAGGAGTTTCAGTTTTAAGCGGGGATTTATTTTTGTACTGGCAAAACATATGGGATTAGCACGCTTATTCAATTCGATCTTTTTTTTTTCATTTAGCAGTAAATAAACTAATCACAGATAAGAGGCAAGACATTGTTTAATCGCTGGATATTCTGGTTCTATAAAACATGCATTCAAGGAGCCAGATGAAATGAAATTAATGGTTTATTCTTTTCAAGTGACACGGAAGAAAGTGTTATGGTATAACTCAATGTTGACAATAACAAATATAGAATGATGTATTAATTTATATAACTAAGATAAATAAGGCACTTCAATGTGCAATGGTTAGCAAGCGTGTCTCCCTAGATTAATTACAGTTGTGAGTTCGATCCTCACTGGGTACTCCAGACTTTCGGAGAGCATCTAAGGTAAGCTTTGAAAATCATTGGGTACATCGATTTGGTGTAATAGTAAAAAAGATTGTCTCCCTTGATCTATTACAACTGAGTAGTGATCTCCACTGGGTACCACACGCCTTCGGCCTTGTGGCACATCTAATTGACACTTTCAAAATCATTGGGTACCTCGACGATGTCTAATGGTTATTAAGCTTGTCTCGTTAGATCAATCCTCACTGGGTGCCCCATAGTTTTGGTGTTAAGCTACGATTTGAAAATCATTGGGAACTTCGGCGTGGTGTAATGGTTAACAAGCTTGTCACTGGGTGCTCCATACATTAGGCCTTGTGACACAACTAAGATACCCTTCCTAAGACAAATTCTAGAAGAAGTCTAAATAGGAAGATCGATCTACAGTTAAATGAGAATTCTTGGTAACCTCTCCAAGTGGTTGGATCTTATCTAATTACAAGGAAACTTGGATCCAACCAAAGAAATTTAAAATATCGTAAAACTCATCCAAGAAGGCAGTCTAGAGACGGGCGTGTCGAAAGGTTTTGGTTCATCTATGTCGGTTTGGTTTGGTTTGGTTTGTATTGTTTTAGGACATACCAACCTTAATGGGTTATTTAATGCCGACAAAATTTTTATTGCTGGTAATATTTTTTCATCTATTAGGTTGGTGCAAAAATAATGACGTTTTTTGACGTTAAAAAATACGTCAAAAACTTCATTATTTTTGCACCAACCTAATATCTATCTATCTATCTATCTATATATCTATCTATCTCAGTATATATTGGTTTTGTTTGTTTTGTTTTACGGCATATCAACCTAAATGGGTTATTTAATGCCGACAACATTTTTATTGCTGGTAATATTTTTCCACAAAAGTATCGCTGGTAATATTTTTTCCAAGAATGTATTGCTGGCAATACTTTTATCTCAGACTGTATTGCTGGTAATAACTTTTCTTCAGAAGTATATTGCTTGTAATATATATTTTTACAAAAGAAGTATTGTTGGTATTAAAATCTATTTTTACACTTATATTGCGTTTTGACCCCCGTTTAGGGGTAAAACTATTTACCCATGGCTGGGACCCCAACAGGTCCTACCACGCCGGGTCAGGCTGGACCTGGGAACACGAGCAATCGTGGTTCTACGCTCATCAAAACCTCCTGATCAAAGGCCTTGCTGTTGGATGTAGTTTATCGTCTTACCCAGGATGCGGACGTAGTTTATCGTTTTACCCAGGACGGTATCCATAACGGTTGCGGCTAAAATTTCGTTAAAATATGAAAGCAATAGGATCGTCAAAAAATGAAAACATACTGGCATCCCAGGAAATACATCAAAGCTTCAGGATACAAACCTTAAACAATATTTTCTGAAAACAGAAAATCTACAACAAAACAAATAAAAAACAGATGGGTCTAAACAGAAGTCAGTATTTGTGATAAAAAAACCAACACGCACTCACAAACAGAAAATGTAGTTAAAGTGAATTAATGAGAAACAGTCATGACGTGTGGACCATTGCATGAAAGTGATATACAGTGTTGAATCAAGAATCCGCTTTGACCAAAGACAATGATACCAGAACTTGTTTCGAGAGCTGTTCAAAATGAAACATAAAGATGTCATCCTGAAGAATGCTGACTGTCATTCATGATAGGCTTACATGTCATTTAGTGGGATAGGGGAGATTGCAACGATTCCATCAACAATTAATGCACATGTGTACATTGAAAACCTGAATAAGTTTCTCATTCTATTGATAGGAAATTGTTTTGGTGATAATAAAGTCCTTTTTATGGAAGATAGATATCTTGTTGCAGGAAAAGTGGTTTAAATCTTTTTGTCAGAAAAAGGCGTATAAAATCAAAAATTTAGCGTAATGTCTGGATTTGAATCCAATTGAGAATCAATGGCGAGTTAATTTTAAAGTTTGTCTATGAGAAGATACCATCTATCAAAGAAGACCTATTAACTGCATTTCTTGAAATTTGAAGCCATTTGGATATCCTACTATTTTAACTTAGTAACCTCCCCGGCTGAAATAATTATGGTTAAGATGAAAGCTCCAGAGAGGCAGATAAGTAAAAGTTTAATATTCTATCACACTTTTTCCTCAATATTGGGGTTATTCCATAAAGTTTCCGTCTATATGGCTTTGAAAAAGAATGACATCATTAATTCAAATAATTTGTCCTATTTTTTAAAAAATCAATTTTATGAAATAAGTATGTTCAGCTATTAAATAAAAATGTTTGACGTGTCATCTGTCAATGGTGTATTAATTGTCAAAGAAAAACCTAAGTGCATATAATTAAAATAGATCTGTAGATCATCTGTGTTCTGCATTGTCATCTGTATATTTCTATATGGTATCATTTGCAGCAGTTCACTGAGCCATGAATCCATCTTTAAAATATGATAAAAAAAAGTCTTTCCTCTTTACGGGTCCAAAGAAAAGGTTTTACGTGTATATATATACTTTCTTTTACAATTGGAATTAAGATACCTTTAGTAAATGACTATTTTCACCTACGGAATTTAATTTTAAAATTCGCAAGATTTTCAAACTGTTTATGCTATATATCAGTTTCTAGTGTACTGTCTATTCGGATAAAGAGAGAAAATGTTATAGGGGAATTACTGAGGGTATGGGGTGAAGAAGAAGAAGAAGAAGAAGAAGAAGAAGAAGAAGAAGAAGAAGAAGAACCGTTACTGGAATTATGGAAGTAGGAGAACCGTTGAGACCGATGAGCTGACCTACACCCTAATGGTCACACGATCAAAATTTAATTCGATGGGGATTCACGGAAATTAACGAAAACCAGAAAAAATAATCAAGAGGTGAACTTTGATAAAATGAAAGAGAGTTAATTCGGTATTATTGATATTAGTTCAACTCATCGCTGTCTCCCTCCCTGTCCTCTGCCTAGGCTATCCTACCCCCATAATATGATTCCAGTAATGGTACCTTCATCTTCTCCCCATACCTCCCAATAAGTCTCCTATAACATAGTTTTTCTCTTTCTTTCTCCAAATAAACAGTACAGTAGAAACTAATTACCATAGACAGTGTGAAAATCCAGAGAATTTTAAAATTAAAATTCGTAGGTGAAAAAGGTCATTAACTAAAGGTATCTTAATTCCAATTGTAAAGAAAATTTGCTCTGTTTAATGAAACTTTGATCGCTTTTTGTGAGTCAGTTTTAAGATATTTCAAATTCTATGTTGTGTAATAGGACTTGCCTGGATTATACTAAAGGATTACACACACACACACACACACACACACACAATATATATATATATATATATATATATATATATATATATATATATATATATATATTAAAATAAATAGACAAAACTTGTCTATATTATTTAATAAAAGATGCATTAATGAAAAATTGATGCCTAAATATACACAATATATATATATATATATATATATATATATATATATATATATATATATATATATATATATACAAACACACACTAGCAGCATGGCCCGGCGTTGCCCGTGCTTGATTCAACAATCGTACGACTCATACAGCAATCGCTATCACTTGACTTAAAATACTTTTGCCTTTCCTTGCTTTTAAAGGAGTGCCCTTTGCCGTGCTGATGTTGCTACATGCCTTACTTCTTGCCTATCTCACACCGCGAATTTTTTTCTAACCTCTATACTAAACATTAAATCTGCTACGAAAAAAGAACTAAACAAATTGAACACAAAACGATCAGCTTTAAAAAAGGACTCGTAACTGGAAAAACTAAATGAATAAAGAATGTTAACAACAAATACTTTTTCACACAAAACCCAGTTCTGCAGAATCAGAATCAACGTTGAGTTTAAGCAAGCCAATGATCCAATTGGATTAAAGTACCATGCAGATTTAAAATTTTCCCACTTGTGACGAATGAAGCTATGCATGCTAGATAACATTGGTGTCAGTCAGCTGTTGGCTCTCACGCTGGCCAATAGAATCTTCCTGCCTATTCGTGACAGCCAGCGATAGGCTCTCACTCTGGCCAGTAGAAAATGGCTGCAAACATGAAAATCGATTATTTTCACTATCGATGAGTGTTGGGAAAGGCAAAATCGGTCTTGGCCTTCTCGCTAACTTGGAGCATGTTCATGTAAATTTTGGTGCAAATCCGTCGAAAATTGCGGCAGTGCATTCGTTACACACACACGCACACACACACACATACATCCTACCTTTATATATATATATATATATATATATATCAATTAATCATTAGTAGGGATAATTGTAAAGAAGATATAAATCCAAAGGGAATTCAGAAGCAACAGAGCAAATATAATAATGAATACAGAATCCATAAGTCAGGTTATAAAGTTTTCTTGTGGACCTAACATCCATCTCTTTAGACCCGCTTTTTATTAATGAAAAACTGGTCTGAAAAGATGAACGTGAGGTCCACGAAATAAATTTATAACCTGACCTTATGGATTTTTAAGGATTCTGTATTCATCATATATATATATATATATATATATATATATATATATATATATATTAGAGTGTGCAACTTATATATTATATCTTAAAGAAGAAATTTATGCAAAGAATTAGTTAGTTATGTTTATGTGATTAACAGTGCGATCACTTTGCTAAGAACATAATTCACATTTTTTATCCCGAAAAATTGCACCACATATTTGCTTTAAATGCAAATTTTCGGGATAAAAACTGAGACATTGCTTATAGAACTATTTGTTTCATATCATGCTGACTTATAAATTCCTACTACAAAAAATTCTAAAATTGATATATTAGTAAAAAGCGTTTTCACTTAAATTTTCAAAAATTCATCCTTAGAGTTGTGACTGCACGCTCCACAAGTTTGTATCTGTTATAAATACCACATTTTTTAAAAAAAAGATCGATTTGCATTATATTTTTCGTCTTGGATCCTACCTGAATTTTACCAAAAGTAAAATAGCCGAAAGTATTTGCATATTTAAAGAAGACCGAATTCAGCATCTTTAAATTTTAGTTCACAAAGGGATTTCGCCATTTTATATCATTAACTTTAATAATTTACTTTTTGTATGAATGATTCACTGTAGTATACACACACACACATGCAAATATAAATTTAATGCTCAATGCAAATATAAATTTAGCCTACAGAGCTTTTAAATTTCAAAATTTAGGTGATCAGCCAATAACGCTATTATGGTTTCAACTTTTAGGTATCCTCAGGCGATGTCGGACAAAGGTTTCCCTAACGCTTTATTATTTATATATAAGCGTGCAACGTCTAATAGAAGGTAAAGAGTAAGGCAATTGTATTGGAATTGTATTCGAAGGGCAGTAAATAAATTGTATCTACTTTCATCAGGGTTCATCCGAACTCAAAAAAGAACTTTCTAGTCTGTATACATCGCGACATTGTTCAAGTCTTTTATTTAGTAAATTTTGGGAGTCTGGAAATGTTATTGTAGTTATTTTTTTCTTCTGGCACTATTTGCAGACATCACTACAATTACTGCATGATTTGGCTCAAAATATTCTCTGGTTTATATTAGGATCTTTGATATTTTTTTCTTTTAATTCCCGCACATGGTTGGCTAGTCTGGTTGAATTCCTAAAGCTACCTTCAGTATACCTCACGTATATTTTGTCCTGGTCGTTTATATGTTTTACCTCTGATTTGAAAATTACTCTTTTCGTTTTGCAAACTCCATCCAATAGACATTTATCTTTATTTCTACAGTTACGTGTTTCACTGTAACGACGTCTCGCTGCACATTACCTTTGAAATTCCTGGCGTGATTTTATTGTAGTTTCCGAATGAGTAAATATATAATGAACTCTCCCGTCGGTTTCGACGTATGGGGATCTGACACCTTAATTGATTCAGTTATGAAAGTTTGTGCGATAATCTTAAGTAGCATTTAAGACCCGCTAGTGACTTACAAAGGAGGCCACATATGGAGTAAGAGTGAGGGTTATAGGATGAGATCACTGTTAGATTGGCTGATCTTTTAGGTCTTGCTCTCGCTTCTTGAAGATGATTCAGACAAGCAGATTGAAAACGGCCGATCTCCCTTCTACCCGCTCCAAGGCTAAGCGTTCAAGACTATATATATATATATATATATATATATATATATATATATATATATATATATATATATTTGTCCATGTGTGCACGTGGTTGTGTGGGTATGTACAAGATCTCTAACTCACTTTTGAAAGCCCAAGTCCTCTCACTAAATCATTATCTTCTTTTTGGGAGAATGGCTGTGCCTCATTCCTTGACCATATTATGTCACATTCTTCATCTTCATCTGCAGTATTTTCCTCTAAGTGACTCAAACCATATAATAATTATCAAACCATATAATAATTATCCCAGCTGTAGTGGTAAAGGAGGTAAATCAACTTAAGTTAGTAAATTTATGACTGGTTACTTCCCTTAGTCGTTTTAACAATGTATAGAAATAAAATATTCATCTGCATTTATTTACTCTTATGTTCTTTTAGATTGCAGTCTTATTTGTTCATGACTTTCATGTGAGGCACATAGATACCTTTATTTATTAAGTGATCGCCTTCCTTCAACTTCATCTTGAAATAAGTTTTACCGTTGCTAAACATTTTATTCCGAGAGATATTTCTATTTCACGGTTATATTAAACACATAACAAAAGCGTTTTATATAATAGCAACAGTAATCAATAGATCATAGATACAATTAAATGTCTAAAAATCATGACGGAAACAGATTAATTAAACGGTTCATTGGTCTCTATATTAGTTGTGAATTTATTATCTCCAAACTCTTATTTCTTCAAGACTTTTGATCTACCGCAGCACACTATTAAATCTTTCTAAAAATTGCCTTTATTTTGGATGGCACGAGTACTAGTTTCTTTATAATTAATATTTAGAGTAGGGATAAGCAGATCGGATCCATACTAAACAAATCTCATTTTTGACAGAAGATAAAGATAAGCAAATTCTTTCTTATTCTTTCCGCGTGGAAAATAGTAGTTGTTAAATTAATATTTTAATTCCTTATCACTGGATTTTCAAAAGCAAGAGCGTCTTTGGGTATGACGATAAACTACATCCGGCTGTAAGCAAGCACAGGTGAACCACCTCATAATTGCTGTTGTTCCCAGATTCCCTCTGACCCGGGGTGGTAGCACCTGTTAGGGTCCCAACTATGGGCAAATAGTTAACCCGTAAACTGGGATCAAAAAAACTATGAAAGTATAAAAATACATTTTTATAGTAACAAAATTACCAGCAATTTATTTTTGTAAAAAATAAAAATTACGAGCGATGCATTTTTGTAAAAAAAATACCAGAAATAGATTTTTTGTAAAAGAAATTAATAATGCTCCCAAGAACATTAGATTTTGTAATTAAATGACCCATGAGGTGTTGACATGCCGCTAAATAAACAAGCAATTCCAAAAGTGTTTTCTTTTAGTTGTTCAACTCATATTGAACCTTAATACGTCCACAGGTTTGAGAATCATCCACATCCCATCTGCCAATACAATATAATTACTTTTATCAAATAATCTTTCGTATATATATATATATATATATATATATATATATATATATATATATATATATATATATATATATATACTTTTCTGAATCTTTATTTGAGGAATAATAGCTGATATAAAGTTTAAATAATCTGAACTGGAACAAATATTACTTACCTTCAGTTTAAAATGTCGCAGAAAATTATTTTTTTCTTTTTTGCTACGGGAGTGAGTATCCCTATGTTTTTCATTGGTGAGAAGGCAATTCTGTTCAAAGAGTCTCTTCAAATGAGCCACTACTTTGTGGAACGGAAATCTGTACGGATACATCCTCAAACACTACTATCTTAGGCACCTCAATTCTACAGTCAATCATTATCTACTTTACATATCTTCATCATATTCAGTTCCTCTCATTATGTTCCTATCACACACCCGATTCAGTAAGTAGGCTTGTAGTGGGGTAAGAGGATCACGTTTTCATAGTTTTCGATTTTTTTTCCAAAGTAAAATGTAATGTTCTAACAAAATCATTTTTATCTGAATTATCTGTTAAAGAACAAAATAGCAATTACTGTCACTATGCCTTCAATAAATTACAAATACATTATGTGATATCAGACACTGCTTCAATGTTCCATCGTTATATATGCTGCTTTCTCAGTCTCTTTGATAAGAGGAGCCTGTCCCCCACACAATAATAATCATGTGTCCTCCTCCTCCTCCTCCTCCTGTAAAAATTGTTACGGTTTTTTGGATATATGTGTATATATGACTAGTGAGACAATCCAAAAGACTTAACTTCCTTTATAGTCTACCAATAGAAGTTTAACCAATCAGAAGCCGCAGGACATTGTATCCGTCGTGTATAAAGGCGGCCATCTTTGTTTACCCTACAGAAGGACCAGTGCCAAATTAACAGGCGAAGATGATAAAAGGAAGAACTACACTCTGCTACTTTGCTACGATATCCACTGCGAACCTGAACTACGCTTTCCTACTGTCTCCGAAATATTCACTGCCAACCTCTGGATTCTATACTCGAAGACGACCGTCATGAAAATGTCTAACAAAAATAATGCAAGCTAGCTTGCTGATGTATACTAAATAAACCACCTCTCCAACTCACATCCAGTGCTTGATACTATTTCCGTTTTTATCGCATATATTACCACTTGCCGGGTAATTATTTGGGAAAAAAACGTTTCATTTTTTTAGACGAATTTGTATTTGTTTTTAATATGATAACTACGAAACTGACATCCATTGAAGTACCCGAGCGATGGCTAACACTTCTACCAGACGTAAGTGTTGAGAATTGGACTCATTTCAAGCTCAGAAGGGCATAAAAAGAATCAAGACTGACGTACAAACACGTCTGTAACTGGTTTTTGAACGTTATACTTTTGGCGTGTTTGTTCGTCCGTATCTAAAAAGACACTTTCGGTAAAAACGTATATACACGTCTACGCTGTTTAACCAAGAAAAATATTTTATTCTAAATTATAAAAACGAAATAATTTTTTTTTTACCTTTTTATCTGCGACATTTTTCTAATCTCAAACCCGACGCTGTTACCCCCAACTGACTCAAAATTCACATAAATTCACATAGCATCTTGACATTTTGATTTGCTCAGACAATAACGGTCCCTCAGGAACCGGTTAAGGTGATTGCGTGAAATCTGAGTCATCTCAAGAAGCAGGCAAGTTCCCATCATTTTACAGTTTAACTAATGAGATCCAGCCGTAAGTTCTTTGTTAACAGATCCTTCCCTCGGACTTCTCGCTTATTTTCCAGCTTCTCGCTTTCCAATCAACTTTGATCGTCAAAGATTTAAATATTATGTCAATAAGTATCTTCTGTTTTCTTATTCCTGTTCTTTTATTGTTCATTCTCCTTAATAGTTATTTTCTTTTTCTCACATTCATTAATTTCTTGTATCTTAGTGGCTTTATTGCCTTCCTTTGGATGAAATTATTTTTAAAAAACCGAGAAAAAGAGAGAAGTGCCAAGTGTACCGGACATTTTTTTTTTCTAGCTGGTTCAGTTAAACTAAATTCAACCTTGTGTCACATTTTGTCCGGGTGGATGTAGAGATAAATATACTTTTGATCAAAGCCACATTGTCTTAAATGCCACCTCCTCCTTAATCAATCGATAGGGCTTGACTTCTTAATAGTACGACTCATCACTGTGTTGTGCTATAGCCATATTTAACTTTACCTTACTTCAAACATAGGTTTAATATTAAAAGGCAAAAAAAGGCTTTCGTTCAGTTCCTCAAAAGATATAAAGATCAGTGGATATGAGTAAAACATTTGTTTATTGTATAATTTATGGGTAAGCTTCTGAGTCACGTAGAGAAAGCTCTTGCAACGAGAATTGAAATTTTGACCCTGATAATTTTTTTCGACGAACCATTTCCCCCCAGTGTTGAAGTCAGCGTAAATAGCAAAATTGGTAAAGAGGGGATGGCTGTCCGAGGTGGGGGTTATGTCCATCATGTATCTCGGTTCTGAAGATTCAAATAATAATTAGAATCTGAGAGTGAAAACAATATAATCTTTTGTACCAAACCAATATATTCAAACGGGTGGACATTTTTCAATTTATGAAATAAGCATGTCACTTACAATAAACGCGGGTGTGTACGATTTGATGCGACATTGTGCCCGAAACTAAATAATCCTGACACAGTTAAAATTATTTGAAAAATAAGAAGGGTTCTTTACCAATTAAGCAACGTGTTGTTTGGAAATTTGAAGAAAATAATTTAATAGCACCAGCACTTTTTCTGCTTTTCGTACACAAGAGTAAAAAAAAAACAAAGATGTAAAAGCATTCTCCATCTTCAGGAGAATGGGAAAATCTCATGACTGCAGAATTTCATTTACTGTGCATTTTCATGAACCGATTCATCCCGACGAGTGAGCCGAGATGGTTGGGAGATGGGTGAAATTATCGGCTCACCATCTATAGAATGATTTCCAACCAAGACTATGGAACCCAGTCTTGTAGGTATTTCACCCAAGAAGAGATGGATTATAGCTTTCCCAACGTTATTTGCGAGTAAGTAAATGTAACGAACCCGACTGGAATTCGAACTCGGCTCTCCGAATTCTCATTCCAAGACTCAATTTATTACTCCACACGCACATCCACACAAGAGTACTGTAACTTCAAATAAAGAATATTGCAATAATCTTGTAAAATATCGTGAAAAGTAAGTCTTACAACAAATATATCAATTGAAGTCGAAAAAAAGGCTTTCATTCAGTACCTCAAAAGATATAAAGATCAGTGGATATGTGTAAAAAAAAAATTATTGTATAATTTCTCTGTAAGCTATTGAGTCACGCAGAGAATGACCTTGCAGCGAGAATTGAAATGGTGACCCGGATAAAGTTTTCGACGAACCAGAGTTGAAGTCAGCATAAATAGCAAAATTGATATGGAGGGGATGGATGTCCGAGGTGGGGGTGATGTCTACCAAATATCTCGGTTCTGAAGATTCAAATAATAATTAGAATCTGAGAGTCAAAACAATTGCTATCAGCAACAAAGTAGATATAGTCAGATAAAGAAAAAAATTAGACATCATTAACGACCCTTCCCATTCCATCGACATGACGTGATATGAGAATCGCGAAGAAGGGCAAAATATGTGTTTTCCCAACTCTATCCCGTCCTGGGTATGGCGATAAACTACATCTGCGTTCTGAGTAAGACGATAAACTGCATCCGTGTCCTGGGTAAAACGATAAACTACATCCGCGTTCTGGGTAAGACGATGAAATACAACAAACAGTAAGGCCTCTGATCAGGTGTTTTTTGAAGAGTGTAGAACCACCTCTTAATTGCTGGTGTTCTCAATCCACCCTGGCCCGGGGTGGTACCACCTGTTAGGGTTCCAAATATGGACAAATAATTAATACCAAACTGGGCTCAAAACACTATGAAAGTGTAAATATATGTTTTAATACCAGCAATAACTTTTTCAAGAAAAATTTTTACCAGAAATACATTTAGGAAAACATTTTACCAGCAATAAAAATCTTGTCGGCATTAAATTGAGATTGATACTGAGGCCGATATGCCGTAAAACAAAGCAAACCAAAACCAACTCTATCCATCGCAGTTTGTTTCTAAATGCTGTACACATTTTCTCGATTGTTATATCTTCTTCTCTCTCCCAGCTTCACTATTTTCTTCCCGTACAGGTCGCAGGTAATGGAAAGCAAATTATAGTGTGAAAAAACAATGATATTCAATAGGAAAAGTCAGGATAGATTTTCCAAAAGTATCAGGTCATCCCATAAGTTTTGTCCGAATTTTGAATAAAGAAAACAAGTGACCAAATGTTACATTTAATTACAGATTCAATCAACAGTGTATTTTCCCTGATTATCTATGACTTCCTTCCATCTATTAACAAGCTTACTAATTCCATTACTGTAAAATTCTTTTGGCTTTGATTCGAAGAACTCACTAATGTCAGTTTTAACCTCTCCGTGTGTTACAAAAGCTGTTTCTTCCAAATGATTCTGTAAGCTACGAAACAATGGTAGTCTGAATGAGCAAGATAGGGAGAATAAAGTAGATGAGGAATTTTCTCTCAAGCAAGTTCTTCGATCTTTTATGACGTGATTCTTGCTGTGTGGGGTCGCGCATTGTCCTGATGAAACATCACCTCTTTTCGATTTACTAGAGCAGGTCTTTTTTCCTCAAAGCTTGGTTCAAACGATCTAATTGCTGACATTATATTTGAGCATTAATTGTTGCATTAGGTGATAAGAATTCAAAGTGGGTTATTCCTTGGCGATCCCACCAGATTGAAAGAAGAACCATTTGAACATGAAGTTCCCTTCTCAGCTGTGGTTAGGGTCCTTCCCCTTTACCAAGCCACTGTCTACGATGCTTAACATTTCGATAAAAAATCCATTTTTCGTCGACAGTCACAAGTCTGTCCAAAAAAGGTGAAACAAGTTGGCGAGAATGGAGAGAAGAGCAGATGTCAACTCGGGATTTGAGGTTGTTTTCAGACAATTCATGAGGCACCCATTTTCCAAATTTAGGAACTTTTCCAAGTTGTTGAAGATGACGATTAACTGAGAACCACTGCCAATTCCTCAACTGATAAAGCAGGATTTTCTTCAAAGGCTGCTTCAAGAAGCTTTTCATCAAACTCAACTGGACGTCCGGTTCGAGCTTCATCTTCAAGGGTCAAATCTCCACCTCTGAATTTCGCAAACCATGTTCTACAAGTTCTTTCATTCACACATTCCTTTCCATAAACTGAGTGAATGTTTCTAGCCGCTTTCGCTGCTGAGTTTCCTTTCTTGAACTCATAAAGCATTATGTGCCTCAAATGATTCTTTGGTACTTACATGTTAGCAGGGTTTTAATCAAACAAAATTTAATTTTATTGTTCTCTGAAATAAAATTTGATCAGTTGAAATGCATCTGAACATAAAAATAATGTTCAGCTCCATTAGACATTATAAAATACTCTTTAAATTTCGTTCATTTTAAAAAAAGGTAAAATTCGGACAGAACTTATGGGATGACCTGATATTTATAAGCATTTTTAAAATAGAAAAAAACAAAAAAGAATTCAGTAAAACAGCCTCCGCCTTTAAGAGAGCCTCAGTGCATCGTCGGATATGGTTTCATGCCTGAATCAAATGGTCCTTGTTTCTATTGGTTATCACATTCACAATGGGGGATTTCAATGAGTTCTTGGTATCGCGAAATCACCGACTAATTTCACTTTTGGTGCTAGGAAGCTTCATGTTGAAGTTGACCTGATGTGAGAACTCTTGGTTAGTCAATCTGGGGTCACCACAGGCCATGTAGGAGATCTCAAAGTTTTTCTTCAACACTCCCTTAATCCAAGGCTTAACAACCTCGTCCAGCTACCCATTATATGCAATTCATGCACAATTAAAATAAGAGACAAAGGGTTCGCCTTGTCACAACATTAGCTCTTCCGGAAAAAAATGAAGCAGTCTGAGATATCCCTGACATAAATAATATGACCATTAAAGACAATAAGTGCTTTGTTTACATCACTGTACTTAACTCCATTGGATCCAGGCAGAACCAGCCAGTGTTTCTCCTGTCAAAAAGCCAAGAGGTGTAGACATTATAGTGCTCGATGTGATTAGACAGAGATAAAAAATACATATTAATAAATACATATACACCTACGTTTGGTGTGCGACTTAAGCTATATCTTGTACCCGACGAGTTGGGTTACCAACAAAACTTATGTCTCACACCAAATGTAGGTATATATATATATATATATATATATATATATATATATATATATATATATATATATCCTGGTTGGATAAAAGAGAAAAAAGGCAAACATACTCAATCGAAAAAACTACGTATTTCAAAATATCTGTGCTTATATTCAGCATAGAAAAAACAAGAAAATGTTATTAATAAAAGTAGCCTTAGCTCCGAGTGCAGACACGATGTGACCTCGTAAGCAACGCCGTAGCAGGCAGGTATTTACAAGTTAGAGTTTTCACGTATCCTTAGTATTGTAGCGGTCGTTGTTTAGTTTCAAGCTAACAGTGTTTCAAGCGTAGACGTCCAGGAGATTTAACACAGGATAGTAAAGAGGCCACATGTTCGAGATGGGATGACGTGAATGCAAAAAATCTCAAGCAGCTGCTCACGGGTCATTTCAGCAATATGGTAGGAAACCGAGTCCCACAAGAAAATGTACGATCACACCCGCCACTCAGGACATGACCACCGTGTTTAACAACCCTATATAGGTGATTTGATTGAATTCTGATACTCAGCTGGCATGAAAAATGTATTAGCTTTCCGTACCCTTTATTTCGCAAGACTCCCAAAACTATAACAGACGAAATGAACTTGTTATGCGTCGCTGTGTGTAATTGGTTGATTGATACGTTTTCTACGGGTTATCAACCTTTTATAGGTTATTTAAAGTCAGAAAATAGTCTTAGATCTTGAATGTTTTTTTTTAACATAATAATGATTTAACAATTAACGCATAGCTGGGGTGGGGAGAAAAGGTGGGTTATCTTTCGAAACAAGGCATAACTATAATTGGAACTCGGTATCCTGATTAACAATTCCGACATATTATCCATTGCACCACGCACACATCCAAGCCAAGATCGACCGGTGTTTCAACGTGATATAGACATAAGCCTAGCTTCTTTGAATCGAGTATCTATCTATCTATCTATCTATCTATCTATCTATCTATCAGGTTGGTGCAAAAATAATGTCGTTTTCTCACATGTGAGAAAACGACGTATGTATGTATGCATGTATGTATGTATGTATGTATGTATGTATGCATCTATCTTACACAACCTACATCTATGTGTGCATCTATGTATATATGTATGTATGTATGTATGCATGTATGTATATATGTATCTATCTACCTATCTATCTATTTATCTTACACAACCTACATCTATGTATGCATGTGTGCATCTATTTATGTATGTATGTATGTATGTAGGTATGTATCTATCTATCTATCTATCTATCTATCTAACAAATTGATTTACAATAAAAAATATCAAGCTAAACAGAATATACTGTATAAGTGTTCTTTTGCTTTGTTTGGTAAGAATAAAGGACATATCATTATGTAAAATTAAAACATCTTATTTACATGAGACACTGGCGTGTGAAAGTTTTGGGAAAACTGCATAAAAGGAATATACACCTTTATTTTATTAAGAAGTTAAATTTGGATAACTGCCAAGAAGAACAGGACAAAAATTCCCAATGAAGAAAATGGAGTCTTGTTCCATTCAAAGCGACATAGAATTGAATCAATTATTTGAGCGAAAGGAAGTAACACTAATTAATAACTCCATGATACTTTAGTATGGTCACTTCTCATTATCTGCTTCTCTATCTTAGTCTCTGTTCCTATCCTCATACACACACATACACCCATATATATATATATATATATATATATATATATATATATATATATATATATATATATATATAGATAGATAGATAGATAGATAGATAGTCAAACCTAGTGAGCCAGAGAAACCTACCCAGGTTTCACCTAAGCGGGTCGTCGGGGAAAGCTGGCCAGGTTTTTCGAGACGAGTATAGTTACCTCTCTCTCTCTCTCTCTCTCTCTCTCTCTCTCTCTATATATATATATATATATATATATATATATATATATATATATATATATATATATATATATATATATATATGTGTGTGTGTGTATTTATATATATATATATGTATGAATAGAAACGAGAGAAACAACTTCTCAACTATACTTATTTAGGATTTTATTTTGTTTTCGACAATGCGCAAATTAATTTACACACTGTCGATATGAAAAACCCCAAAAAATTAAAAAACAGACGCACACACACAGTCACAAAATACAAGCCTTTATAAACCAACAGGTCCTCGTTTTTGTATATAAACATGTGCAACAAAATAAATCCTACATTGCCTTGACAAAGTCCCTCAGAGGACGAAAAGCGTCAGCTAAAAATGTTTTCCTCTTGTCTCTTTTTATTCATTTTGTTCCATTACAGATACGCTTTAATATATATATATATATATATATATATATATATATATATATATATATATATATATATCACACGCTGATAGCACAGTTTCATACAAATACTCAATCTTAAGGTCCAGGATAATCACTGACCGTTTCCATAAACTCCGAGCCATGCTATCGACGTGGGATATTATATATCGGCCGATAAATGTTGTTAATACTGTTTATTATAAACAGAGCATTTACTGAAATATTTGTATCTATAAAAAGAATGTATAAACATAAAAATGTCTTAAAATAATTGGCACACTTTGCCCATAGATACTTAATAGCTCAGTTATATAACATTGAGCACTGTTTTTATAATACTTGAGATATATATTAACGTGCAAGTATATGTGAGTATACGTATGTTTTTTTTATCATAACCACCTCTCTCTCTCTCTCTCTCTATATATATATATATATATATATATATAGAAAGAGATAGAGAGATGATCTGTTCCTCTCAATCTTTTGCATCTAATGTTTTCATTTTGCATAAACTTCTCTTCCTCTATCTGTCTCTATTTCATTCTCATTCTCTCACTCTCTCTCTCTCTCTCACCTCTCTCTCTCTCTCTCTCTCTCTCTCTCTCTCCCCTGCTTTATCTTCCTCTCTGTATATCTTGTTACACAACCCGTTCGGAAAAAAAAGATTCTCATCACGATTTTTGAACTGTGTTAGGCAAATGTCTTTGAAGTTCATTTCTCTCCCTACAGTTAGATGACGATTATGAAATCATGACAATTTGAAATTATTTATCTAATTATCATTACAGAAAAAAATTAGGAATCGTATTGAACACTGTTTCATCTACATACTGAACTCGGAGACAAATGCTTGAAAAAGTAAAAATTGACGACTTAATAATGTCGCTGTTGGTACAAGAACCGCGTGTACGATGTCAAAATGTAGAACTTGTGAAGTGAAGGAAGTTCGGTAGAAAAATAAAAAAAACAACATGTGACTTTCTGAATAATAAGTGTATATATATATATATATATATATATATATATATATATATATATATATGAAGAAATATACTCAGAAGGCGTGCTATATTTGCAGGATAAAGTGGTCAAAGATAGAGCGTTTGTAAATATGAAAGTGACCATTGAAGTCGACACTTAGAGGCGACAGGCTCTTTCATGCTAGACACAATCGTCAGGCCACCGTGAAACAGCCTGTCGCCTCTAAGTATTGACATCAATATATATATATATATATATATATATATATATATATATATATATATATATATATATATATATATACACTAAATTTGTACTCATCCATCGCACGCCCACGCAAAAAGTCAGGCGCTAGCAAAATGGCCCCCAAGGTAGATTAGCCGGCGTTCTCTTAACTATTGTCGGTTTTAATTTTCTTTTGTGCAAGATATATACTCAGTGAATTGCCATCTTATACAAGATATACACTTGCATGCATGCATATATATATATATATATATATATATATATATATATATATATATATATATATATATATATATATATATATATATATATATATATACCGGGTGTAACAGCAAAAGTGTCGAAATTATGTAAAAGCAAAGTTGTCCATTTGTTAGATTAAGCTCTGAACCATTGTAGCTTATAAATGATTAAAAATATCTCACTGGAATTTTCCGAGGTATTTATAATACTATTGGACACTACTTTGACCAATAAGAATGTATAATTATTCTCCAAGCATAACAGAAGAATCGTGATGAAATCGATCACAATCGAAAAAAGACTTTTTTCACTATTCTTTAGACTGTCATAGATGAACTTCCTTTCTTATGTTCCAAACGTCTTATGAACTGAGTTGGATCTTTTCTAAAGGATCTCTTTATCTGTAAGTTGAATTGATCATGCCTCTTCCAGTTTTTCTCTCTACTGTTTCCCCTTTTTTAAAACTTATTCACCATTCTCTTGGTGAATAAACTTTGAACATGGAAATCAGGGTATGAATGTTGATATCGATGTTTGAATTGGCAGAATATTTTTCTACAATAGGCTGACAATTATTTCTGCTACAGGCTAGTTACAAACCAAGGTTCTAGAACACAGTCTCATCTACGATACAGCCCATAGCTATACAGAAAAATGTTGGATTCATGGCTTTCCCACCGGTATTTGCGCGTAAGTGATTATAACGATCCCGTCTGGGATTCGAACTCGTTTCTTTGATTTCAAAAATGTACACACAAACAAATTAAAATAAAAATCACAGCGAAATTGAGGAGTACTTTCTATATATGAATCTAAAATGAATTTAGCTTCATATATAGTTTTCCTTTGTTTGGTAAAAATTAAAATGATATCTTTGCTTAAAAACAAGAAGGCAAACTGTAAAAACATTATTTATTAGTTATCATTAACATGAAAACCTGTGTCGTTTCTAATCTATTAGACTATCGGCAATTACTCAGTAGGGACCCCAACTCTGCATTATCAAAATTAAGTAAAAGCGTACATTTTCATTTCGTTTTCTTTTCAATTTGGAAGACGTAATTCGTATAGATTCTTCGCGGAAGCGAAAGGAAGATATAGAACAGGGATGGCAAAAACTCAGCTAGCTACCTGTTATCTCAAGGTGAGTGGATTGTCTCCCTCTTGAAACCAAGAGACAAGCAAATAATCTAAGAAAGAAACATTAAAGCTCTTGACTTCTCTACTGCTGTACTGCTCGTTTTATATATAAACTAGTTAATCAATCACTATCAGTATTCCATTGGGGTATACCTACCCTAACTCAAGTTGTTAAAGTTCTGAATAATACGGTAGTGTTTGGAGTTACATTCATTGTAGCTATCATTTTGCCCTTTTTTTTTAACCTTCCAAATTCTGTGAGAAATTGGCGTGTTTGAATGACGCAATGAAACAATAAAATACCTTTCTTTTTTTTTACTTCCGCTACATGACAACTACTGTTTGTGCGTCGCAAATATGACGCATAGATTTAATGTGGTAAGTACTTTACCTATAGAGTATTCGTCTGATCTTTCATTTTCAGATAATCTCTTGTTACGTACCACGGACTCTCAAAATAGGGGAAATAGTTGCCGGAAATATCTGTTCGGGATACACTGTTTAGCTAAAGGACAATGTGAATGTATCGATATATCAGTACCAGAGGTAAATGTCGTCTAAAATCATCATGGCGGTTGGAAATTTCAATTTAAGCAATATGACTTTTCGTTTCTCCAGTTGCTGATGCACTGACAGTCATTGTGGAAAAATGGCAACTGATATCCAAAAGGATCTGCTGTCAGCAGTTACCTGGAGCAAAGTATTGCCTGTTAATTTTAACGCCTCCAAAACTACTCTCTATTAAACATCTGGGAGAAATCTCGCTGCCTTCCATCAACATTGCTGATACTGACCTCTAGGTAATTGATTGCGCCTTCTTGGGCTAACGCATGAGGTTGACATGAAGTGTAAAGACTATAAAGAATCCATTGCTAGGTCAGCTGGCAGCAAGGTTGGTTCATTTTGCCGTGCTTGAGGGATTTTTTTTTCTCTCCAGAGACTAGCTTACTTATCTAACAGTCCACCATTCGTCCATGCTTAGAAGATTGCTACCACATATGGTCCTTAATAAAAGCCCCAAAAAGTATCAATATTTGTCCGGATCTCACTTTCTCTCTCTTCATATATATTCAAACATATATTGTTAAATATAACAGAAAATGAATATCTGTTATGCTTGATCATGAGTGGTTGAAAGCTTTGTACCGTTGCTTTAATTTCGGGAGATATATATATATATATATATATATATATATATATATATATATATATATATATATATATATATATATATATATATATATATATCCCGAAATTAAAGCAACTGTATATATATATTATATGATTAATATATACTTAGGGAGCATCCTTCCTTCTTACAGTTTTCCGTATGGGGGGAGTCCGGGAGTGCAAAAACTGCCCATATCGTCCAGTGTCCCAACCGTTTTCAGCCATTTCTTTAACCATTTTCAACGTGATTTTGTTTTGGTCATGCTAATTTTTTCTCATATTTTGACTGTGTGACATGCCTTATTTGTCTGGTTTTGAACTCCAATAGCAGCGTTAATTTCGACCGTTGTAGAATTCGAGTGGACGACATCCTATGTTTAAAAGAACTTCAACACGTCGTTCTCATTGTTAAACAAGGTGAGGTTGATGTTGGGGGAGAAATGTTTAATGTATAGGAATTGTTTCATTGTGAGCAGATTTCGGTAAATACATAAAACTCTCGTATTTTCGACCAGTATTTCATTTAAGCATTATTATAGATTGTGGCTTGATAAAATTTTTTTTTATTACCAACCGTCTGATCCTGTATGTTTTAGATGGATCACCAACAGAGAGCGTTAAAACTCAATTGAGTTTTCATTCTGAAGAATGGGCATACACTTGTTTCAATCTTCTCGAAAGTTCATATCAGCTCATTTTGCTGTATTCGAGACGCAAGTGGCAAGTAATTTCTCAGGAATCGTTTATCCGACATTATTGCCTGCTACTAAGTACCATTTGTTTAAACTTTTGATTAAGAATTTTGATTGCATGAACCGGTAATCATAAAGTACAATGTTTAAAAAGCGTCTTGGTAGCCAAAAAATAACGGAGAAAAAAATTCTATCCTTAATATATATATATATATTATTCCTATAAATTTATTTTGGTGAGTATACATATTGCTACCGTTTTGTCTTTTCATCAAGAGCGAAATTAATAATTAATAACAACGGGCCGAGACGTGTGCCCAGTAAAAATAACGTTTATAGTAAAAAGAAATAATGTCAGATAAAAAAAACACTTCAAGTATATATATATATATATATATATATATATATATATATACCCTTGTGTCTGTGTGTTTGTGTCTGTGTCTATGTTTTGTACATATGCATAAATAAGGTGTATTTAGATAGGAATTATTTAAAGAACAATAACATAAAAGTTTTGTATCGCTAATTTTTTTATTAAAGTTTTCGAGATTACGCATAAGTTGTTTTATACAACTGGTAAACTTCCAAAGTTTATTTTTGTTTTTCATTTGCATCCAAGTACTTTCGACTTTTACTATAATCATCATCATGAATTTTATATTTTGGCTGTTCATGAAACTCAGTTTGGCTTTTCCGACTTCTGTGATATATATATATATATATAATATATATATATATATATATATATATATATATATATATATATAAAGGAGTTGAGACAATCCCAGTGTGCGGCACTTTTGAAAAGTGCCTGATAACCAAACCACGGGCTGACGCAGGCCTTGATATGAGTGAAATTGTGTAGACGGAACATTTGTGGGCCGTCTATAGCAGCACATACGTCTCTAGCATGAAGTCACAAGTCATCGTGGCCAAGGGCGTGAGCGTGGTGGCCTTGTCCAAATTGTTGATCACGTTAGTTAACATGCTCTCACCCAGAAACTGCAACTAAGGTCTGCTCAGCATAGTTGCATTATAAACCACGGCTTGGCTCTGTGGGTATTGAGCAAACACAAATATGCCTGAGCGAGCGTCTGCAATAGAGATTGGCTAGCCGCACTAATAGACGGGTATCCTCGAACACGAAGGGCCAGCTATTATATATATATATATATATATATATATATATATATATATATATATATATATATATATATACAGGGATTGGACAACAGAATTGGAACACTTATTAAAAATATATTTAATATGGAGTAGGCCCTCCTTTAGCCTCACAGGCAGCTTTAATACGTCTAGGAATGGAATCATACATCTTCCTGACTTCACCCAGAGGAATTTTCAGTCATTCTTCCATAAAAACCTTCTCCAGCTCTTTACAACACAACGGTGGAGGATAGCGGATAGAGGATAGCTCCAAAATGCACCACAAATGTTCAAGAATATTGATATTTTGAGATTGGGTAGGCCACTCCATGTCTTCTAGCTCACTTTCATGCTTTTTATCCAAATCCTTAATGACTCGAGCGGTATCTATTGGAGGATTATCGTCTTGGAAGATGCAGTCACCATCAGGGAATAAAGTCTTGGCCATTGGATGAACATGATCTCCCAAAATGTTCAGGTAATCTTTGCTGTTGATTCTACCATGCAAGGGAACTATTAGACTGAGACATTTCCATGATATGGCGGCCCAAACAATCACTGATCCACCTCCATGCTTCACTGTTGGGAGAAGGCAGTCAGGGTTGTAAGCTTCTTTGGGCTGCCTCCACAAACAACTCGCCCTGAAGTTGGGAAAAGAGAAAAACTGGACTTGTTTGAGAATATGACTTCCTTCCATTGGTCTGCAGACCAGGCATTGTGATCTCTGCATCACTTCAACCTCTTTTAAATTTTGCGAGTGGAGAGAAGAGGTTTCCTCACAGCGGCTTTTCCATGATATGCAGCCTTATGGAGCTCACGGTGAATTGTTTTAGTAGAAACTGAATTATTCAGATGGTTATTCAACTCAGCAGTCACTTTGGCCGCATTTGCCCGATGATTTTTTTGCTATATTGCGTTTCAATGCACGTCAGTCCCTGTCAAGAAGTTTGCAAGTCCGGCCCGAATTGCTACGGTAGCTGGAGGTCTTGCTCTGTTTCTCGAATTCCATCAGTGTTCTTGATATGGTAGCTCTTGAAAAATCAAACAGTTCAGCAGCCATAGTGATTGAGGATCCTGCCATGCGTGCTCCAACAATTTGCTCTTTTTCGAACTCGGAGAGGTCACGCATTTAGCTTAAATTTTACTAAATTCTAAATAAGACAATGACAGTAAATTAAATAAATAAATGTATTTACAATAGATATAATCTGCAATTACTGCAAGTTTTTTAAAGTTCTTAATATAATAGGTCTTTGATTTTGCAACTGTCCCAATTATTTTGTCCAACCCCTGTATATATATATATATATATATATATATATATAGTAATTCACCGAGCCCCGAATAATCTTAAACAGAATGCAGAAAGCACTGGACTGCCGTTTCAACGAACTATACCACGGGCCTCGTTAACGAAGAAGACACAAACTACATTCGATATATCGCCGCTACTCACTCCGTTCCGCAGCGATAATCATCCAAGTATACGGATAACCCCGGAGCAGTGACCAATCACCACGTCTACTTATTAACCCATATTAGCCCCTCCTCACGAGCAGTAAAGGAAGGATAGTATAGAATGAAAATTTTATATATACATACATACATATATATATATATATATATAATCGGTATATATATATATATATATATATATATATATATGCATATATATATATTATATATATTATATATATATTATATTATATTATATATATGTTATATTATATATATATTATTTTATATATATATATATTATATTATATATATATATATATATATATATATATATATTATATATATATTTTATATTATATATATAATAACTCCACGATAAGTATACTTACGAAAAGTACGTATATATATATATTATATTATATTATATTATATATATATATATTATATATATATGTATATTATATATATGTATATTATATATATAATCTATATATTATATATATATAATCTATATTATATATATATAATCTTTATATATATATATATATATATATATAAAGATTACCCATCTATATATATATATATATATATATATATATATATATAAAGATTACCCATATATATATATATATATATATATATATATATATATATATATATATATATATATATATATATATATATATATATAATGATTACCCATCTAAAAATAATTACAAATTGTATTCTCAAATAAGATTTAAAGATGTTATCGTAACTATTTTTTACAATATTACAAAAGTACGATCGTTCGGGTAAACAAACTGTTATAATCTAAAATCTTTTTTTTTTTATATGTTCTCTATAAATGTGTTAATAAATATAGTATTTAACTTATATTTAATCTCTAAACTATTTGTTTTAAACAAATTAAATTTTTAAATTGATAGCAAACATCAAATTAATTTATTCGGGTTTTTTTAGACATCTAAATTACTATCAAGCATTAAAATCTATTCTTTACATAAATTGCTAAAACGCAATTACAGCCTTTTTCTCTTTACTTCCCTCTCCCTCTTCATTCTTTTCCCTTTTTCTTTTCTCTCTTCTCCTCTCCCATTTCAATATATCACTTCCGTTAAGTGAACCGTATAAATAGGTCAAGGTCTGGTCACCCCTCCACCCCCAATACAAAGAATGCTTGAGAGGGTTAGAAATTATTCCCCTCCCTATACTCTACCATGTCTCTTTAACTACTCCTTTTACACTCTGTTAAATTACAAAAACTACCCATCAATTTTAATTTCATTTTTCATTTCATTTCATTTTTGGAAGTGCTATCTGATGATCCGGCGTCCTTTAAAAGGGCTCTGGTGAAATAAATTATTATAATGGTACCTTAAATGGTCTGTTTTTCTTTTAAATTTATATATATATATATATATATATATATATATATATATATATATATATATATATATATATATACCGAATGGAAAAGCAACACTGTTCAAATAACAGCATAATTGGCCATCCTACAAACCAAAACACCAAACTAATGCTCGTTGTTTGTTTTTGATTTTTTCGACTGTATATTATAGAAAGGGTCAGTTAGACACCGTCTGTGAGAAAAAGGTCACCATGACGAAGTTTAAATTCACTATGCCATAATTAGGGAAACGGTATGCTTTACTGCTTGACTTTCACGCCTGCAGCTCCAATACGGACATTCAGAGTATTTGGATGTCATCTGAGTAAAGCGGAGAGTGTTCGTAAAGAGTTGGATGAGTCTAATGGTGATTACGAAGTTACAGCAGTTCGGAAAAATCACTTTGATCGTTCCGAAAAGAAAATAACCCCCGAATTTATTGATAAGAGCCTTAGACTCAACACAGAGAGAGGCCTATATCAAATACATTGAGGAGAGAGTGCTGAAATGGATGAAAAGTGTGGCTGCTTGAAAAGACTATGTCTCGCAACAGGACTCTGCACCACGCCATGCAAGTAAGAGAACCCAGTCATTGCTGTTAGATATTTTCTGCGATCTCATCACTCCTTATATCTGCATCTGGCCAACTAACTCGGCTGACTTCAACACACTTGATTATTATGTGTGGGGGCAAGACACCAACAAAACATTTTGTAACACCAAAGATCAACTGAAAGCAATGATTATGGCAACATTAACAGATGCAAAAGATCCCGAAGTCGTGTGGAGGCCGTGATTGAAGCCAATTGTGATTTTATTGAATAAATTTCCTCTTTGCCATTTCAAGATTTTTTGTGTAATTTTGGTAAATATATCTGTTAAAATCAGATGTCTGCGTTATTTTCATTTTTGCGTAATTTAGAAGACAACTTAGCCATCTTACCCTGTATTTTATCAGATAAATGTATTTGGATTTTTTCTTTCTTAAAAGATTTTATTGAATATGTTATTGAATATGTTCTTTCTTAAAAGACTTTCTTGTATGACATAAACTGATTAAACTTATTCAATAGATATATAACCGAAGAAATATAGGACTTCATATCATTCATTGTCACAGATAAGTGTGTTATAAACATCAAACACCGATCTCAATAAAAAGACGATATTTTATGACGTAAACTCTTTATCCATACCTGATAAACATAGCCGAATTACATATAACCAAGTTCATGCCATAAAATAATGTCTTTCTGAAATAACTTTAATTTTACAATCAAGTCCCCTGGAAATCGGATGTAATTCCGAGAAACATACAGCCAAGGTAAGTACAGATTTTATTTCATTTTTTTTCTTATTAAGAGACATCTCTTGATATCGAGAAGTCTAATAACTAAGGTTGCTTGCTGTAAAAAGCTTATCAATCAGAATAAATCCTGATAGGCTGTTTTCAGAGTAATCTAATTATTGTGCTCAATCCATCATTCTCTCTGTCTCCGTCTCTCCTCTCTGTCTGTCTGTCTCTGTCTCTACATATATACATACATTTATATATATATATATTTTATATTTATATATATATATATATATATATATATATATATATATATATATATATATATATATATATATATAATCATTACTCTTCATGTAAAATTGAATGGAATCCTGAGCCACTATCGTATTTCGTAGAGAGAAAAGCGTTAAAATTCCCTTCCTCCCTGGCGTACGACGATGGCATAGAGGTAAGCGGTCTGTCTGATGTCAAATCAATCGGGTTTCTATCCAGCCCTGAGTCAATCCGATGTCTATCCATACTGCGAAACAGTCTGTCTGTGGATGAATATATATTTGTGTAATCCATACTTTTTTTTGCAGGTTTCCTTTAAGATAATTGACAGAGGCACTGCAATTTTTGTGGTATTTCTTGTTGGCTATCGGGTCATATAATTTAATAATTAAATGTTTGGAAACAATCGCTCTTTTACACAAGTTTTATCGATGATTGACATCTTCAGTGAAACATTTTTGTGGGATATATCGGGAGGGAAGCCTTTTTGGCGGGGACGAAAAAAATGAAATGACATTTTTCCATTATCTTTGACACTCAGAACTGAAAAGGAAGCGGAAAACAGTATGAGGAGGTTAGAAAATGATGAAAAGGAAAAATAGCCACTATATGTGGCACATACACGCATGCAAACGGGGGCACTCACGGACATGCAAAAAAGAGGAAAAAGATCAACATGGCTGCAATAATAAGAACATCCCAACAAGTGCATATATTAGTTGCATCAAACTTAGTTTTAAACATTACGAAAAGCATGAAAGATGGCAGTCAATTCCTGAAAAATTCTGACGAGTGATCAATTACAAAAAATGTTTAGTCTACGAAACTGTAGAAGAGGCCTTGCTCTTTATCTTGCAATGTATTGTTGTGGTTATATCTCACTTGATGCTCCAAATTTACACCTGCCCTCAACACACATGAAACCTGGCGCACATTTTATATGGCCGTTGTTGATAGGACACGATGCGAGGAAGAAATATCTGACTTCGATCTCAGTCCCTGGGGCTGCAGTTCTTTATTTACGATGCGGTATATATATTTCCTTGAGTCGATTGTTGTCACATGAATACAGCCTGGAATTTTTGCTGTGTATGCCTGCCTTCGCGTTTCTGGTATGATGCCAATCGAAAACATTAAATAATAACCGTCAGGACCGTAGCCTTCCGCCTAAATAGCACTGTACAAATGGCTTTTTGTTAAACTTGCACCTTAAATCCAACTCCAATATTTACTTGGGCAAAGAACATATTACAAGACAGCAAATATTTACTTATATTGTTTACCCGATTGGGTTGGCGCGTAACTGAAAAAAGAGTTCTAATACAAGGAGGAAATATTCTTCTATTTTATCCCTCTCTTTCCATATATATATATATATATATATATATATATATATATATATATATATATATATATATATATTGCCTCTTTTCCAGTAGTTAAGCAATTATAAATTGGTCTGGGACAAGGCAATTCGCGTAGATCGAAATAGCCATCATCGGGAGGAGAAATATTTCTGCTTGCTGCTAGCACTAAACTACAGAATGTATGCATGTATGTATGTATGTGCGTATGTAGTTATGTATGTATGTATGTATGTATGTATGTATGTATTCTTCCATGTTTAGAATATTGCTACCAAGTTCCCCTGCTATTTACATGAGGTCCTTAATAAAATCCAAGGAAAAATCAGCAATATTATTGACCCTGATCTGGTGACTCGGCTTCAGTCACTTTACCATCGCCGTAAGTTTGCCGCCCTGTGTCTTTTCTGCAAATACGTTCCTGCTAATTGTTCGGAGGAGCTCTTCGATATGGTACCTAGACTTCTTGAATTTAAGGGCAGTACTAGATTTGAGTCGAGATCTCATTAGTTTACAGTTGATCTAGATAGATGTAGCCGTAACTTCTATGCTGACAGTTTCTTTTCTCGCACTTCTCGCTTGTGCAACTCTCTCCAGGCTCCATCATTTCCAGCGAACTTTAATAAAAAAAAATGTTAATTACTTCCAAAAAAAGAGTTTTTCTTACCATCAAAAATACGCTTCGGTTTTAAATACCACCACCAAATTCATTTAAAAAAATCAATCTGTTATTAGAATTTACGTGCTTATTCCCATAGATATTCGAAACTTATCATAACAAATAAGACCTTTATGAATTCAAGTATTGTATTCATCCACTTATTTCGAAAACAGGCAGTAGATCCCCACTCAGGCTGCAGGAGACTCTTTTAACCAGTCTTTATAGCGTTTCCTTGTTTTATGCTGTGATCGAATGTCCTTGAGCATTTGCTTCGGTATTCTGCTATGACCAAGGCAAATTACTTGTCCTGCCTTGCGAGGTCTGTGACGATGAATGGGAGCATCGATTCTGATTACATTCGCCTTATCGATTGCCACAAATTCTAGCCTCTGGGATACACACTGAATGCTAACAATTGATCTTAAATCTTAAATAACGTTGGTGGAGGGTGTCTAGATATCTAAACAGTATTCAAATGCGTACATGGTAGTGACTGCCACATCTTAGTCAGAAGAGAGCCGCATCCTCACCCTTCGTATCACTTGTAATATCTTCCCTCTCGTTGCAGCGTCCATGGGCTCTTAATTGAATTTTAAGATCGGCATTTTATTTCATAGGCCTCAGAAAAATATGAGAGATAAACTCGGTATCCTTCATTGGACCCGTATGCTCCACAACTCTCCTCTGTAATGTACCACCGTGTGCCTTCTCAGTCCATATGAACGTTCTTACAAATAGATTGTTTTCAGGACGATGAAGAATGTTAAGATAGTTGGCTTGTTTCTATTCGTTATGATGACCTTCAAATGATTTACATAACGTGCCCTCGACAACATAATGCGTTCGCACACACCACATTTACGAGACTACATATTAGTTATCAATTCAGAGTGAGTGCTTGGGACAATCATAGTTGGATGCCTTCCTTATAATGTGCTTCCATACATACATAAAAATGCTATAACATTTAACACGTGACATCTACTCACCCCCTCAAAAAAAAAACAAAAAAAAAACAAATAAGACTGAATTCAAAAATTGAGACAATACTCGTTATTCCATTTTGAAAATTTCTGGTGAATTAATTTTTGCTTTGTGGAGGCGTGTCGATGTCCGTCGTCTTCCTTTGGACATTTTGAACATTTCCATCGGCTTCGAACTCATCTCAAATTCAAGTGATGATGAGGCGAAACTGGTTGGATTTATAAAAAAAATTCACTTGTTCTGTATTTAACCATATTGCCAGAGTTAATGTATATGTTCAGCTCATTGCGCAAAGGATAACACTTTTACATCAAAGTTAAAGAATGCGAAATATCTTTGTTAATCTAAGCGTACAAACACAAAAGTATCTTAAATATTTCAAATTATTTGTTTGTTTTAATTAAGGAGAAATAATAAGAAGCTGAAATTCTTTCGAATAATTACAAAACAACACCTTTTTTGTAGCTGTATTTTGTTTTCTTTGTTTTACTTTACTGGTATTTTTTGAACGTTTTATTCAAGAAGACATTTCGAGTTTTTTTTACGAGACATAATAAAAAAAACTGTCGACAGTAGACAGGCTTGTTAAAAATTAATTGCGCCATAAAAAATCTCTCACAACTTTTCGTCAGGCTCTTCATATTTGTCTGCATATTAACGCCGTTCTAATCTTTTAAATGTTTTTGAACTCATTATAACATCGTTGCTTCTTTCTCTACTAATTTCCTCAGTTTATCGCGAAATACACTTCAGTGTGAATTTTTATTGTACCCAATAGAAATTAGCGAGTGTAAGACAATTATTGATGCTTGTTTTGTTCCTCGTTAGTATTATGCTTTCTTTTTCCTTAACTGATGCAAATTCCGTCAAAGCCGTCGTTCAAAGCCAATCCGTTGTTAATCGGTTGTAAAATGTCGTCGACCGTGCAACGAACAAGAAACCGTTTTAGATAATTATCTTCTTTGCCATTAAAGAAGAGATGGTAAGAATCTTTGTAGTTGATTAGGATCAAGTGATCAGTATCAAATCATTTTCGGGATATGAAAACATTTTGACGGGAGATTAAAATGTTTTTTGACGCCATGTCCAGTGGATGATATTTTTTTCTTGATGAAGAATCAGATTTTGAATCTGGAATGATGTGGTAATTATGTCTTAGTTTGCTTGTGACTATTTTTTTGTTGTTGGAAAGAATGGCTGAGAAAAATAGATTTGAGCACCACGGGATCAGGCGTCAACAGATTTTTTTGTCGTCTGTAATAAACGAGGTGCACGTACCAGGCGACGAGAAAGATAAGCAAAAAATTCAATTACCTTTTTTTATGGATAAATGAAAGAACCTTCAATTAGAATTTTAGATGAAATATGTAACCACTTGGAAAACCTGTCAATGAGCTCAAGTCGAGTCTGAAAGAAAGAAAAATAAGTTAAATCAACAACAAAAGGGGAAATAAAAGGGAAAGGGCTAAATGAAAAAAAAATAATAAAGTGAGATTAGAAGAAAGAAAAAATAACAAAAGAAAAATAATTTAAAAAGGAACATGAAAAAGAAAAATAGGAAAATCATTGGCGAGAAAAACAAAGAGGAAAAGAAGGCGAGAACAAAAGAAACTTAGAAAAGAAAGAAAAAAATGAATGAATTTCCAACAAAAAAGGGGTCATAGAAGAAGAAAAGGCTAAATGAGAAAATAAAAAGAACGAATGTGAACAGACGATGGAAAGTAAAAAAGAAGGAAGCAACAAAAGAAAAAAGAAAATTGAAAAATAGAAATTAAAAAGAAAAAGGAAACAAAATAAGACAGTGAAAATTGGAGCATGAACAAGAAAGAAAGAAAGAAAGAAAGAAAGAAAGAAAGAAAGAAAGAAAGAAAGGAAGAAAGATGAATGAAAATAAATGAAAAGGAATGGTGAAAAATTAAAAGGAAAAATGAAATGCGGAAATAAGAAAGTGAAAATAAATATGAGCAAGAAACTGAGAAAATAAAGAGAGAAAGAATTAATAAAAATAAATTCACAACAGAAAAGAAAATAGGAGATAAAAAATAATGAGAAAAGGAATAGAAAATCTGAGACGAAAGAAGGAAAGAAAAAGGAAATAACAAAAAAGAAAGAAAATTAAAAAAAAGGAAAGAAAGTAAAACAGTAAAATCAAAATCGATGACAGAAAGAAAGAAAGAATGAATCTAAAAAAAGAATGAAGAAAATAACATAAACAAAAAAGAAAGAAAGAAAGAAAGAAAGAAAGAATCTAAAAAGAGAACAATGAAGAAAAATAATATAAACAAGAAGAAAGAAAGAAAGAAAGAAAGAAAGAAAGAAAAGTAAAGAAAAAAGTAAAGAAAAGAAAAGAAAGAATCTAAAAAGAATTAGCATAAGAAAGGATAAATGAAAAAGAAAAAGGAACAAAAGAAAAATCAAGTAAACAAAAAAAAAGAAACTCCTACCGTAGTACGTTCAAGAGCCAAATTGTTTTAACGATATAATTCATTTCTGAATACTCATTTGTGAATAATTCGAAAAACAATGCGATGAATGCTGAAAAATTCTCAGCCCAATAAAGAAGCCTTTCGAAAACAAATACATAAATAAGAAAATAAAACTTACCCGAAACTGCTTAGTTATTTGGATCGGACAGATAATTACCTCATATGTTGGGTGACTACTGTAGGACAAGAATTAGCAAATTTGATTCTTAGATTTCTCTGCTACTTCACTGGCATCGATTAAAGCTAGGCCTTCCTATTTTCATGAATAATTGTTACAAACATTGTATTGCGTTCTTCAGATGGAAGAAATTGTGTAAAGATGAGAAAATTCTTCCACAAAAATGAACACGCTTAAATTGTATTTGTCAATATTTAGTCTGATGTCTTAGTAAAGTGAACAACACTGAAAAAATTCTCAATAATGCATTAATTTTATATGATTTGTGCACACTGACTGTTTCACTTTAATGAGCCAATCATTGAAGTCAGAAACCGGCTGTTTCCAACGATTGCTTTTTCCAAGGAATACACAAAATTAATGCGCCATGATATGCTAATTAACCAAACAGGAGTTGGTTGTAGCTATGGACTTAGACCTATTGAAATGAAAGGAAGTTTCCTAATATTTACTGAAGTGATCAAGAAGATAAATTTGTATATTGAAAAAGACTCTATCTACCGATCTGCATATATATATATATATATATATATATATATATTATGAAATGGACAAGTCCGACAATTGTTTTAAGACATTTTATGTGTATACATTCTTTTTATAGATAGAAATATTTAAGTAAATGCTCTGTTTTTATAATAGACAGTATTAATAACATTTAGTGGGCTGAATATCCGATAAATTTTCATAGAAAATATTCGTCCTCCGACAGGAATCGAAACTGTATCCTATACAGAAATGTCATGTAGCCTGACATGCCTTAACCGATAGAGCCACGGAGGATTTTTCGATTAGCGAGGTCGATTTTTACTGCTTTCAAACTACAATCTTCCATGAATCTCTCACGTACATTCATATCTGCTCAAAGCGTAGCCAAATGTAAACAAATGACGTCACACATTATGAATTAGACAATTATTTTAAGACAGATTTATGTTTATACATTCATTTTATAGATAAAAATACTTAAGTAAATGCTCAAAATAAAAAATGTCTTATATATATATATATATATATATATATATATATATTCATTCGTATGTTGAAAAAGACAGTGTTATTGAAAAGACTATTGTGCCAATCTGTCTATCCATATATCTATCTATCTATATATTTACATATATATTTATATACAGTTATAGTTTTAAGTTATGCTAAATTTATTGGTTAAGAGCTCAATATCAGTGATAAAGCTCAATTTAAGACCATACAACGGAGCAGGTTAAAGCTGTAATTTGTACTTGAGGGAAAAATTAATAATCCTGCAGAGAAAGAGAACCGAGCTTATGGTCGCATCCTGACATAAGAATATATATTTGAATATAAATACACATCCAAAGTTGGAGTTCTCTGACACCCTTGGGGTATGCAAGTTAAAAGATAGCTTGGTTCCTTCGTTCTCTCTGATAATTTTTGTTATATGAAACTCTGGGTAGCACATTTTGGTATTTTGATAATATTATATTATATTCCAGCTCTATTAACTTTGTCATTGAGCCCTCAGTTTATTTTATATTTTAAGCTTTATCTGTTATTCTTACTATATATATATATATATATATATATATATATATATATATATATATATATATATATATATATATATATATATATGAGTATTAAGCCAGCAATCCTTCTTTTATGCACATTTCATTAAACACGACAGACAAGGTGCTTTTATTTAATTTTTATACAATTTTTCATGGGATCTAATTTTTTTTTCTTTTCGGATAATAAATTATATAAAAACTGTCCGAATACAACTTACATACAACAAACTATTTCTTATTTAACAGTTAAAATATTTAATCCTTGATAATGGCTAAATGTATAGCTGAAATCGCTCAGATAAAAGGAACATTCTGACGGTTTTTATATAATTTATCATCCGAAAAGAAAAAAAAAATTAGACCGGATGAGAAATTATATAAAAAAAAAATAAATAAAAGCACCTTGTCTGTATTCAATGAATATATATATATATATATATATATATATATATATATATATATAACCATGTGAAATGGCAACGAATAGAATCCAATTCCGACGTTCGTAACATTTAATTCAAAAGGGGTCTCAATTCGAAAGTAGAGCAATATACTTTATTTTAAAATATTATATCAAAACATAAAAAAGCAAAAAGCAGTCATGTTTGATGTGTACTAACACATCCTGATGAGATGTGTTAGTACACATCGAAACATGCTTGCATTTGTGTAGAGATTTTTTACATGTCTTGATGTAATATGCTAAAATAAAGTATATATATATATATATATATATATATATATATATATATATATATATATATATATATATATATATATATATAGGGAAGAGGTTATAGAGGTAATAGCTGTTCCAACGAGGGAAAGGTGTATATTTTAAAAAGAAGAGAGAAACCGCAAATTAATGTTGATTTACTTTTATTAGGTTGGTGCAAAAAATAATGACGTAATAATGTCGTTTTTTGACGTTAAAAATACGTCAAAAACGACATTATTACGTCATTATTTTTGCACCGACCTAATAAATAGATATTATATTTTCCATAATTTTTCTACACGAGTTACCGGTCTCGCGACTATCTTCAGGCAAAGGGAGGATATTTCCATATATTATCAAAATGAATAATAATATTCAATAATATTTATTATATTTATATTTAATAATATGTGGAAATATCCACTCTTTCTCTGAAGAAACTCGTAAATCAAAATT
>OZ010585.1:17710103-17820103 GCA_963932145.1 Acanthosepion lycidas
AATGAGCCAACTGGAGTAAAGTGCCATGCAGATATAAATCTTTCCCACTTGTGACGAATGCAGCTAACGATTTTTTTTTTTTTTTGCATACTAGCATGCTAGTTAACATTCGTGTCAGCAACTGTTGGCCCTCACACTGGCCAATAGAATCTTCTTGCCTATTCGTGGCAGCCAGGTAAAGACTCTCACTCTGGCCAGTACAAAATGGCCGCAAACTACATGTAAACTGCAATAGAAGTATGAAAATATCGATTATTTCTACTATCGATGGGAGTTGGGAAATGCAAAGTCGATCTTGGCCTTCCCGCGTTAACTTGGAGCAGGTGCAAGTAAATTTTGGTGGAAATCTCTCGAAAGTTGCGGCCGTGCATTCGTCACACACACACACACACACACACACACACACACACACACACATCCTGCCTTTTATAGACAGAGATGGTACGTTACAATCAAAATGGTAATGTTGAATACGTTGAATACGTTTGGTGATATATATTTTTGAGAAATACAAGACTGGTACCATCGAGATCTTTATAATGCAATCATAACTATGCTGGGCTGAACATGTGGTAAGGATGAGCGATGATTGCATACCAAAAGTTCTTTTTTGCAGTGAACTCCATACTGCTCAAGAAAATGTTGGTAAACTTTGGGTATGGTATAAAGACAAACTGAAAACCTTCATTTGAAGAGGTAGCTATGAAGAGTTCAGAGTATCGTTCTAGCTGCCATTCAGGCATAATGAAACATCAAAAAGTAAGCATCAGTCGATTGTGTGAAACTCGAAAGCAAAATAAGACAGCTAACTGTGTTCCTGCTGCACTTGGATACAATACCTTCGCCTGTACTTTGTGGTCTGTTGTGTAATTCTTGAGCCTGTCTCAAAATTCAGGCATGTAGATAATTAGTTCGTGGTCGTCGAAACCTCATATATCGAACGATGGGAGATTCCATCATATATATATATATATATATATATATATATATATATATATATATATATCCTTTTCGGGCATATGTGTTTACTAAGCTAGCTTAGTCTAGTGTAAAATCATAATAAACTCACCACATATCCAATTCATTACACACGCCAAATATTATGCGAGACGGGCTCGTTAAACACTACTCTGTTTTAGCCTCCCATATTTACATTAATATCGGCAATAAGCCAGGATCTAGATAGTGAAGTTTTTAAGAAAATACTTCCTCGCCACTCGAAATTTTGGCGCATCACAATATTTCTACTAAAATTTCTTAATGTTCTGTCTCATGGGAGACAAGCTTAAGTTTGTATAACATTGAAGACTTCCCAATAATTGAAATGTTTCTTTACGAAAAAGAATTGATTTAATACAAGCACTATAAAAAAAATATTGATTTTTATACCTTCAACTATGAAGCTTCTAAAAACATTCTCTTTGGTCAGATTTTAGGAAGTTGGTTGGACTAAGAACTTTTCAGCTCATACTCAAAACCGTCTTAATACAAGAGCGGTTCAATCAATTGAGAGCTGTGTTGATAACTGAGATGTTACTTGCTGCAAGGAAGAGATTTAATATAACGACTGTACCAAGAACTGATGATATATATATATATATATATATATATATATATATATATATATATATATATATATATATATATATATGATAAAGAACGTATAAGAAACGTATATTTGTTTAACATGTTTCACTTTTATTGAAGGTTCGTCAGAGATTGGGAGAAAACAGACAAAAAGACAGAAACACTGGTATTTTCAATTTTGTTCGGGTCAGATCTCATTAATCATAGGTTTTTACCCCAGAGCGCTTAGGATATATAACCGGGAATACCTAAATGAAGAGAGAGAAATATATTGAGAAAACTTTTAAACTTCTTCACTACTCACATAATTTCTTCCTCAACACAAAAAACAAGCTTACAAAATCCACAAAGCCAAAATAATACGCCACCAATAACATTTCTAACAAAAATTACTAAAAAAAAAATCATAATCCTGCCCTCCAATACACTTTATATTAAACTTGGAAGCAAATAAATCATCCCTAAGACTGAGATCATTAATACCAACTCCAAGAACATCGGGGATATAATTAGGAAGAGAAATATACACAACACCAATTCAAATGTCGGGATTTATCAAAAAAATTGTTTACAGTGTAAAAATGTTTATATAGAGGTAACATCACGTCATCTAAATGCCCGCATCTATGAACACAAGAGAAACTTACACTTGAACAAACGATATTTAAGGAGAAAATGAATTGAAAACTAAATAATAAAATTATTACCAACTATAAACACAGGCCTAAAACAGCACATTACATCACCATCTTTCTTTGAATCCATTCTTAAATAATCTAAAATATCTAAATAAACGAATACATACTTAAAAAATCTGTCATGAGTTTGAATGATGTTACTCCCTGCTGGACTGGCTTGACCGCACAAAGGTTAAGACATTAGAAGTCTTACTAGAAAGCCAAACATACACAATTAGGAACACACAGTAACTTCTGGTGGACATTTAAACACACACGAATCTTTAAAAACTTACATACATATAGAATGATAAATGGCTGACCAATAAGAACTGAAACAAAGAAAAATGAAAATACCAGAATTTCTGTCTTTTTGTTTTTTTTCTTCCAATCTCCGACGAAGCCTTAATAAATGTGAAACATGTTAGATTCATATACGTTTCCTAGTTCTTCTTTAATTTATCATACTGTCGGATTCCGTTCCATATTTGATCTATATTTTATCTTTAACTTATATCTCTATCTATAAAAAGCAGGATGTGTGTGTGTGTGTGTGTGTGTGTGTAACGAATGCATGGCCGTAATTTTCGACGGATTTGCACCAAAATTTACATGCACAGGCTCCAAGTTAGCGGAAAGGCCAAAACCGACTTTGCATTTGCCAACTCCCATCGATAGTGAAAATAATCAATTTTTCATGCTTCTACGGCAGTTTTCATGTAGTTTTCTGCCATTTTGTACTGTCCAGAGTGAGAGCCATTAGCTAGCTGCCATGAATAGGCAGGAAGATTCTATTGGCCAGTGTGAGAGCCAACAGCTTACTGACACGAATGTTAACTAGCATGCTAGGATGCAAAAAAAATCGATAGCTGCATTCGTCATAATTGGGAAAAATTTAAATCTGCATGGCACTTTACTCCAATTGGCTCATTCGCTTGCTTAAACTCAATGTTGTTTCTGATTCCGCAGAACTGGGTTCGGTGTGAAAAAGTATTTGTTTTTATCATTCTTTTTTCATTTAGTTTTTCCAGTTACGAGTCCTTTTTTAAAGCTGATCATTTTGTGTTCATTTTGTTTAGATTTTTTTTTTTCGTAACGGATTTAATGTTTAGTATAGAGCTTAGAAAAAAATCGCAGTGTGAGGCAAGAAGTAAGGCATGTAGCAACATCAGCACAGCAAAGGGCACTCCTTTAAAGGCAAGGAAGGGCAAAAATATTTTAAGTCAAGTGATAGCGATTGCTGTACGATTGTTGAATCAAGCACGGGCAACGCAAGGCCATGCTGCTAGTGTATATATATATATATATATATATATATATATATATATATATATATATATATATATATAATATTAAAAATGGATTTATTTGACAAACATATGTAAGTGCAGCTTCATGTGTTTAAGTCTTCAATGCCCCTTTATTCCAATATGGAAGCAAATATTTATCAAAACGTGGAAGAAACAAAGTTATATCTTAAGGGTGTTGCTCATAATTACGAAATGAAGAAGTAATTTCTAAGTAGCTTTATTAAATTTTTTAATTTTTTTTAAAATAAAATATTTTAATTTAATTTTCAACTTACATTACTCCATTAGTGTTTTAATAGGATCTTTAATTCCCTAAATCAATAAAAAGTCAGATATAAAGTTGTGTGCCATTAATATTTTTATTTGGTGTGTGTGGGTGGCGAGGGTTATCCTGTCAATGACGTCGAAACATTCTGACGCCTAAAAGGCTGTGCCGAATAATCCAAATATTTTTCTGTTGCTGAATCAGCGACGCCAAATGGACTACACCGAAAACTTACGAAGACCCACTTATTTGAATTTTAACTCGAGTGAAACTCTCGAACAAAGCAAAAATTGGTTGGAAGCAGGCACAAACGAAAAGAAAGGTAGTACAAGTCCTATAGGTTCACTCTGCAAAACAACTCCACACTTCTTCGCTCGTTCTCCAATACGCCACTCACTGTCCCGAACGAAAAACTGAACATATGTTTTATGAGCTAAACATGTTTCTATACAACTGACTCAACCCACACTCAGCCAATGAGCGCCCAGAACCAGCCCATAAAAATGGCTTCAAGCGCCACCTTCACCTCTGTCAGTACGAAGTGCTGCCCGATTCGCTGTTCGTTCGAGACTCGTCTCCACACTCCCTTGCAAAACATACACGTGACTCCGGCCCTTCTGGGTCGTCGTGGTAAGTCACTGTTACACTCCCCTTGATCTCCTGATCACAACTGATGCATCACGCAATATGTCTCTTCTTTCGGGTAGCCCTTCGAAGAGGAACAACGAGAGTCTCTTTCTCAGACGACCTACAGCCTGGAATGTCATCTGCTACTCTTGCATTAGTCTCTGAACTGCTAGTACTGGAGGAACCACCTGGTGAACTAGATTTTAAATACAAAAATCGTTCACTCTCCTCTGTGCGCTATCAGAGTCTGATGATGGATATGTTCCCCAAAAAGGGCGTAAATTCTTCACGTGCCGACTGCGGACTGATTATTTGGGTTTCCCGATCCGATTTGAATTTGGTCTTGCATCAACCGTGAGGAGACTTTACCCGGACGATGTCCAATTCTTTGTATACTCCTTGAATATTTTGTGGTAGAAATTATAGCGTGGTATACATGTTTTGTACCCTGGTGTGATACCTACGCAGCATGTCGACTGGTGCTGTGGAAGGTGAAAACTGTCCTTGGGAGTGACATTATGCCAATAGACCGGCACTGGCACCGAACATTGCATTCTGACTGCGATGGTTTTGATACTTCTATGACAACGGTCCACAATCCCATCCCAGCCGGTACATGAGCGCATCGGAATCTCAAGTATACTCCTCCCCCAGCTATTTAAAAGTTCTTACAGTTAAATTGAGTGTTGATATCTGTCAATATTTCAGCTGCTGGACTCCGATCATTGAAAATTGATTCTAGCTGAAGAATAACACGAGCGGAGTCTTGTCGACGCAGCGGTCGCCATATCGCGAATCGAGAAGGACCACAATCAATTAGTCTTAGAAAATGACCGCCTGTGTAGTGGGTAATGTCGATCGCCAATCTACTCCAAGTCAACTTTAAACCTTCTTCCAACGCAACGGAACAGGATCAACTGACCTGCAGGCTTCGCAGGTTTTGACACCAGATTCGATAAATTTTCTACACCGACTTGGCTAAATATAAAGTCCTCTTCTTACCCAGGTGGCCAATTTGGTGGTGTATATTGGTCACCTGGTTCTTGTTCAATCTGCTCTCCACAATGGCTCAACCTTTCAGCAGTGGCTCTTCTCCATACCTATGTAAATCCAACCAGATCTGCGACACTCGGGTCAGGCAGTCTGCGCAGTTTAGACATGATTTCACCAGCATCACATCCATCTTCAAGGCGTATTCCTCTGTCAATGCTTGCAATGGCTCCAAGCGTCGTCTTACCAGCATCTCACCAGCCGCCTTTGTGTTGCCCGTGCCTTTCCAGTCAGGGTGTCTAATATACATCGATGTACACAGGTCGAATCTGAAACCAAATGTAACACCGATGCCCACCACTGATTGGCCAGATTTACACCTTTATTGCTGCATCGAGCTCAGACAAATTGATAATCTCGGCATCTTCAGCAGGACGCAACCATCTAGTATCATCCACAATGCTTCCATTCACTTCTAGTGCCACTCCGGTGGCCATAGAACTTGCATCCACTCAAAACTTCATCTCACTATATCGACTCACCAGTCTCCTCTCACAAGATCCATCTCGCGTAACTTCCACTGTTTCCGTTAGTATGCAACGGAGAAAGCCATCCTTGACTTCATCATCCCATGCATTGGTCACTGCAGTCGCCTGCCGCTTTATAAATGCAGTCACCACTCCAAGCCAGCCACACACAGGGAAATGGCCCACAAGTTTTCCGCATAGGGAAAAGATGCTCCGACGGGTGACGATCTGTGGAACGTCTAGGACTTCACTTCCCCGTTTCCATCGAAATATGCCATCCTCCGCACCCCTAGACTTGTAAGTGCAAGAATTTGGCTCCGTCTTCTAATCGGTCTGGATCTTTACAGACGATCCTATAATCAGTGTGATGCTGCCGCACTTTCACCGCAGAAAACAGTTTTTCATTGATGAATATGCCATCAATAGATGCTGACTTAGCGCTTTTAAGTGTTAGGGAATGGAAGCATTGTCGCTGACGTCTTCTTCCCTCAGGCGTTTCCCTGATATGTGAACTTTGATGATATATACCCGATCTTGTCGCATTTAAAACACCTCATCTCATGGTTGATTCTTTGCGCACGACTATCCATCCTCTCTCAACGGCTCTGTATACAATCTGTGGCAGACCGGATACAAATGCACACGCCATCCAAACGGTCCGGCAGCGATCCTCCTAACAGCTGAGCCAGGCGATGTAACTCAAAAATTCATCCACTGTTTCATTCTGTCGAAGTTGTCGCGCCACGAATTGTTCAATTCTTTGAACGTATCTGTTACGTATGCGGTCATTAGGGTCCGTTTGATCTCTTCTGCATCTACCTTCTGTTTCTTACTGAGTTGGCGATACACGGCGAGAGCACCGCTTCGCAGTCATAGCGGCAAGACACGCTCGACTTTGTCCATGGCACAGAACTTGCAAACTAATCAATGTTTTCGATCGAATCTACAATTGGCAGGTCATTCCCGGCACCGCTGTACCCCGGAATCAGCCGGATGTCAAAGGCCTGTGTCCGACATCATGCAAAGGAAAGAACAAAAACAATGGCCGAAATAGCTTGTTGCAAAAATTGGTTGGAAGCACACAGAGGAAAAGGATGGTAGGACGAGTTCAATAGGTTCACTAGGCAAAACAAAATCCACACTTCTTGCCCCGTTCTCCAATACGCCACGCACTGTCCCGAACGGAAAACTTAACACCTGTTAAATGAGCTTACCATGTTTTTTATACACCTGCCCCAACCAACACTCAGCCAATGAGAGCCCAGAAACGGACAAAAAAAAAAGAAAGAAAATATGGCTAAAAGCGACAGCACCACATCTATCAGCATGAGGTTCGATTCACCGTCCGTCCGAAGCTCGTCGACTCGCCGTCTCCACACACTGTTGCAAAACATACGCGCGACTCTGGCCCTTTTGGGTCGCCGTGGTAAATCACTGCTACAGGATTCATAATGAAACGACACAGCCGACCTTGGAGAAAGAACAAACAATTTATACACTTCTTTTTTTTCTGTTTGACATTTATTATAATTTAATACAGTTGAATCCCTCTTACGCGGAATCCCTCATATCCGGAATCCCTCATACGCGGAATCTCTCATATCCGGAATCCCACATATCCGGACATTATTTTGATGTGTATATTTGAACTATTTGGGTGATATGCAACTGATTTTTCAGGAAATTTACTTTGGATAATTGCTTATGCTTATTTCACCCTAATGGCTTGTATTTGGTGCAAAAGATGATGGGAATAAGAGGAAAGGATGACAAAGAGACACATCTGTAACATTATAGCGGCGAGATGCACTGGACTGAAATTGAAGAAGCAATTGGAAAGGTTGTCAGTTTTATGAAAAGAAAGCCAGCATTCAGCTATGACGATTGCAAAAACGCACGCAAAGTTAAAAAGTGAATTTCGTTTAAAAAATTTCAAGAACAAAAGCAAAACGGTTCGCGGAAAAAGTTGTGATTGACATTAAAAGAGAAAGAATCATCATGCAACAGCGATTTAAAAATCTTCGTTACATTATTTGTTTTGCATACGTGGCATACTTAATTTAATGAATTTTCATTGACATTACATAATTTATTTCTTTTTCCTTTAAAATCAATTTGGTTGTATTTCTCTCACTATTAGCTTATTTTGTTTACTATAAAACATTGAAAATAAATGCTAAACCGGATTTCAGTTCTTATATTTTAATCTAAATATAACCCCTCATATCCAGATTTTGTAACCAATTCCTCATGTCCGGAAGGCCTTCTTAGTCAGGTTGTCAGGGAATCTACTGTATTGATAAAGCGAATACCATCGGCCTTTCAACAACGTCTTTATTTCATGACCCAGTAGATTGCTCAATACATTGTTAACATTCATGTCTCTTCAGTTTTTAGTCATCAACATTTGGATGGAGTTTCGACAACATATTTTATATCCTGTCATTTGACCACTGCACGTTTGTGTTTGTAATTATTCTGTTGACCTCCCTCTCTGAGGAATATTTCGGTTCAGCGTGAGGTACAGTAATAGTTACATTTGGTGCCGGGATCTGGATACAACTCCGGAAAGTACAAAGCTACTTTGAACAAAGAACCCAATTAGCCGAGTAAATATTGCCACATCTTAATAAGTAAATATTGAAGCTATAAATTTATATAAATAAAACTATGTAACAATCCTGGTAACTTTTGCATCCTCTAATCTATTTAGTTTGGATTAAAAGTAGGTATTTTGTATACCGTTTAGCAGATTTGCTTCTGCGAACAATATTCATCAGGTTTGCTGAGAAATTGAAGTGGTTTAGAAGTCGTCTGTATTCAATCAATATGGTGCTCAGCGACAAGATGGTGCCGTCTGCTTAAGTTTCTGTGATGTTATATTGGCAAATATACAGATGTGAAGGTAAGAAATCTTTCTTTTGCACTCATATGTATTGATCAGCTTCCTTTTCATCCTTTTTTATTTATTTATTTAAATCGATTGAATCAATTCCGCAGCATTGATTTTAAATGCTTTTTCTCAGTTTGGTCTAAACTATCTGGTATCTCGATGCACTCCAAAGACTAACACGTTAACATTAGCATGTCGAGCCGTCAAAGTCTCCCTTTGACAAAATGTCCTCTTTACAAAAAACGAAATTTACTTAATCTGAAAGATATGGTCTCTTAAAATATATATAAAAGGCAAATAACAGAATTATATATCTTACACCAGACGTTGACTATTCTACTCTGGTGTCGATCGATTATGGTAATTTTTCGCGAGCATTTAATTATTTAGATAAAGTTACTCTTGATGAAAGCAGTGATAGGTTTCATATTGTTCGTAATATCATATTTTATAGTTATCGATCGTTTTTTGACGAGTATCAGGGTTGATTTCAGGCTGATTTAATGAATTATTCAACATTCGAACTTCGATAATTTAGACGTATTTTTACGATATCACATCCCTGATTATATTTCTCTACGAATAAAATTAATCCGCTCTATCTATTAAATGTCTTGAAGTTTCTGTTACTTATTTTAGCTACTTTATGCTTTCAGAGAAGGAAAGTTTTTATTGATCACAGTCTGCAGATCATTAACTCACTACTCGTATCAATTAAGTCCCTTTCTACACGCACGAACTTTCTTCCTGATGGTATTAAAGACAAATTTATAATTAATGAATTTACCAATTCTTATACTCAGCCATTACATGTTGTATTATGCATTGAAATCAAAGATGAAACAGGTTGACAGTAATCAGGAATTAATGGACACTATTATTCCGGAACAGATATCGCATTCAGTGGCACAAAAGATCATGACAGGAGCCAAGTACCCCAGGGGATTGTCCTATGGTCATTCATGGTCATCGAATACTGAAACATTTTCCCTCACACATGCAACCTGTTTTGCAAGTGTGAGGAAGATGCGTGATACAAGCAGTTATAATAGGAATGATAAGGAATGATACTGTGGCGAAAGAATTTTTTTTTCTTCCACCGAATGAATTCGAATCTTCGTCGCCACTTGTTATGGTCCAGTTCCTTGTACCACGGTGATAGTCCAAGGTAGGACCAATAAAGAAGAACTGGAACACGGATATGAAATAACACAGATATATTACTAACAGGAATATATACAGAGAAGTAGAAGTGTTAGTATGAGAGAACAATCTAGTCTCGACCAGTATCACTATTCCAATGTCTTGCAGTAATTGTTTGAATGGGACTCTGTTTCGGACTGCCTCTGACTCGACTCTTGACTCGACTTGAACTACTGACTCGACCTGAATTACTAACTATATTTAGTCACCCCACCACGTGGGCATCATGTGGCACAAGGCCGTTTTTAACGTGGGATTTCCGAGCCCGCGGGCTCGGCCCAAAAATATGCCCATTGAACCCGTATAAACGGGCTAAGGGCCGGTTTACCTCGCCAAACGAGACTCCACTCTTTGGCATAGGCTCCTTCGGGTTCCTCCCCTCCCACGGGCAGAGAGTTCAACCGAAGAGCCGATCAATTCTTGAGCGACTGACGATATTCAGAACTCCCCAACTGGGGCAGCATGTGACACAAGGTCGGTTATTTATTGTAGGTTCTTCGAGCCCGTGGGCTCGTCCCAAAAATATGCCCATTGAACCAGTATAAACAGGCTAAAGGCCGGTTTATCTCCCCGAACGAGACTCCGCCCATCGGCGTAGCCTCGTTCGGGTTCCACCCCGCTTGAAAGCGGAGAGTCCAACCGAACAGCCGGTCAGGACTTGAGCGGCTGACGATATTCAGTCACCCCCACTCGGCCCAAAAATATGCCCATTGAACCCGTATAAACGGGTTCAGTGCCGGTTTACCTCCCCGAAAGAGAATCCGCCGTTCGGCGTAGCCTCGTTCGGGTTCCTCCTAGCCCGAAGGCTGAGATTTCAACCGACCAGCCGGTAAGACTTGAACGACTGACTATATTTAGTCATCCCACCCACGTGGGCATCATGTGGCACAAGGCCAGTTTAAAGTGAGATCTCCGAGCCCGTGGGATCTCCGAACCCGCGGGCTCAGCCAAAACTATGCCCATTGAACCCGTATAAACGGGTTCAGTGCCGGTTTACCTCCCCGAAAGAGAATCCGCCGTTCGGCGTAGCCTCGTTCGGGTTCCTCCTAGCCCGAAGGCTGAGATTTCAACCGACCAGCCGGTAAGACTTGAACGACTGACTATATTTAGTCATCCCACCCACGTGGGCATCATGTGGCACAAGGCCAGTTTAAAGTGAGATCTCCGAGCCCGTGGGATCTCCGAACCCGCGGGCTCAGCCAAAACTATGCCCATTGATCCCGTATAAACGGGTTCAGGACCAGTTTAACTCCCCGAAAGAGAATCCGCCCTTCGGCGCAGCCTCGTTCCGATTCCTCCTCGCCCGAAGGCAGAGAGTTCAACCGAACAGCCGGTCAAGACTTGAGTGACTGATGATATTCAATCACCCCCCACACACACACACACACTGGGGCAGCATGTGACACAAGGTCGGTTGTTTATTGTGGGTTCTCCGAGCCCGTGGGATCGGCCCAAAAATATGCCCATTGAACCCTTATAAACGGCCTCAGGGCCGGTTTACTTCCCCAAACGAGACTCCGCCCCTCGGCGTATCCTCGTTCTGGTTACTCTCCGCCCAAAGGCCGTGACTTCAACCGAACAGTCGGTCAGAAAGTGAGCGACTGACGATATTCAGTCTCTCCCCTTCACTGGGGCAACATGTGACACAAGGTCGGTTATTTATTGTGGGTTTTCCGAGCCCGTGGCGTAGCCTCGTTCGGGTTGCTCTCCGCCCAAAGGCAGAGAGTTCAACCGAACAGCCGCTCAGGAAGTGAGCTACTGACTCCTTGCCTACTCAAGAGGCGCAGTATTTATTAAGTATGGAATAGTCCATTATTACTATTATTATGGGTAAGATCCCATAACGGATAAGAATGTCTATACACCAAAAATCACAATTTCAAATTCCCTTAGGAAAATCCTATTCTAACATCTTTTCAAAATAGATCTTTCTTTTTGACGTTTCAAATAGATCGTTGTGCCTCCGACAGAATGAAACAGTGGATGAATTTTTGAGTTACATCGCCTGGCTCAGCTGGTAGGAGGATCGCTGCCGGAACGTTGGATGGCGTGTGCATTTGTATCCGGTCTGCCATAACATATTGGACAGCTTATTCGGGCATCGTCTCGGATAGAGACTATGATTGTGGAGCAGTTGCTAACCCGGGTACGGGCCATCATGACTGATGACAAGGAGCACGAGGAATCGGTTGCCGCGTTTGCTCAATAAACGCGTACAGACGAGGAAGTTCTTCCCACTAACTCACGTAGAGGAGCTGTCATGTACTATAGGTGCTCTGGTCCTAACCATATAGCCAGAGATTGCATACACAGCCGTTGAGAGAGGATGGATAGTCGAGCGCAAAGGATCAGCTATGAGATGAAGTGTTTTAAATGCGACATGATCCGGAAAATATCATCAAAGTGTAAATATCAGGGAAACGTCTGGGGGGAGAAGACATAGGCGACAGTATTCTTCCCTAACACTTAGAGAAACGGGAACTGCCTGCTGTAGAGTTATTTGTTAATGGACATAAATGTGCCGCTCTGATTGGTTCTGGAGTGCTCACAGACGCTGGTGAGCAGAGCTGTATGCCGTCTATGGAGGCAGAAGGAGGTGAAAGTATTAACGGTTGATGGGAGAATTTTGAAGTGCCGTGAATACGGCAAAATCAAGTTGGGTATCGGGTAGGCTCGTTCTATGACTAGTGAAGCCCTGATCGTTGATAGACGATTGTTGGGATATAATGTTATTCTTGGGATCGACGCAGTCAGGGATCGCAATTGTGTGTACCTAACCAGATCGGGTGAAGTACGCTTTCCCGATTAAAGCCTAAGACTGTGTGCTGCTATTTCTGCTGATGAGCCTGACTTTATCTTCCTGTGAATTGAAAAATAATGTACAGGAATATACAGTTCCCTCCTATGCTCGGGATGCGTACCAGAAAGAACTTTTTTGTGGCAACAAAATGGATGGCTGTTGCAATAACTCGAAAAGGAGCGTGGCCCACCAAAGGGTTTGATTCCTTTGATGGCGATTGTAGAGGTGCACAAGCAGAAGGTCTCAGACTATTGCGAATTGAATCAATTTGTAGAGGCATTCACTGCTGATGCGCACGTGTACAACGACAAGAAGCTTTTGGACTTAAGAAATGCCTATTTGCAAATTAATGCCGATAAAGCGTTATGGCCTTTTCAGTGGTTTTTAAGGGTCAGCGATTTTGCTTGACACGATTAGATTTCATGTTAAATGTAGCACCGCTCATCATGAAAGCTGTCATCGAATCAAGATCAAACGATTAAAAGCACCACGTAAGCATCTATTGATGTCATTTTCATCAATGAAAAAAATGGTTTCTGCAGTGAACGTGCGGCAGTATCTCTCATTATGGGCTCGTTTGTAAAGATCCAGAGCGATTAGAAGACGTAGTCCAAGTCTTGGGCTTGCAGGTCTAGGGAGGAGGACGGCATACTTCGATGGAAACGAGGAAGTGAAGTTCTAGACGTTCCACAGATCGTCACCCATCGGAGCATCTTTTCCCTATACGGAAAACTTGTGGGCCATTTCCATGTGTGTGGCTGTTTTAGGGTGGTGACTGCATTTATAAAGTGGCAGGCGACTGCAGTGACCAATGGATGGGATGATGAAGCTAAGGGTGGCTTTCTCTGTTGCATACTAACGGAAACAGTGGAAGTTACGTGAGATGGATCTGGTGAGTCTATGATAGTGAGATGAAGTTTTGAGTGGACGCAAGTTCTACGGCCACCGGAGTGGCACTAGAAGTGAATGGAAGCATTGTGGATGATACTAGTTGGTTGCGTTCTGCTGAAGAAGCCGAGATTATCAATTTGTTGAGCTCGATGTAGCAATAAAGGTGTAAATCTGGCCATTCAGTGGTGGGCATCGGTGTTACATTTGGTTTCAGATTCGACCTGTGTACATCGATGTATATTATACACCCTGACTGGAAAGGCACGGGTAACACAAAGGCGGCTGGTGAGATGCTGGTAAGACGACGCTTGGAGCCATTGCAAGCATTGACAGAGGAATACGCCTTGAAGATGGATGTGATGCTGGTGAAATCATGTCTAAACTGCGCAGACTGCCTGACCCGAGTGTCGTGGATCTGGTTGGATTTGCATAGGCATGGGGAAGAGCCACTGCTAAAAGGTTGAGTCATTGTGGAGAGTAGATTGAACAAGAACCAGGTGACCAATATACACCACCAAATTGGCCACCTAGGTATGAAGTGGACTTTTTGCCGGTCTATTGATCTATTAGTGTCTAGAAAACTTATCGAATCTGGTGTCAAATCCTGCGATGCCTGCAGGTCAATTGATCCTGTTCCGTTGCGTTGGAAGAAGGTTTAAAGTTGACTTGGAGCAGATTGGCGATCGACATTACCCACTACACGGGCGGTCATTTTCTAAGACTAATTGATTGTGGTCTTTCTCGATTCGTGATATGGCGACCGCTGCGTCGACAAGACTCCGCTCATGTTATTCGTCAGCTGGAAACAATTTTCTATGAGCGGGGCCCCCAGCTAAAATATTGACAGATATCGGCATTGTATTTACCTGTAAGAACTTTTTAAATAGCTAGGGGAGGAGTATACTTGAGATTCCGATGCGCTCATGTACCGGCTGTGATGGGATTGTGGACCGTTGTCATAGAAGTATCAAAACCATCGCAGTCAGAATGCAGTGTTCGTGCCGGTCTATTGGCACAATGTCACTCCCAAGGACAGTGTTCACCTTCCACAGCACCAGTCGACATGCTGCGTAGGTATCACACCAGGGTACAAAACATGTATACCACGCTATAATTTCTACCACAAAATATTCAAGGAGTATACAAAGAATTGGACATCGTCTGGGTAAAGTCTCCTCACGGTTGATGCAAGACCAAATTCAAATCGGGTCGGGTAACCCAAATAATCAGTCCGCAGTCGGCACGTGAAGAATTTACGCCCTTTTTGGGGAACATATCCATCATCAGACTCTGATAGCGCACAGAGGCGAGTGAACGATTTGTGTATTTACAATCGAGTTCACCAGGTGGTTCCTCCAGTACTAGCAGTTCAGAGACTAATGCAAGAGTACCAGATGACACTCCAGGCTGTAGGTCGTCTGAGAAAGAAACTCTCATTGTTCCTCTTCGAAGGGCTACCCGACATACATTCTTAAATATAAAAATAGCTCCAACTATTTTTTCTTAAATTTAAAAATGCCTTCAACGACTCTTTTTCTTAAATTTAAAATTGTCTCCAACGACTCCTTTTCTTAAATTTAAGAAGGACTTCAACGACTCCGTTGCTTAAATATAAAAATACCTCCAACTATTTTTCTTAAATTTATAAATGCCCCCAACGACTCCTTTTCTTAAATTTAAAAATGCCTTCAACGACTCCTTTTCTTAAATATAAAATTGTCTCCAACGACTCCTTTTCTTAAATATAAAAATACCTCCAACTATTTTTTCTTAAATTTAAAAATGCCTTCAACGACTCTTTTTCTTAAATTTAAAATTGTCTCCAACGACTCCTTTTCTTAAATTTAAAATGCCTATTATTTAAAAATAACTGCATTAAATAAAATTTAATGCAGTTATTTTTTCAATTCTTTTTATAATTTCAGACCATTCGAAAATATAAAACATCTGAATTCTCCCTTTCCTTTCATTTATAAATCAGTTTTCCGTTATTTCCTTTTTTATGCTCGCTGTTTATAAAACTGTCATGCTCAAAATCATGTTTTTCCTCATATATAATTAATTCGAGTGACTAGATTACGTACTTTTTTTTCATTTTTCTACATTTAAGAATGAAGTTTTCAAACATATTGACGACACGGTTTTGAATATATTGCGCAAATCTTTGGGAATACCTTAATAAATTTGAAAATCTAAATCCGCATAATTTTTATTTCAATTTTTTAATACACTGGAGAAAAAAAAACTGTGGATCGTCACATATACGGAATCAGAAATTCCATATTCATCTGGTAAATCTAAACTAGACCCTTGAGCATGGACGTTACAGAATCTATACCTTAACAAGAGTGTTGAAAGAAGGTCACTACATATTTAAATTTATGGCTAGCTTCTGCCGTCCATCAATCTCCTTGTCTGAAATATGTATAGTATTCCATTCATATTTGGGAGCAACTGAAACTAGTTCTCACGAATTTCGATTGAATAAAGAGACACTCAGACATGTTGAACCGCGCACTAATTGTTAAGGGCGGCCGATAATGAACTTAAGAATCTGTAATGTAATAGAAATCGGAAGTTATACCTCAAAACTAATTTGTGAACTCAGATGAAATCACTTTTTCCCCATCCTGTAACGCTTATTAAGTAAATATTCTTTGACTGGAAAACCGACTCAAGGATATCATTTTATTACATGAAGCGCTAACGTAATTAGATATAACTCACACGCACTTAGAGCCAATCAGTGTTCGCAAAGTCTAAACAGGGGAGAAGAACGCTCAAAGAGGACTGATAGGAAGTATTAAAATAAGAAACGCTAAAAGAAACAGGATAATATCCGATTCAAATCTATATTTTAGCCAGTAAATTCTCTGACTTTACAGTATCGTCTGAAGTGGTGGTATGAATTATAATAGTTATTAATATGTCATAATCTAATGACTTCATAATTGTTCATTAATTCCTTTCATTAGCTTTGCCAGTATCCACTGGATATTTATTTATTCTAATAGTAATGGTAGCCGTTTCCTCATAAGGAAACATTTGATATTCGCTCACTGAACAGCCACTGCTATTTTCGGATGAGATTTATAAATTTTTCTATTAAATAAAATCAGGAAAATAGATTTCTCAAGTCAAGTAACTGGTACCATTCTTTTGAGTGGTTATAGCAGTTTCCTTCCAAACCATTTGTTCGAAGTTGTGTGGAAAGTCAATATCTTAAATTAACTCTTTCTTATTATTCCCTGAATTCTTTGGACTAATACATTATTTTTTTTTTTCTCATATGATTTTAGCTATTGGATTATTTGGCCTTCCCACGTTTCCTTTGTTATTTTTTTTAATTTAAGTGCTGTTGCTCTTGGATGTAGAAGGTAAAATCTATAGGGACCGACTGTTAATTCAACAAGCCGAGTTCAAATTCTTCTCTAATATCATCGTCTATTTGCCGTGTCCCTTCAGTATGTTGATTATGGGTCCCAAAAATTTCCTGTATTTATAGCTCGTAGTAAATGTCATTTTGCCATCTCTTCCAAAGCCTGTCTCGCCATCGATACACTTAAGCTGGCCGTGTTGCATTCCTCTGCATCTCTTACTTTCAAATTTTCCAAGCCCTCATTATGTGCCCCAGAAATTTCAGCTGTCCTTTCCGGATGTATAAATGTCCTTTTAACGCATATTTTCTCAAGATGTAGTCGCTGCTCACATGTTCGGTCAATGGTATTCTCAGCATCCTTCTGTAGAACCTCATTTCTGTTGCTTCGAGTTTCTTCATCATTGGGGAGTTTGTCCAGCATTTACTGACATACAGGAGGACAGATATCACGTAACAGTTCAGTATTCTTTTCCTGTCTCTTAATACTCTGCTTAGCTTTTGGAGTGCGTCTTTGGCCATCCCAATATGTCTTCGGATCTCAGTGTTGCACTTTCCATCCTCCAAAACCTCGGTTGTGCTCACATGTTTGGTATATGGTATCCTCAACATCTTTTTGTAGAACCACACTTCTGTTGCTTCAAGTCTCTTCTTCATCTGTGAGGATATTGTCCAGGCTTCATTGCTATATAATTATTTACCCGCTACCCCACGCAGCAAGATATGGCACAAGGCCGAGTTTTAAAGTGAGTTATCCGAGCCCTTAGGCTCGAGGAAAAATTCCCTATAGACTACGTATAAACGGGGTCAGTTTCCCGAGACGAGACTGCTCTTCGGCAGAGCCTCGTCTGGTGGATACCCTTTGACAAGCGCCAAGTAAGTGCCTTCACTGCTATATAAGTCGACTGAAATTATATAACTGTTCTGTACTTTTGTTTTTGTTCATAACGATATTCTCCTGTTTCTCAATACCTTGTTCAGCTTTTTCAAGATATTTTTCACTGACTAATGGCCTAAAGATATCCGTATCGTAGTGTTCGTCATCTGTTAATACGCATCTTAGAAGTGTGTAAATGACTCTCTCGGGTACTTTGTAACACATTATTTATCATCCCTTAGTTGCGTCTCTGTCTTTGGGTAGTGTTCACTCATGAGGCGGCAACATCAAAGAACAGAGTCGCGACTGAGGAAAATTATACTAAGAGATGCCCAGCCCTGGGGAACAGCTGACAGAGGCCGCAGCCTCTCATTGCTTCAGAGAGACGGATTGGTGCTCGCACCGAGGCAAGCGCAACCGACGTTTGCGGCGGCCTCGGGCAATTTTTGTTCCTAGCCCGGGTGTACGCGCTCGGGTTCCCCACATTATATCTAACTTGTGTCACAACCTGAATTCGTAGTGGCGGGGGCGGTGCGTAAATATAAATACGAAATGTAGAGGTGAGAAACATGAAAGAAGCATAGGACTGATACTAGATGAAGGCATGGATAAATGTATTATTGGATACTGTCAACTATCTGAAAGTTTTCGTGCTTAACGGAAAGCAAAGTCTTTCAGCATACCCATCATAGTAGTTTAAACATTGACAGCAAAGTACAAAAGAGGAAATTGAAAAGTTTTACTCTACACTAAACAACGCCAAAGCTCAATGCCGTAAGTAATTACAATAGATTTTGTCTTAATTGTTCCATTCCAAGGAAGGCAAGAATGTCACTAGGACGCAAGGGGGTTTCGGAGAGTGAAAGTGTGAGAAAAGATTGAATATACAAAAGATTCAGGAAAGGACAAATGATGAACGGGATTCAAGATGGCGATTGAAGTTGCTTGTAAATCTTTGAAGATTGAATTTATCAGGGAAACAATTAAACGGAAGGGAGTCTCACGGGTGGGAAGTGCGAGAAAAGAAACTGTTGGAGTAAAAGTTGCGGTTGCATTTAAATATGTTAAATGGTAAGTGTGTGGGATTTAAATGCTAATCTACTATCGCGCTTAGATTCATGTAGTAGGAGTACCAGGGAAAGAAAGCTCATCAGAGCAGTTGAAAATATTTGTAGAAAAGACAGAGGGAAGCCACACAATGTCGTTGCGAGAGTGACTGAGTCGAAATGCCAAGTCAGAATCGATTATACTGCAGATCCTTCTTTGGATTTTGTCAAGAACCTAGAGATGAATAGCAGGAGCACCAGACCAGATATGGCAATAGTATTCAATGCACGGACGAATGGTAGAATTAAAAATTTGCAAGATGGACTTTGACGTGAAAAATAACACGACACAGTGACCCAACTTTCCTTGCAGTAGATGCAGCTATTGGTTCGATGTAGTCGCTCCACTTCAAGTCAGCTGAAAACATGAGGCCAAGAAGACTCAGTGTTTTCCTCTCCAGAAATCTACCGTCAGTCAAGCTGATGGCAGGCTGAAATGTTTCTCTATCGTTGCTAAATTAGAGTAGTTTTGTCTTGGAGGTCTTCAAATTTAAAAGCAATTTTCTACCCTAGTTAACTAGTGTCCCTTTCAAGAGTAGCAGCCAGACTAAGTTAGCATGCTCTGATGGATTTTCTATTGAGACAGGAGTAAATGGTAGTGTCATCTTCATAAATGCCTACTTGGGAACTGATGACACCAGGAAGATCATTGATGATCATCAGAAACAACGAAGGACTCAGAATAGAACCTTGAGGGACAGGCGCGTTCGTGTGAAAGGATCTGGAAGCGACTCCGTTCAAAACGACCTTCATTTCACGATTTGATAGGAACGATTAGATTAAATAAAACAATTGTCTTGTAATACCGTAACCTTTGAGCTTACGTAGAAGACCAGCATGTCAAACCCTGCCAAACGCTTTTGAGATATCTAGAGCCACAGCTCCAGCTTCTCCGTTATTATCCAGAGTTATCCATATCCACTGATAGCCGTTAACACATCGTCGGTAGACGTAGCGAAACGAAAACTACATTGTTTGTCCGAGAGTAGTTCATGAGAACTAAGAGGTTTAACGACTTGATTAAGGCCTCGAATACTCATCAAAACCGGTAAGAGATTAATAGGGTGTTTGCCAGAGTTCTTAAAAACAGGAACCGCAGAGGGGACTGGAAAGTATGGAGCAACGAGGCAATTGTAGAATTTTAATAGAACTGCAGTCAGCTCGGAAGCAGATTTCTTTAGGGCGACGGCTGGGATACAGTCACCTCCGCTTGTACTGTGGGAGTCTAGAAATTGTGTCTGAAACCAGGGACGGGCTTATGCGCATATCACTCAGTAGAGACTCTGTTCTAATAGATGGTGGGATCAGGTGTGGGTACTCCAGATGTTATCGAGCAAAATATTCAACGCTATCTGTTGTAGATGTCAGGCCTGAATGCCAAAGTAGGCAAGGAGAGAAATGGTGTAATAAATATCAAATTCCGACCAAAATCTCGTAATGAAGGCGGAGAAAGATGGACCCAACTGCACACGGCGAATGATCAGGTAATAGAACACCCAAGACGTATATGGATATGGAGAATCTCAACAGTCGAAACGAAAGACTAAATTTATTATATAATTATCAATAAGAGATTTAGAAATGCAGTCTTACACTGTAAAATATGTCGTGCCTTGTCGCTGTTGTCACCTTTTCGCCATGTTGAGAATTTAATCTGTCATCCATTCTTTTGACTGTGAGAGCAACCACCTATCAGTGATTTGAAAACTGAGAGGGAAACTACAGAAATTGAAGAGGGTTAAGACAGCACGCAAATTGCAATACGACAGAGTCGGGTTGATCCGAATGTCAAGGAAAAATATATGAACAGGGTTAAAATTAGATATATGAACAAAATTAAAACGAAAACTTCAAATATGACATCTTAAGAGAAGATTTAGTGACATCAGCAAACAAGATCATCCCAAAAGAAAAGGCACAAAGACAAATGAAAAAACGAATTTCTCAACATGAAGAAAAATATGCAAAAAAAAAAAAACGGAACAGAATATAGAACATTACACAAAGAAATAAAGAAGAAATGCAGGCAAGCTAAAAATGAATGTCTCAACGAAAACTGCACAGAAATATAAAGAATGAATAATGCAGATAAAGTAGATATGGATACAAAAATAAGAGGAATTACGCATGGATGTCATGAGGGAAATTAACAGGAGATAACTGATAACTGACACCCATTAAGCATGGCACATGGGACTAGAACAGTCTACACCAGTGAGCGAAATAAAGGGTTCAGTTCGACATTCCAACCACCTGAAGAAGGCCGGAGCGTACAAGGGACGAAACGTTCTAACAAATATGGCGTCAAAGATGAGGACAATAGTCCGAATAATGTAAATAATGACATGAAACCGTTCAGTAAATATATAAAAATAAAAAGTGGTATAAGACACGGGTGAAACTTCTCACTAAAACTTTTTTTTAATTTATACAGCGAAACCATTCTGTGGGAACTAGAAGTCCTGCCAGGATTTATTATTGACGGCCTAAATATTAACAAATTAAGATATGCAAATGATATAGTATTGGTAGCAGAAAGGAAACTACAATAATTCCTACGGAAGGTAAGGAAATAAAGCGAAATGAAAGGATTAAACATCAATTGCAAGAACATTAAATATATGGCTGTTAGCAAAAGTAACAGCCCAAAATGAAAATTGCAGCTTAAAGACACCGTAATCAAACCGGTGCAACAGTTTAGATATCTGGAAACAATCCTAATATTAGGTTGTTGCAAAAATAATGTCGGTTTTTAACGTTACAAAATGCGTCAAAAACCGACATTATTTTTGCACCAACCTATTTCGCATAAATACTCTTGGGAAAGAAATGGTTCATTTTTGTTCAGCTATACCCTAAAGATCAGCGCACACTGGGTTCATTAGCCTTGGGATATGGCCAGTATAAAAGAAGTACTACTTTGAATGTAAAACCACAGTGAAGCCAACGGAAAACACTACGTTAACTTTCCAAAGAGATGATGTCATTTCACAGATAATAAAGGAAAGATATTGGCAGAGAGTTATGATCGATTTCGCCCTGGGGGTTATAGCATCAAAAATATTACTCTGTATTTACAGGTATTGTTAATTTTTTCACGTAGAAAATGACATCTCCAAGTAGATCTCAAATTCCGGCCAAGTCTATTGCGTTCTCGTTTCTAGCTATGGGTTAGCAGACTCAGAAGACTTAGTGATGGAAAGGAATATTTTGAAAACACTTTGGATAAGAAAATAAGGAAAATGAGGAAATATTCCACTAATAAGGAAATATTCCACTATCTTTCGCAATATAAGCCATGCTGATTCCCAGATAATAAAGTAAAAAGAAAACCATTAAAGAACCATGATCATCTACCTACTGAAAGAAAATGTCGGACACTTTTCCATGAATTATTCAATGTTTTCTTAACTTGATTTTGTCACCATGTCTTCTTTATTTTTCCATAGCTGTTCAAATGATTAATTCTCATAATTCCATAAAATATTTGGATAATTCTCTTTACCTGTTTTGTTTTGGTTACTCTTTTTTTACAATTATGAACGAAAAGCCTCTGAAATTTCTAAAGGCTTCTTTCTCGCAAGATGACATTTTTTTCGTCTGTAACCAAGTTTGAAATTTGCCATATATTGGTTTACAATTCATCGGGTTTTTAAAGAATTCTCTTAAACAAATATTAATATCTCTGGAAAGCGCGTAGAAAAACTAGAATTCTCAGTGAGAATGGAATTCTGAAGTTTCTTAAAATAGGACAGAAGGTTGTGTCGGAAAAAAAAAACATAAAAGTTGTTATTTAATAAAAGTTAGTATGAGAAATTATTTTATTTTACTTAATAAACCGACTAAAATATTTACGCCACAAATGAATATATTTCATAAAGTTTAATAAAATGTCGTTCGTTCGTTCGGCATCCGTCCGTCTCGGGAGACGATGGAGTAGCGCTGTAGGTGCTAGGTGATGGAGTTACATCGCCTCTAGTGACTGTGTAGTCCCACTCTGGAGCGGCAGTCTCTCAGGCACTTGGCGCAGATGAAACTATATGACACGGAGACAGCGGCTGTCCTTGCTTTTCTCCTGGCTCTCTTTGCTGCCTGCTGATCATCCCACGCGGCTTCTGCAATCGTGACGCCGTCTTTAACTGTGGCTCTCCAAAGATGACGGCTGTCAGCCGCGGCTTCCCAGGTGTTGGGGTCGATGTCGGCCAGCTTCATGTCTCGTTTGCAGACGTCTTTGGAGGACCTCTGTGTTAGTGAGCCAGTCTTGCCAATTAATGTGCAGGAGACGTCTGAGGCAGTGGAGGGGGAAGATGTTTAACCTCTTCTCTTGACTGGCGTAAGTTGTCCAGGACTCGCTGCCGTACACGAAGGTGCTGAGGACGCAGGCCCAGTAGACTTGTAGTTTGGCTAGCAGCAATAAAATATAAGATTTCTATAAGTCTCTTATTTCTATAAATCTCTTATTTCTTAAGCCTCAATTTAGCTTTACTGTTTCCATGTTATCAACATTCACCTTGGAGCGTTCAAGATTTTTTCTTAAGCCTGACGAACATATTTGATTTTTCAACTGATGCTTTAACAAAATATTTTCAGGAAATTAAAGAAAGGCTCATAATTATATTTTGCTTCGGTTTCAACTTATTTCCTCCTATAATTACAGCTGAATTCGATAGGGATTTTCGAATGCTATTAAATAATTATATACATAGATACATTTTTTTATGTAATTAATGCTTGAATCTAGTTCTATCGCCAGTTCACGAAACACGAAGAAGGCTGGCCTCTGATAAGATCTACAGGCTTCATTCGTTCTAAGCTACCTGTATCCATTGATCCGAGAATGCTGTTGTATACAACTGACAGTTTAGATATTTCTGAACGGTTTGGCTGCCACACATGGTATCTATATTAAAGTATTGATTTGACGAGGCTATATATGAATCGAATTTTAGGGCATTGTTTTAGTTTTGTAGTAACATGCAGTGTTGTGATAATCTACCCTAAACAAATTCTATTTTATGATCGATTCCATTAATCTCCTAAGCTAAATCTGTTATAACTTATCCATACACCGAGTTATGTCAAGTATTTACTGAATCCATATCCTGAATTTTTATGATGGACAGATGATTGATGACCTCACTGTTTTTCGTCCAGTTCAGATCATAGATTCTGTTTTTGACATGATTGGCTCCTATTTCTTGGAACTCTTAATAGAGAACATTGACTTCTTTCAAGATTATTCTTATACCAAATATAAATGACTATATCACCAGCATAGCCCTGACCCTTATCATATATATAATCTTTCATGCGAATGAATATTTTGTGGTTTTCTTTTCAGAATTCGTTCTCGTGATGCTACTACTCGCAGAAAGAGCTTTTTAATAATAATAATAATAATAATAATAATAATAATAATAATAATAATAATAATAAAGGAAAGAGAAAATGGAACTGAAAAGGAAAGAATTAACTTGAGTCAAAAGGATTTAGAATCATATCAAACTACAGGAAAAGTATCATTGAAAAATGGTACAACATTTACCATTTCTTACATCTTCGGAGCATTTTTTTTTTGTTTTAATTATATTTCAATTTTTCCACCCCACCCCGACCTTAAGCGGGCCTCCGTGTCCATTTTTCTCTTTTTTTTTCTCTTATCCCAGGCATCCCATATCTCTGTCGGTGCGTGTATATGTGTACATGTTTACTAATATCTGTCTCTCTCTCTCTCTCTCTCTCTCTCTCTCGCTTGTGTGTATGTATGTATACATATATATATATATATATATATATATATATATATATATATATATATATATATATATATATATATATGTGTGTGTGTGTGTGTGTGTGTATATACATGTATATAATGTACATGTATATGTATCCGCATTGACAGGGATAATATTGTATTTTTTTTTCATGGCTACAGGTGTAATTTTCCTTACGTACCTCATACCAAAAACAACTGAAACAGACGACCCGAAAAATTATAGACCGATAACATGTCTCTCCACAACGTAAAAGTTGATCACGTCTGTACTGACAAACCGTACTTATTCCTTTTTCGAAACAAACAGCATTCTTCCGCTGGAACAGAAAGGATGCAGAAGAGGTTCATATGGCTGCAAAGATCAACTTCTGATAAATAAAATGATCCTGGAAAATTGCAGGAGACGACGTAGAAATCTTAGTACAGCGTGGATTGATTATCGTAAAGCCTTTGATAGTGTTCCACATTCTTGGATCCTTAAGACTTTGGAAATGTACAAAGTCACCCCTGTGGTATTAAATTTCCTTAAGCACAGCATAGGAATGTGGAACACCAAACTAGACCTTAGTCACACCGGGGGCACTGCCATATCCAACCGTCTGAATATCCGACGTGGAATCTTTCAAGAAGACTCTCTGTCACCCCTTCTGTTTTGTTTATCCTTAATCCCTCTTACACATGAACTGAACAACAGTAGCTATGGTTACAATATAAATAAGAAAATATTCAATCACCTACTCTACATGGATGATCTCAAACTCTTTGCCAAAGACGACAATGATTTGAAAGGCCTCCTCAATATTGTAAAATACTTCAGTGACGACATAGGTATGGACTTCGGATTAGATAAATATGCAAAAGTAACATTCAAGAAAGGAAGAATTACAGATACACCCTTAATAGATTTAGATTTTGTCACAAAGATTAGGGAACTAGAGCATGATGAAGCTTATAAGTACCTAGGAATTAGCGAAGGAGATGGCATACAACACCCCTAAATGAAGGAAAAAATAAGAAAAGAGTGCTACAGGCGTGTACGTCTGGTACTAAATACTGAACTAAACTCAAAAAACAGAATATCAGCCATAAAAACTTTGGCTGTCCCTGTGGTGCAATACAGCTTTAATGTCCTTAACTGGACCATAGCTGAAATTAAGCGAATGGACGCCAAATCGAGAAAACTTCTCACTTGCTATCGCATGCATCATCCCAAAGCTGATGTTGATCATCTGTATGTGCCTAGATCCGAAGGAGGCAGAGGATTAGTTCAACTAGAACTGTCCTACAAAACTACAACAATTGGCCTCCAAAGATACTTCGAAACTACAGAAGACTGGATGATGGTATGAGTCAAGGAACATGAAAGTGGTAAGCGTCTTTATTCCGTAATAAAAGAAGCCAACAAATTCAAAATGGAGTTTCGAATGGGTGTAGAGATGCAAGTACAGTCCAATACACCGGCTGAAACTGCAAAATACTTAAAAAGACAGCAAAGACGAATGCAACCGACTAGATACAGAAGCGATGGCAAGATGAACCGCTTCATGGCCAATACTCTGCCCGTACCAAACAAGCTGACGTAGACAAAACCCCGTACCCATCAGTGGCTACGTAGTGCAGGGTTGAAAGCTGAAACTGAAGGTTTTATCCTTGCTGCACAGTACCAATGCTTGCTAACTAGGAATTATCCAGCACATATACTAAAATATTGTGTCAGCCCAAAATGCAGATTCTGTGATAAATATCCAGAAACCATTGATCATCTCTTATCAGGTTGCACGATATTGGCACCCACTGAATATAAAACCTGGCATGACAGTGTGGGCCAATATCTGCACTGGAAAATCTGCAACTTCTACGGGAAGGAAACTGAAAGAAACTGGTATGAACACCACCCAGACCCGGTTACAATTCTATGGGACTACATAATACACACTGACAGAACAATCAAAACCAACCGCCCAGATATTGCTATTAAAGACCACAAACAAACACGGTGCCGCCTTATTGATATGGCAGTCCCTGCAGAATGCAATGTATCTTTGAAGATATTCAAAAAGCTATCAAAATACAAGGACCTTGAAATTAAATGTCAAAAACGTGGCACATGGGAACATCAACAATCCCTGTTGTAGTTGGAGCCCTAGGATTGGTTGGAAAAGATTCCAGTAGACTAATTGAAGGGATTCCTGGAAGTCCATGCCTCAAAGAGATACAAAATATTGTACAGCCCACACTTTATCTATGTAATTTTTTTTCAGTGGAAAATGCCATGATGCCATTTCTAACCTTAGGTCCCTGGACAGGATCATGAAAGAAATGTGTAAACGCCAGAAATCAAAGGAAATAATAATAATAATAATAATAATAATAATAATAATAATAATAATAATAATAATAATAACGAACAATCAAAGCTAAAAACTAATTGTTACTAGAGACCGCAAACAAAAAATTTCCTGCTTATTGATATGGCAGTGTCTGCAGAGTGCAATGTTATTTTTGAAGATCTTCATTAATCTATCAAAATATTAGGTTGGTGCAAAAATAATGTCGTTTTCTCACATCGTAACATATGCGAGAAAACGGCATTATTTTTGCACCAACCGGACCCGGAAAGAAATGTGTACACACCAGAAATCAAAGGTAATAAAATAATAATAATAATAATAATAATAATAATAATAATAATAATAATAATAATAATAATAATAATAATAATCCTCTGAATAAACGTGGAACATTACGAAGGTTTCATCAAACTATTTTTGAGTTACCTCGTAAGCGCATATATGTGTATAACGAGGATTGGTTCTCCTACTTTCGACCCCATGTATAAGTTGATCGTTTAGAAATAATCACTTAAAAGACACTGCCAGAGGAGACGGTTCACCTGTGAGTAAGGTCGGGGCACAGGTTGCCAAAGACAAATATCCAGGGTTCCTTTTACGCCTTTTAGGTGATCATCGTGCAAAAGATACCCACCTACCCTCAACTAATATCAGCTGATACACGAGGGACATTTCATTGCGAGAAATGGTGCCAACGAAAGTCAGCCAATTCACCCGAGACAGACGGTAGAAAAAAAAAACTTAAAGACGTTATTTTTCCCAAATTATATTTATGTATGAAGTGTGGGCAAAAGTTCCCAAACGCCGCTGTTTCTTAAAGATTTAATACATATTTAAAAACCAGTAGATTATTTTCAAATAGAAAACTCTGGAAATGCTTTCCCATTACTATCATTATCATTATCAGAGAGTCAGAGAGTCAGAGAGTCAGAGAGCAACACCGCAACAGTTATTCTGTGATATAAAATATATACAAAAACCCAGTGTATCCAGCATAACACGCAGTCTCATAAGGGCCTCATTATAATTTATGTATGTTATGTGATATGTCCCGGAAATGGATATATTTGAACGAACTAGATAAGTGGTTTTAGCTACTATAACCAAGTAGAATACGGTAGCAGTAATCGATTGGTACGCGTCATAGTCGCAGGTAAGAAGTGTAGATCAATGGTATAGTCCAATGGGCGTCGTTATAGACTTCGCTCTCAGACTAAGGCTCTTTGACTCTCGTACCTACACCTTCGTCGCTATTTATGACGGACACCAGCCAATCATATTCCAGAGAGAGGGAACACAGGTGTATGCATATTCCATTATATCATTATGTTTCCTTCTTTGTATTCTGTAGAGACAGGTCCAAACTGTGTTCCTTAGTTTCTATAGGAGAATTATCATTTAAGTGATAGCACTTTTCTTAGTCTATGGATTTTCTTATTAGTGCGATCTTCTGGGCAACTCATATGTTGATGTTATCTGGGACACTGCTAGTAAAATTGTCTATTCTTTTTTCTCACCAGGCCCAGTGCTCCGATTACTGTTGGTACAGTCTCACTCTTCATTCCCCACATCCTGTTAATCTCGATCTTCAGGTCTTTACATTTGGAAAATTTCTTGATAATTTTCATAGAGATGTTTTTCTCAGATAGTATTTCTATGTCAATAAGCATACACGTCCTGAATTTCTTGTTTTCTTATGATAATATTAGGTCTTTTGGCTTTTATTTCCCTGTCAGTTTGAATTGGCACATCCCAGAGGATAGTTACATCGTTATTTTGGGTAAATGTATCTGCTTGGTGTTCATACATACAAAACATTTTGGAGCTGGGAAATAATAATGGTTTAGAGATAAAAGACTTACTAATTAACCCATAGATGGGAGAGAACGGGTTAATTCATACTTTTCCCAGGGAACTGGAACTCCGCTCTCCGATTAAATATTCCGGATAATTATCCATTACCCCATGCACACACCCAAATTTACAGTTTCTTGAATGGTGGTCAACTATCTTGGTACTGACCAGGATCGACGTTGCTTTACTTCGGTGACAATCGTACTGGAATTAGTACTTGATTAGAAGATGTAATATTTGTATATAATTTATTCTAGATTGTTTTAACTTAGAGAACCATTCATTTTCCTTTCCTTTTCTTTATTTTAAACGAGTTCCATGAATGTTTTCATCAGTGGCACTATCTTCCAACGTCGTACGGAGCTTCACAATGGGAGTACAGTGAATGGAACAACATCCAATAGTGATTATGTAAGCTAACATTGCTTTCAAACGTCGATAACGAGAAATAAATTACCACAGCTCGGATATATGATCATATAACCGTAGTCAAGTTATATAACTTGTAAGTATAGTCTTTATGAAAATTGAAACAAATATTCACTGTTTTGAAATTTAATAATAAGTAAATTTCTTATTTTCTTTCGATTAATTAACGCTAAAATTATCCGAGGAGCTACCTAAAATTTTAAATCCGCCATTCTTAAGATTAACATTAGAGAACTAGTTTGATTAGCGATAAAGAGTTAACATTTCTCTTAAAATGTTGCTACAAAATTTGACGACGACGGCGTCCAACGTGGAGGTCGGCTCGCCCCTCGACTGCGATCCTGTCGACTCGGCCTCTAAGCGAGCGTCAGGTGCCCGTTTTTGTTTTTTGTCGTTCCCGCGGCTTCTGGAATCCTCGTCCGCCGGCCGCAAACGGGTGGGCCTTGGCAACCGGTCGGCTAATAGTCGTCGTCGTCGACTATCAGTACGCCACCACCAGCTTGCGGCTCCAGGCGAGCTTCGTGTAATGAAAGTGCCAGTTGATTTGGTTTGGTTTCTTTAACGACATATCAACTCCTTTTGTATCATTTAATGCAAAATTTAATGTTCTTGAGACCTCTGATAATTTTTTCTCTATTAAAATCTATTATTATATATTATTTTACTATTAAAATCTATTGCTGGAATATATTTTAATATTAAAATGAATAGCTGGAGATTTTTACTATAAAAATCTATTTTTATACTTAATGTTTTGAGCCCAGTTTGGGGGAGTAATCTATTTGCCCATAGCTGGGACCCTAACCGAGTTAGGGTTGACCTGGGAACAGCACCAATTAAGAGGGAGTTTCATGCTCCTCAAATCATTCCAATCAGAAGCTTTGCTGCTGGGTGTAGTTTATCGTCATACTCAAGACGTACAGAAAGCCCAATGAATTATTCAGGTCACCCAGGCCCTATATAAATTTGCCGCCAATGCAGTTCTTCCGGGAAAACAAATAGGAAGTTTCTTCCGGACAACTGTCGCGGTTAGACATAGAGAATCATGCAAGAAAAGCTGAACGACCATGATACTTCAATCTCTATCGGTGGTAGACACCTCTGTAACCTATGTTTTGCAGATGACATCGACTTCACAGCAGGTAGTAACAGTGAGCTCTAGGAGAATATGGAATGAAGAAATCCAAAGCAATAGTGAATATCACAAATAGTAATAACTGTGTCAACATTAACATGAACCAAAATTCACTGGAGGAAGTGTCCAGTTTGTAATACTTTGGAACCATCTTGTCTAAAGATGGTACCTGCAACTCGAAAATCTGCACACGGATTGCCACAGCCATGACCAAATTGGCAAGAATATGGAAGAGCAAAATCAACTTTCAAACGCAGTACAGACTGTACAATTCAATGGCAGTCTCAATTCTGCTATATGGATGTGTAACACAGTGAGTGTTGGTAGATACAAAGAGAAGGGTCCAAGCATTTGAGGACAAATGCATGAGAAAAATCATTGACATCTTGCATTGGGAACATAAAACCAATAAGTGCAAAAAAAAACTGAAAGTTTTTTGGGTCACCAGGAACCTCTGCTCGCCACTGGAGAAAAATGGCGTGAGTTGGACACGTTATAATGCACGATAACCTGTGCAAGACCATCATTCAAGGCCCCGTTGAAGGAGAGGATGCCAACACAAAACTGGTTGGAAAATATGAAACGATGGACAAGTATAACTATACTAGAATTGTCGATCACTGCCGTTGGTAGACCGTTGTGGACGAGATTCAATATGGCTTCTGCATTCGGATCTCCATACGATTACAGAAGTCAATGAATGGCGATGCTGTAATGAATATGGTCACTTCTGAAGGCCAAGTCTAAAAAAAAAAGTTGTTATGCGGCATTTGTATAACAACTAGTGAACGTGACGCCCAGCGTTACCACATCTGTATAGGATAACTTAAAACGCTTTTTCTGCTACGTGCCGTGCCCCTTCAGGAGGTTGGAGATCATGACTCTCTACAATTTTCTCTACTTTGTAGCTCTTAATAAATTTTGTCGTTTTCTACCTCTTGGAAATCCTTCTCCGCCATCCATACGCTCAGGTTCGCCAGGCAGGTTATGTGTTGTTTTCCTCCGTCTTTTGCCTTCAATCTGTCACGAAAGTATCAAATTTTCGGATCCTTTCTCATAATTCACTCTAATATACTAATTCATTCCAAAATAAAAATTCTCCAAGACAGAATCCCCCTTCCATTGCACTCCTGCTGCGTTGACCAAATCTGGACGACTCGGGTGTGCTATTTCTAATGCGCTGAGAAATACCATAAACATTCATCTGTGGCATAGACCATTCTCTTGGTCACTGCGCCAATAATTAAAATATTGCATATTCTCTCTCTTCTCTCGTCTTCTCCCAGACGGTGATCTCTAGTCGGTTTTGGTTCGGCGATAAAAGACATCAACAAAGGAAATTTAAACTTAGCTAGTTCATTAACGTCCGCGTATATATCTCTAACTATCCAGTGAGGTCGATCTCTCACCCCACTAGAAAGCAAATCCAGACGCAACAGAGAACACGTCTACATTGTTTGACGTTAAGACTCGACTATCTGAAAAATGTTTCTCTATCATTCCCACGCTAGTTCACCCAATCAAAATCGACTTCCATTATTTTGCCTTGAATCTGACCTCTAAGTTCAAACTGAGGAAGTCAGAGCAGAAATACACTCCTCTAAAAATAATAGTCTGCTAAACTATTATTTAATTGTTAAGAAAACCAATATGTCAAACCCTGTCAATGCCTTCGAGATATGTAAAGCACCAGTTACAACTTCACCATTTTCATCTAAAGCTTGATAGACTCGTTCATCAATAATCGATAACACATCAGCAGTTGACCTAGTGAAATGAAAGCCATATTGCTTATCTGAAATAAAACCCTGAGATGTAAGATGTTTAACCAGTTCAGAGTTCATTAGAACATCTAGTACTTTACCAAAAAGACTTAGAGTTCTTAAGGACGAAGATTTACAAGTAGCAGAAAAACAAGAAGGAGGAAGGCATTTATTATAAAGTTTAGAGAGGACAGGAGACAGTTGAGAAGTACATTTCTTAAGGACTATGGCAGGGATACCATCTAGATGCTTTGTGAGGATCCAGTTTAGAAATAATAGCAGAAACAAAGGACAGAGGTAGATGCCTATCACACAATAGAGACAGTTCTAAGTGGAAAGTCAGGCAAAGACACCTCTAGATGAGTCAAGAGTAAAATTGGAAGAGAATTTACGAGCAAAACATTTTGCTTCATCAGCATATGTTAACACCTCAAATTAAGTTGAGACAGGAGGAATAAAAACAATTACTATTATTAACATAGGTACCTTCATAAAAATCGATACCATGACAAGAACGGCCTGAAACTTGATGAAAAAAAAATTTCAACTTAAATGTATATTACATTATCAAGAAGAAATACCAAAGTGTTTTTTTTATTATTATTTTTTTATTTTTTTACTCATTCTAAACATGTCCGAAATTTTAGTTAAATATCTTGTTTTTTTGGGTTTTTTGTCGGTGAAATTACTAAAAAAACTCATGTCAGCCATTTTTTAAAAAAGTTTGTAAACTGAGTTAAATTCCTCGTTTAAAATTCGTCCAAAAATAAATTATACGTTTTTCAAAATTTATTTGAAGAAAATTAGAAACTTTAAAGTTTATTTAATATATTTGAAAGAATCATTTACATAATTTCTTCGCACAAAAATGTTCTTTAAAATAAAAGGGAGTCGGTCTTATCATCGTTGTTGCTTGACAAGTGCTGAATGATGATATTCATCACGTATTGACAGTTAACGTGAGATTCGAGTTATCATACGGAAGGACAAAATTTACACTTTTAAGTGAACCAGCTTATGTAGTAGCTCGTAATTATAAAAGTAAAAAAAAAAAACTTTCAGCATCCCAATTATTTTTTTTTTTTAGTATGTGGCTTTCACCATAAGTTTATTGATACTACCTAGAGAAATTATAAATACTATTAAAAAATTAAAATACAAGTGCTGCACAGCTGTTTAAGGGCCCCTTGACCCCACCGAATTTAAATAAAGTCAATTCACATCTGCTATGATAAAAAAAATTGTTTTAAAAAAAATAAGCAGCGATAAGGAAATTTAAACTAAATTGACTTTGACATGTCTGGATCAAAGGTCAGCCAAGAAGCGATAGAACAAGCTCTCATCAGCTTGTAAGTCCCACCAATTACAAGATAAAAGCAAACAGTGAAAAAAAGTGGCAATATTTATAATAATGGCTTGATATAGTTTTTTTTTTTCAAATGTTTGAACAATGGCTTGATGTGTTTTGTTTGGTCTTTTAACACCTCGTGACCCGGGTGATGACAACACTTAACAGACGATATTTTTTTATTTTTTCTAAAAATAAAAATATTTTGCACGGACAATTTGCAAAAATAAAGTGGAGAACAACCCTTAAATACTAAACAGAAACTCAATCCACGTGACTTTTTTTATTTTATTTTTTTTAAATTTTTTGCATTCATGATACTTCTGGTCTTCCGTAGATAAGAATTACAGTCGTTTTATGGAAACAAATTATACGTTTTATATGCTGGTTCGTTAGTTTGTAAGAAGCTTGAGAAACTAGATGCTATACAGTGCCTCATTCCATCAGCAAAAAAAGAAGTATCCTCTTTGAGGACACGTTTATAATTATTTTTGAGCAGTCACAAGTAGGCGTCTGTTGGGATCTGAATTATCACGCTGGTACTCTCGAAAAATGGGCTATGGCGACTGAACAGGCTGGTGTAAACAAATGAAAAGTTTTTATTTTCGGGAAAGTACAAAAGCATCAATACCGGCTTTAAATCAAGGGGAAACATCAGTGGTACAATTCTCACAAGAAGAAACCGCAGTAGCACAATTCTCTATAGGAAGGTTAAGAATATCAATCCAAAGGGCGTCTCGAATAAAGTTACGAAATTAATCCTAATCAGTATGCTGGTAACAGAAAGAAGTCCTGTGAATAGGAGGTTCCTGTCTAATAGACAACTCAAAAGAAATATCAACTGATACTACAGCGTGATGAGAATTGCCAAAAGGGTAGAATTGTGATGCTCTACAAGAGCTATAACAGGAGGTAAGGAACGGATCAAGAAAGGGAACATGTTGATCAGATTTATTAGGGAAACGAGCAGGGAAATCCACTATTTGACTGAGAGATTGAGCAGTGGAAAAATTGAAAGTATGAAGGCCGGCAACATCAGAAATATTAAAATACTTAAGCCACCTGAGCATTAAAATCAACAAATACAAAAATATTCGCAAATGGATGCAAGGAAAGAGCCATTTTTATATTATCCGGAATTGTGTTTAATATTTTACAGTCCTGAGCAGGAGAGCGATAAAAGAAAAAGATATATCTAACGGAGTTCAATAACGAAAGTCGAAAGTACATGAAATAATCAAATTAGCATGTTGGACTGCTCCTTTTACATTCAATGCACTAACGGACTAATGTTCTACATCTGCACTGCCCGTATTTGATACTCGAAATCGACTCGCAGCTGTCATATAGTGTTGGTTATTGGAATTAATTATTAATTCCGTATGCTCCAATTATATACTTGGGCATATATATATATATATATATATATATATATATATATATATATATATATATATATATGTGTGTGTGTGTGTGTGTGTGGAGCCTAAGTATCAGGCTCATGAGCAGTCTTTTCAGACTAATTTGAAAAGTAGTACCTAGTCTTTAATTTTATACTTTCTTTTTTTCAGAAGTGCACAGAAATACAGCACATATAGTAATGATGGGTTCAATCCCTGATTCAGGTGGTATGATCTTGGACTCAGTGAAAACAGAGTTAGCAATAACTGAGGGCCGATAGTAATGGTGATATTAACCGTTTCCTCATAAGGAAATATTCAGCTAGTATTACTGTTGTTCTCTTAATAGATTTTCAGGAATAATAGCTTTCTCAAGTTCAGTAGCTGTTATCCTTCTTTCCATTACTGATGGAGGGGGCTCCTTTCTAGAGTTTTATTCGAAGTATTGTGGAAAATAAACACCTTGATTATCTCATTATTTTCTCTTCGAGTTACGTGTGATATCCATTTTTGCTGTTACTGCTGTAGAAAGTCCTCAAGCGATGTGATTTTTGTTACTTGGTATAGTTCTTTGTTTGTGATTCTGGAACGGCAGTCGACAGTGTTACAAAAAAGATTGTCTTCATAAAATTTCACTGGCTTCAGTCGCTCAAAGTCAATTTAACGATTGATCTTAGGCAGTTGTATACAATTGACTGTTTAAATATTTCTGAATGAGTTTTGACGTCAATCATGGCATCCATATAAAAGATTCGATCTAACGAAGCTATTTAATTAAATAAGAACTAGACGAGATATCTCTAGACATGGGCAGTAGAACGAAAAACATGTATACGCGTAGTTTAAGTAAAGGATTCATTTCGAAATTTTCTAAAGATAACATAGACCTGATGAAGGCCGCAAAGCCCACCGGTCGGAACGTTGTGATAAAAACAACAAAGATGATGACAATAGTTAACTTGTAAATAATGATACCTCTTCATTCCAAAAATACATACAGAAAATATTAATCGGGAAGTGTATTTGGACTCAGGAGAAATGGAGCGAGCAAGAACTGAGCAGTACTAATAAAGAACTATAAAAGATATCCCTAGATAGGGAAAGACGACAATTTACCACCGTGGATTAAATAAACGTTTTTGTTCGAAATTTACAATAGGTTATCCGGGTCGACATACACCTGATGAAGGCCAGAGAGGACAACGGCTGAAAATGTTGTGATAGCAGCAGCAATGATAAGGAAAATTGCAAGCGTGTAAATAATGTAAATAATACACGTTTTCTGTGAAGAAACGCTGGTGAGTTCTGCTTTCGTTATCATTAGAATGGGAATATATTTTTTTTATCATTGTTTCATGACATCCCTGATATCACAGAAAACATTCATGAAAGATAGATGTCAAATATTTCTGCTCAAAAAATAAGAAGAAATATTTTCAATGTTCTTTATTGTCCGTTTTCTATTCAGATTGTTCGGTTGAAGCAGCCTTAAACCGGACAAGAACGCATTTAAACGGGTAACTCTTGCTGAATGTTGCCCACATTTCCGATTCAGTTACTTTTAGCAAAATTTCGTAAGTATCTCTTACATTTTATTAGTACAATGGAGCCTCGTTTCACAAATATAATTCCTTCCTGAAAGCTGTTCGTAATTGGGAATTTTCGTAAACATGTGATCCCACCAATAAGAATGTGTATATGTATGTTTGAATTACAGACAGTTACTCGCAAAATTAGTACAGTGGAACCTCGGTTTACGAATTTAACTCGTTCCTGAAAGCTGTTCGTAAACCGAAATGTTCGTAAACCGAAACTATTTTTTCAATAGGAATCAATGTGGAGAAAACAAATTCCCAGTACAATAAAATTAGAAAAGAAAATCACGGCGCAATACACGAATGTATATAACATGTTGGTCGACTCAGAAATGATTCTGTTCGGATTAACTCGGTTTGGTAATGTTTTTCAGATACCGACATTTTGTTCGATAACCGAGGCATTTTCAACGGGAATTTTCTGTTCGAAAACCGATTTGTTCGATTGTGAGACCTTCGAGAACCGAGGTTTTATATACGATATTCTTTACAAGACAGCATAACATTCTAAATTCCTCTTACTTTTTATGCAAACAGTTGGAGTCGCTTCATAAAGTTTTAGCGTAGAATTAAAAGAGTAGAAATTCCGTTTTTAGCTTTTTTTCTTGAGTGTTATGTCTTTGGATATTCTGTTAGTCCTTGGGGTGCTGAAAAGTTATCGGCCTAAGACACTTCTCAAAACCGGATTAAATTAGGTTTGACGAGCATCTTGGTTTAGCTGAAAACTTTTCAGCGTCATTTATATCATAAAAAAAGTTTTTTATATGGATTGCTTCATAGCTATTTTCTTTATCATAATGTTTCAGTCACTCTAGCGGATTGGTACAGACACACACGATCCCACTCATAAGAATGTTTATATGTATGTTTGCATTACAGACAGTTACTCTCAAAATTAGTACAGTGGAACCTCGGTTTATGAATTTAATTGGTTCCCGAAGGCTGTTCGTAAAACGAAATGTTCGTAAACCGAAACTATTTTTTCAATAGGAATCAATATAGAGTAAAAAAAAAAATTCCCAGTACAATAACATTGGAAAAGAAAATCACGGCGCAACACACGAATGTATATAAGATGGCGGTCGGCTCAGAAATGATTCCGTTCGGGTTAACTCGGCAATGTTGTTCGAAAACCGACATTTTGTTCGATAACCGAGGCATTTTCATCTCGAATTTATCTATTCGAAAACCAATTTGTTCGACATGTGAGACGTTTGAAAAGCGATATTGTTCTGTATTACGTATGTCACTGCTTGTTATAATCAGTACAATATTGAAAACCCGAGAGTAATTAAATGATCCAGTTCGAACCTCACCAGCTAATATTCCCCGTTACCAAGTCTATATGGTATCGTCTATATAAGATCAAAAGCAACAAAAATAATAATAATAAACAAATGATTAAGAAACTTAGAAAACTTGCAGCTTTTTTAAAATTAAAAATAAACTTCTACCTATCGGAAAATTTGTTACGTACATTTATTTCAATACAGACATAATATTGTCACCGATTTTCGAAGAACGTAAAACGATTATTGGTAACTTATTTTAGTGCATCACTTTACATATAATTATTGCCACGTGACGAAAACAATAATCAGTGCATTAGTTAAACAAATTAACCGTAAATAACCAACAGTATCTTTTAATAGCCATCTCTCACTTACATTATGACGAACCAAGACACTGTTATATTCATATAAGTAACGAAGTAATCGTTCTAAGTAATGCGGTTAAACGAAATAAGTGCTGCAAAATTTGTTGCGTATAATCCAATCTCGGTGACATTCCTATGATCTTTTCGCATAAGATGAAAAAGAAAACAAACAGGGAAAATGTCGCCTTAGGTATTTATTATCGTTAAACCGTGACAAGGTAACGATGAAATAAGCTTCTCTTTGAGACTTATATTAATTTTCATCTAATTCAGAGGCAAAGACATCGAATATTTTATCAAGCAAAGAACGCGGAAAAGCGCTAACCGAATTAACTCTGTTAATATATCTGCTACGAAATTCAAAATTATAAATAAAATCAATGGCGCGCGAAAGGGTAACGTTGAAATATATTTAACAACGTCAAGGGCTTGAAGTTAACTTCAATCTCGAAATATCTGATAATAATGTCAGAAATCTCCAGAGCCAATCAGCGATAGCAACCGGTTTCACGTGACAAGCGATAAGCCACGTGATCAAGCATTTTAACTGGATCGTGAGATCATTAGTGCTCGCCTTCGGTTAGGAAGAATGATAATTAGGCCTTGAGAAGAAGAATGTTTCAACGTTTATCATCCAATGAAAATATTGTATTTTATCTAGGCCAGGCTATTCCAGAGATCTGAATCAAACTTAATGTCAATCAAGAATCTTTGATCTAAGAAGAGTTGACCTGTGGTGACCACAAACGTTTTCTAATAGATACCTCGTCCTGGGTATAACGATAAACTTCATATGGCAGCAAGGCCTTTGATTTGGAGATTTTGAGCGTTGAACTACCTCTTAATTGTTCGTATTCCCAGGTTCACCCTGCTCCTGGGTGTTATCACTTGTTATTGGCTCCATCTATGGGCAAATATCGAAGCCCCAAAACAAAATCAATTGTACATTATTATAGAAAAGGCCAACAATACATTATTATAGAAAAATGACAATTAATAATTCACTAAGAAAGTTTTAAAATATATTTTTAGTAAAATTACCAACAATACATTTTTGTAGTGAAAATACCTTAAAAATTTCAGCAATGCCTTTTAGGATCTATAAACTAGATATCTAAAAATCACACCTTTACCCTGATTTCAGCATTAAATAATCCATAGAGGTTGATATGCCGCTAAACAAAATCAACCAATAAACACTAAAGTGTCTTTTAGGTAACCGCATAACCACCAAGTAGAGAATCGGTCCTAAAAATGATATCGGTATCTGCGCCGAGATAAAAATTGAAATCAGTTTGCTGAACTTTGCGACTTATGGTTTTTGATTGATTGACTTATTTCTACGGCTTATCAACCTTTGCAGGTTATTTAAAGTATGGAAATTTTAAAGATTTTTTATTATTACACCCCAAGTAAGACAATAAAGCCACTAAGACGCAAGGTGTTATTGAATCTGAGAAAACATGAAAATAAAAGAAAAACCTTATTAATGAGAAAGAACAAGAAAAAAAATAGGAATTAAGTAAACAGAAAGATGATATCTGTCTTTATTTCTGAGATGAGGTATTATGCACACTATTTACATTATTCGGACTATTGTCCTCATATTTGTGGCCAAATTTATTACAGCATTTCGGCCGTTCTTCAGGCGGTTGGAATGTCGAACTGAATTGAACCCTTTATTTCTCTCACTGGGGTAGACTGTTCTCGTTCTACGTGCCGCGTTTAATGGATGTCAGTTATCAGTTATCTCCTGTTAATTCTCCTCTCCAAGTTCTCTACTGCCTTAACCGGGTATTGAACTCACACTCTTTGGGTCCTGTCACTGGATCTAACTAACGCCTATATCCACTGTGCCATGTGTCCTTGAGGTATTGTTGGTAATTTTACTAAATAGAAAGTAACAGTAATTGCATTTAAAGTTTTGAAGATCAATGTTGACTGGAAAGCAAGAAACCGACAAAAGCAGTCTTCTAGGGTCAAATGTTCCAGCTTTTCAGAGGTGAAGGAGAGAAGTCTCTTGGATTCTTAGGGTTCGAATAAACATCTATCCTTGTTTCAGTGAAGCTGCCAGGTAAAAGAAAAATATCGTTAGAAAGAAAAAACAATTTGGCGAGTTGAGTTAAAGAGAGATAACTGATACATCCGGAAGTGGTATGGCACGTGGAACTAGAACAATCTACCCCGGTAGACGAAATAAATGGTTCAGTTCGAAATTCCAGTCACCTGAAGAAAGCCGGAGCGTAAAACGACCGAAACGCCGTAAATTTTCCAATAAAGATGCGGACAATAATGTAAATAATTAGAATAGCTCATTTCAGAAATATGGATAAAACATGAGTACTAAATAGTTACGTAATCTCAATCCCCCCCTACATGACAACTATGCCGAGCAGACCTTACAGATTCTGGGAAAGAGCGTGTTATCTAGCGTGATAAACAAATTAAACAAGGCCAGCACGTTCAAACCCTTGGCCACGATGACTTGTGAGTTCGTACTAGCAGAGCTATCGATGGTCCCTAAGGGTTCCGTCTATCCAGTTTCACTCACAAGTCTTGGGTCAACCTCTGGTACCTTTTTTTCAGTTACTTTCCCCTCCAGCCTGATAACATCAGAAAGTCTCCTTCTTGACAAATCTACTAAGGTGAGATTCGAACCTGGGTCTCACGGTCAAAATGCGAATTTTTTAACCCCTCGGCCACGGGATCTTTGCACGGACGAACATTAAACGTATAAATAGACAAATATTCTGGAATTGAGTTAAATACTCGTAAAATCTTTATTATTTCATTAAGAGAAATGATAAATTATTAGCAAAATAAGAATGATGATCGGTAAAAATATATCCGTAACATTAACGATCATTTTAAATTATAGTAATTATTTAATTTACATATATAAGGAGTTTCGACTTGTTCCTAGATTATTCCTCATGAAATGTGATCCTATATATATCTTCTTGACTTCTTCCGTTGTATATATATATATATATAAAGAGATTTTTATGTTTAACATTCTTTTTTTTTTTATAGATACAAATATTTAAGTAAATGCTCTGTTTGTCATAAAGAATATTAAACAACATTTACCGACCTGAATGTCCCAGAAATTTTCACAGAAAATATTCGTCCTCCGACAGGATTCGAACCTGTATCCTATACAGAACCGTCATTTAGCTTGATTTGGCCTCGACCTTCGATTAGCGATGTCGAATTTACTGTATCTAAACTTCAATTTTCAATGAATCTCTCACATACATTCATATCTGCTCATGGCGTATCAAATGTAAACAAATGACGTCACACACTATGAAATGGACAAAGTCCGACAATTATTTTAAGACATTTTTATGTTTAATATTCTTTTCTTTTCTTTTTTTTATAGATACACGTATTTAAGTAAACGCTCTGTTTATAATAAACAGTATTAAACAACATTTACCGGCCTGAATGTCCGAGAAATTTTGCACAGAAAGCAAGTCGGGAAGCCACTAGCACGCAAGGGGTTACAGAGAGTTAGAGCTAGAGAAAATAGGAGTGATAGAGGATGAAGAGAAGGCATCTCGAGACGTCGATTGACATTACATTTGAATAGTTGGAGATTATAGCTATCAGGAAAACAGGAGGGGGTTCCACAGAAGAGAGATGCAAGACATGAAGCTATTGGAGTAGAAGAGACCGCTACATTTAACAGTTTCGACAGTGAAAGGGTGTGACCGAGATGCCAACCTAGATAAACGCTTAAATTCATGAAGTTTGCAACTCCTCGGAGCAGTTACCATGAAATTATTTGTAAAAAAAGACAGAGGAAGGTGACAGCACGTCTGTGAGAGAGCGACTGCAGACGAGATGACAGATCAGGGACAATTACGTTGCATATTCGTCTCTGGATCTTATCAGGAACCTTGAGACAAACATAAGAGTCACGAGACCATATATGGCTGCAATACTCCATGCAAGGGCGAATGGTTGATTTGTAGATTTGAAAGATTGACTCCGGCGAGAAAATTTCAACCGGAGAACTTAAACTTGAATAGGTGCAGTTGAAATCAACATAAGGGAGTATTCATAAATTAATTTATCTTGCGTAAGACATTTTATAAATGTCTAAACGCTGCCCAGCCATTTTCGTCGTACCAAAAATAAAATAACAGGAGGCCACAAGACTATTTTGAGACAACATAAGGAAAGAAAAGGTTACATAAAGGTCGTTAATGAGTTCAACATCCCAATAAATTAGGTCTACTACGTAATTTCAAAAGCTGGGATTCCTATAAATTGGCTTAGGTCTGGTTTTGCAAGAAAGATTTCAAAAATTGTTCAAAATGACCTTTTGAACAATTTTTGAAATCTTTCAAGCAAGTAAAAATTACTCGGGAAATGTTGGTTGGTCAAGCGAGATCGACCGGGACAGTTGTAAATACACTAGTCAATATTTAATATGGTACAACAGGACGGGATACTAAATTTGTTAATCTTGATGGGGATCAATAATAACGTATACCATAATTCCCCACGTATACTACGCCTTCATCCATAATACGCACCTCTAAAATTGTGCTGAAAGTATGGGAAAATGCTTCTACTCATGCATAATACGCACCCCTTGTTTGGTAATCAAACCAAATAAATTTTACCTCTCCAATTTCACTCGAGCCAGCGTTTTCTACTCTTAATCAAGCTGTAATTGAAGATATTTATCAAAAACTCCGATTATCACGATTCTAAAAGGAAACGAAAATACCTATATTGTGTCTACTGCGCAGACTTATAATTCTGTTTTTATTCTAACGAATCTGTATGTAGTTTTTCACAGAAAATGGTTTTAAATATAGAATAATATTATTCTAATTTAGTTTTATGATAATTCTTATTTTATTTTACAATTGTAAGTATTTTTAGGTACATATGATTGTATTTGACATCCTTATGGGGTCGCAATCGCTGAATGTTAGTGTCAAATTGTCGTATATTTTTGTTTAGTCATTTCGCATCTGAAATCGACCTATGGAATGGCAATTATTTAAAGATTGTATAATACACACCCCTAATTTTTGACAATGAATATATCAATCAAAAAGATGGCTATTTAAAAATTTAAAGATAGCTATTTAAAACATTTTGTCGGAACAAAGTCAACCTATTTGACAACTATACTCGTAAGACGAGAAGAAATGTTTCTTACGCAAATAATACAAATACAGGCTCAAGCGCCACTCAAGATAGAGAGTTATTTAATGGAGTTGTTTTATTGTATTGGAGATTATGAGTATATGTTTTCGCTGATTTGGGCTTGTTAGAAATTTAAATGTCTGGGGTGTGTTTTGATAGAGACAGAAAGTGAGACACTGAAATCTGAAGCCGAACTGTGATTGCGAAAGTTAAGCAAAGTATTAAGAGACAAAAAGGCTTTTTTAGAAACAAAGTAAAGGGTATTGAACTGTTACGTAATATCTGTCATTCTATATAGCAGTGAATGCTGGATAATCTCTTCAAAGATGAGGAAGAGACTTGAGACAACAGAAATGTGGTTCTACAGAAGGATGCTGAGGATACCATGGACTGAACATGTAAGCAACGACAAGGATTTCGAGACAATATAGATAAAAATGAAATTCACTATTTATATAATTCGGACTATTGAAATATAAACAGATACAAAAATGAAATTTATTCTTAACATCAGGAAGAGACAGGTGAAATTTCTAGGGCACGTAATGAGAAAGGTGGCTTGGAAAATCTGATCCTCACAGGACAGATTGAGGGAAAGAGGATAGAGGAAAATACCACATAATATACTTGATGTGCATGGGTAAATTTGATGGTAGAACAGGGTTTGAGAGAAATAACAAATAGACAAAACTTATTAAAACCTACAAGGGACAGGAAGATGTGGAGAGCCATGAAGACGCGGAACATAAAAGAAGAAGGAGAAGGAAACAACATACATGAATTTTGCGACTAACAGCGCCCTGAGCCCAAAATTCCAGCCTTTCACAAGTACTCTAACATTAAATATGCCGATGGTAGAAATCATTTAAAACTTTTTACAAAGTTTTAAATAATTTACTAACATTTAATGATGATAACCAGAGAAGTTTCTCCACCAATAAAAATTATTATATCATCAGTTTAATAATTTTAACATCGCATTTCGCGTGATAGTCAAATGGAGATTCTTCTAATTTTTTTTGAAAAATTAAATGTGTTGGTCATTAGCTAAAATCCATATAATGTACGCACAAGACAAAGTTCTCACGTGAGAGCGTTGCACAGCCAAGAAAATAAAATCAAACAGTAGACTTAGTTGGCCGTCGCAACCTATAGGGACGTCTTTTTCATCATCTCTCGCGTACCCGGAAATACTAGCTCAAAATGGCTATCCCTGGTGAAATACTTTAGAATACAAATGCTTTAGAAAAGCAATTCAAGCGGCATTTTAATTCCTTTGGCGACATTTTTATTATTCCCGGTGTGTGTTAAATTGTCTGGCAAAATAAACAACTTCGTTTTAATACTTTGAAGACTTCAACTCATATTTGTATATTTGTAAATAAATGACGTATTATGCACTTAATATGGAGACTTGTTGTCATTTTTGGTGTCAATTTAGACAACCCATTGCTAATGCTAGCAAAGAATGTTTGTATGGAATATTAACTTTTTTCCAAACCAAGACATTATCTTCTTACTCTTTCTTTCTTCGCTCATTCCTCTATCATTCGCATTCTATGTCTTATTCATATTTTCTTGTTTTTCTTTTTCATATCAATTTTTTTGGGGGGCCTGCTATTTCGCAGCTACTTTTTGTTTCTTTTCCCTTTCATTGTTCATTTCTTTTCCCTCTATTTATCTTCTCTTTTCTCTTTTCCTTCTATGATTTATCGACTTTTCTTACTCGTTGCCTCGGGGTTTCTACTCCTTTCTCTTTGCTGTTATTTCCCTGACTCTTTTCGGTACTTCTTCCTCTTCCTCTTTCTATTTCTCTTTCTCAAAGCCGTTCACTTCTTCTCTATAATATTCGGTTCCGTTCACTTTTCTGCAATGTATCTGTTATTTCTATTCTCTTTCTCTGCTACTTTCTCTTCACCTTTCTCTTTTTCATTCTCTTCACACCTATTCTATAGTTAATAGACTCTCCTACCAATAATAAGTAGGAGTAGTAGTAGCAGTCGTGACAGAGTTGGTCAGTCAGTCGATGTCGGACGACCGTTTTGTACGTCGAACCTATTTTAGGACCGACTTACTACAAATACAAGCCTCCACTGTAAAACCACTACATAACAACTTTAGCGACGAGGGATTCGAACTCATATGGAGGAAGAAAAAAATCCCTTCGCCATATGCAACACTTGGCGACGAACGTATTCGGATTCATACGGAGGAAGACAAAGTTTTCGTACGCCATACAACACTTGGCGACAGTATTCGGATTCATACGAAGGAAGAAAAACATTCGTACTCACGAGGATTCGAAATTCATACAGTGGAGAAAAAAATTCTAGCCGCCATAACAAAAAAGAAAGTACGAGTATTCAAACTCATACGGAAAAACAAAATATTCGGGGAAGGAATTCGGATTCATACGGTGGAAGAAAAAAAAATTCACTCGCCACATTAGTTGGTGACGAAATTCGTACTCATACGGAGGAAAAAGAAAAAAAACTTGCTCGTCAAATTTTCGGCGACAATATCTCGGATTCACGTTTAAAAAAAAAACTTGGCGAAGTTTTTCGAAAGACAAGAGAAAAAAAAACTTGGCAAAGTTTTTCGAAAGACAAGACGTCAACTTAGTGACGAAAAATCAGTCGTATTCTCAACTGGGAAAATAATTTTTTTCTCGATAAGACAGTTTGCTCAAATATGTCACCAATTGCAAATTCGTTTAGGACCGCCTTCTACAAGCATTGTGTAAACTTTTTGCGAAGATGGAGGAATGCAAAAATATATTCTAGGAATTTTTTAAGTTCCAGACAGAACAACAGATGACAATATTAGAGCAACAGAAAACATTCCAGATGCAACTACAGAAGGAAACTTTTAATAGACAGATACAGTTTCAACGAGAAATGGAGCAGAGGCATAAGGAGTTTCAAAACAAAATTCTGGAAATAACTGAGAAGAGGAAAGAGAAAAATCTACAAAATGATTCTTTCCTAGAGAATACAATATGGGATTCAATTGAAATATTCACGTACAGTCCGGTGAGAGAGTTGGCCAGTCAGTCGATGTCGGACGACCGTTAATCGGATATTAAAGTATCAGCCACCACAACTAGATTGCTGCGAGATTACCTATTATATCAAGTTCCTAACGTTTTGTACGTCGAACCTATTTTAGGATCGACTTACTACAAATACAAGCCTCCACTGTGAAACCACTACATAACAATACTTCTCTTTTTATTTATCTGTTCCTTTCTTTTCTCTTTCTCATAAACTTACTCTTTTTTCTTTCTCTGCTCTTTTCTCTTTTTCCTTCTCTCAGGTTTTCTCTTTCTATTCACCTTTCTCCATTTCCGTCGCTTCACTTTTATTTTCTTCTTTCTCGGCTAATTTCTCATTTTCTTTCTCTTCACCTTTCTATTTTTCGTTCTCTTCACATTTGAATTTTTTCTCTACGTCTCTCTCTTTTTATTTCTCTGATTCTTTCTCTTTTTCTTTCTATGCAACTTACCCTTCTTCTTTCCCTGCTGCTTTCTCTTTTTCTTTCTCTTCACATTTTTCTTATTCTTTCACTGCAACTTTCCATTTCTCTTTCTTTTCGCCTTTCTCTTTTTCTTTTTCTGCTCTTTTCTCTTGTTTTCTCTGTTGCCCTCTCTTTTTCTTTCTTTTCACTTTTTCTTTCTCTGCTCCTTTCTCATTTTCGTTCTCTTCGACTTTCACTTTTACTTTAGCTTCACCTTTCTTTTTTTTTCCACTTCGTCCTTCTCTTTTTCGTTATGTGCTCCTGCCTACTTTTCTTTCTCTAATCCTTTCTCTTTCTATTCCTTTGCTCCTTTCTTTTTCTTTCTCTGATTCTTTCTTTTTTTTTCTTTTTATTCAACTTCCTCTTCTTCTTTTCTTCCCCTTTTTCTTTTTCATTCCCTTCACATATCACTTTTTTCTCTTCACCTTTCTTTGACTTTTTATTTCCTTTCTCATTTTCATTTTTTGCTCCTTTCTATTTTCGTTTTCTTCTACTTTCTCTCTTTATTTTATTCCCCCCCCCTCAGTTTTTTCTTTCCCTTTTTCTTCCTCTTTTCTTTTCTCTTCACCTTCCTTTTTACCTTCTCTGCTCCTTTTTATTTTTCTTTCCCTTCACTGTTCTTATTTTCTTTCTCTCCACCTTTCTTTTTTTCTTTCTCTTCACCTTTCTCTTCACCTTTCTCTTCATCTTTCTCTGCTCCTTTCTCTTTTTCTTTCGCTGCTTTTTTTTTTCACTTTTTCTTTTTATTTCTCTGTTAGTTTCTTTTTTTTTCTTTCTATTCCCCTTTCTCTTTTTCTTTATCTCCATCTATCTCCTTTTCTTTCACTGCTCACTTCTCTTTTTCGTTCAATTTTCCGTTCTATTTTTCTTTGTCTTCACCTTTCTCTTACTGCTTCTTACTTTTTCTTTCTTTGATTCTTTCTTTTTCTTTCTTGTCTCATTTCTCTGTTCATTTCTCTCCATCTTTCTCTTTTTCGTTCTCTTTACCTTTCTCTTTTTCTTTCTCTGTCCCCTCTCTTTTTACTCTATTTTCTCTTACTTTCCCATTTTCCTATTCTCTATCATTTACCTCTGCCTGTATATTTTATTTCTGTTATTATTCGTCTTTTATTTGTTTCTCTCAGAATTGCTTCATATTTTTTAAATGCTTTTTTCATTTCCTTCAATGTTTCATTAATCCTTTTTCTTTTTACTTTTTTACGTCCTCTTTCTTTTTTTTCTATTTCCTTTTTACACATATTCTTTCTCTTTTATACTTATCTACTTTTCGTTCATTTTCCTTCTCTCCGTTTGGTGTTAATGCTGTACATCACGTTCTTAAGATCCCTATTGATGCGTCTTTCTTCTTCCTCTCCCTATTCTTCTTCTTCTTCTTCTTTCTTTCTTTTTAATTCAACACTTCTCATAATTATTTCGCCATCTTACAAGAGTACCCTTCATAATAACAGACGGATGCATAGACATAATAAAATGCTCCAACGAAACATTCCAACTTCATTTTCTTTTTAAATAAAGAATTTAGTAAAATAAAAGGAAACAATGTCCAAACGCTATAAATACAACGTTCTTTGAAAACACGTCTGAGTTTGCTTTCTATTCACTGGATTTGTAACGCGACAAACAATGGCGCCCGTCAACAAATTCCTATGGAAGAAAACAAAATCAATATTTCATGAAGACTTATGAGACAGTATAGCGAAACCTCTCACATTTTCAACCGATTATCTTGACCTACTTGAAAGGATGGCCAACTTCAAGTTCATAACCCATTTCCACATCATCACCAACTTCCGCCTCATTATCCACTTCCGGTTTATTGATGCCCCTTCTTATGTCACTCTTCTCGGAAGCTGTATTTCAACACAAGTTGTCCTTGCTGGCCTCTTTTCCATTTCGTGGAAATTATTTGTCAAACATAGAATGCCTTTCAAGACAAGTAGCTAGAACTGATGAACACTGTATAATATTCGATATTCGTCAATATTTTATTTACGAATGTTTCCTTCTATCTTCCTGTTACTATTCTGCTGGATGAGGAATTATTTTCCACTCTGCAACCTTTTTTCCCCTCAGACGAACCGTCGCAAACCTATTAATATTCTATCATTATTTAAATGTAAAATTCTCCGACGAGCTACATTCATTATTTCCACCAATCCAGATTTTAACAGCTAAGAACCGCCATGACAGAACGGAATTAGGATGACTCGTCAGTGTCTATAACACTGTCTAAATCCGTTCTGTTCATTTGTAAGGAGGAAGTTTCATCCGGAAAGCACCTTCACAGGAGCTGTTACTTTGTGATGCAGACTATCGATAAGCCTCTAGCTTGAGTGGCTCTAGTGCCTTTTATTTTATGAAAAGTAATGTAAAAAAGACATGAACGTGTTGCTTTTGCTTTCTATGATCATTAAGTAATATAAGTTGATTTTAAAATGAAGAACTAGCATTCGATGAAATTTGAACTCTTGCTCCTCTTAGAGATAAGGATTTAACGATTAAGCTATGGAAGGCCGTCAGCAGACACTATTAAAAATATATTGCAATAGACCAAGTGGGAACCATCTTAATACATGAGATACCTAGATGACAACGCATCGATGGTAGACACACATCTTTTTTATAGTAAGGTTTACCCTGTATACACGGGGTTAAGAAGCAATTTATACGAATAGGTGGGGGAGATAACGGTTAACGCTAGACTTGAACAGGTTACGATTGTCGGAATCGGGTAAACATCCCCGTGGGAGTCAGTTCCACAGAGCAGTGATTAGCAGGAAGAAGCTTATCCGGTGGAACTTACTCTCATCGATGGAATACAGAGGGAATGTCAGTGGTTTGCTACAATGTAAGTGGCATGGCATGTGCCATGAGGTTTAGAACTGGCAAAATCAAGGAATGTAGTTCCTCCAAGAAGTTTCCCTGAAAGTAGCGATAGAGGCAGCGAGAGGCATGCTACAGCCCACCTATGGGAGAGAGGTTGGAGGGTGGAGAAAACTTCGTCACCCACAACTGCTCGGAGACGCTTTTGACTCTATCATAAGTTCCCGACCAAATATGAAAACAATGCCCCATTTTTGGCTTCATCTGGATCTTGTAAAGTTGCATAGTAATTAACAGTTAAGCTATCGAAGGCCATTAGTAGATAAATTTCTAATTTACTTATATTAATAAACACTTCGTTTGCACAGTTTATAAATATAAATGATACGCAATGATGTCATTCACAAAAAATAACTTACAGTGAATCCAACATAATATCCTAATCAGATAAAAAAAAACCTATCAATTGGCAGAACAAAGTGTGTTTAGTTGTCAGCATAAGGTACAGTCCAAAATGCAAGCTACAAAATGGGGACGTCAAAATCAAACAAGTGTAATTTTTTACCCGTGAAGTGTTATAACAAACGATAGAAATTGTGATACCGGAAACGAAAGGCGCAATGGAATAGCAACAGATGACTTCCGGAAACAAAATTAAGTATTAAACAACAGTAAAATTCGGTTAGAAACAAAGAATATTGAACTTCTATCTAGTAACAACCTTTCTATATGGCTTTGAATACGGATCAATTTCCTCTCAGATCGATGAAAGCGAAATTTAAGGCAAATTATTTATCCTAGTGCATCATAATTGCGCCTATAATAATTATCAATTTGTATCTATTTATATATTTCCTGGTCTATCTGTAGTGGGAAGTAGGGGGTGGTAAATCAACTTAAGATAGTATATTTGTGCCTGACTTACTTCCCTTACTGTTTTATGCAAATAAAATATTTATCTGCATTTAGAGAAAATGAATCAATTGTTGATGTTCCCATGTACCACATTTTTGAGATTTCGATTTCAAGGTCCTTGTATTTTGACAGCTTTTTGAAGATCTTCAAAGATACATTGCAGTCTGCTGGGAATGCCACATCAATAAGGAGCCATTTTTTTTCTGTTTTTTTTTTTTTTTTTTTTTTGGTTTCTGGTCTCTAATAACAATGTCTGGGGGATTTGCTTTGAGTGTTCCTTGTTATTGTTATTATTATTATTATTATTATTATTATTATTTAATGCCGAAATAAAGTAAGTCACAATTAATTAATAGTTAATTAATTTTGCCCCTAAACGTAATAATATCTCTGATCTAAATTCGATTCAAATATCAACATAGACCCGGAAAGTGGACACCGTTGGGTGAGAATGGTGTCTTACCCCTATGCAGATGAGGCAGTCTATCCATCCTCAGTACAGCCAAAAGCGAGTGGATTCATATTAGGTATCTTATGATGACAATTAAGAATCAAAGTTGATTGCTTGATGAAATTTGACAAGTAGTTGATGGAGTACTTGTTGCAAATGCACAAACAGTCTTCGATGGGTTTATTCAGTAAAACACTTATCGGGGGGAGTTAAACTTGCTTAATGTAAAAGCTACATACGATAAAGTTCAGATGTTTGAGAGCCACAAGACACGAACAGAATTTACTCGTACGTTTTGTTACATGCACATTAACATTAAATTTACATTTTAATCTAATGGGGTCTCAATTCATACCCTGTAAATAATTATAAGGCTTGACATTTTTCTTATTTACCTTTTATCTGTGATAAAAAAAGGATCTCAGCCAACATATTTTCATGAGCCGCTTATTAAAGGCCAAAGTGTCGCATAATAAAACTCAAAGAGCTGCATGTGTCTCGCGAGCCGCATGTGTCACGCGGGCCGCATGTGTCACGCGGGCCGCATGTGTTTCGCGGGCTGCATGTGTCTCGCGAGCCGCATGTGTCTCGCGAGCCGCATGTGTCTCGCGAGCCGCATGTGTCTCGCGAGCCGCATGTGTCTCGCGAACCGCATGTGTCTCGCGGGCCGCATGTGTCGCACGAGCCGCGGTTTGCACCTGCTCCTCTGCACTACAGAGTGAGTGATTTCATGGACTTTTAAGCGCCCACTTTTTGAATGTCATATCTAGTAACCCTTTTTTGACAAGCGGATTGCGTTCTAACTATTTGGTAGCCAAGTAAGAATTTGACCCAGCCGGCGTTTCAGTCATTCTACAAGTGTAATTGGTGACTGTTAACCAGATTAGTATGACTAATGTCACTTTTGCATCATTTGTAGCATTTCTAATTCATTTCTAAACAGTAAGCCTTATAAACAAAATTCATAAAACAATTCTATATTATGTATATTACTTCGGTTTGCATAGTGTTAATATAGTACAAGTAAATGACTATTTACTTTTCATTTTACTTATTGATTTCAATTATTTTGAGGCAAGAAAAGTGTCCGGATCAAAGTGTTCGTACAATGTTTAATAATAGTGACTGTATGGCCTTTGTTTATTTTATGAGATTTTATAGTTAGTCGTAACTCCGGGGTCTTTAAAGAGGTGTGTTTTTAAATGAGGAATGACTGTGTTGTCGTTTATAAAGAAATAACTCTTCATACGAACATTAGTCGCCTATAACTAAAGTCAGCATATCACTGTAACTATGGAAACAGTAGTCAATACATTTTTATTCTTCAATTCAACAAACAAAAATAAATATAAAACGTTGATAATTCCGTTTTTAAACTTAATGTCAATTGATTAGAAGTAATTTTGTTTTTTCTTTGTTTTGTTTTTTTTTTTATTTTTTTATTTTATTTTTTGTTACCTCGTTTCGTTACGGAAAGTCAAATCCAACGGGGAGATGTTCGGTGGTGGGGAGATCATATTCACTCGATTGTCATTAAATCTGTTGGCATCGTGGGTTCGAAAATTATTTGATACCAACTTTCTTGGTAAACAAAACGAAGTAACAAAAAAAAAAAAGAAAGAAAAAACCCAAAAGAAAATTACTTTAATCAGGTATTGAACTCGCAACTCATTCGTTCTGTCATTGGATCTAACCAACGCCTTTATCCACTGTGTCATGTGTCCTTAAGGACAGTTGTGAGTTACATACCTGGTTCAGGCAGCGGAGAACTTGGAGAGATGAATTAACAGGAGATAATTGACATCCATTAGAGATGGCACGTGGAACTAGAACAGTCTACCCCAGTGACAGAAATGAAGGGTTCAGTTCGAGATTACAACCACCTGAAGAAGGCCGGAGCGCACAACGGCCGAAACGTTGTGATAAATATGGCAACAAAGTTGAGGACAATAGTCCGAATAATGTAAATAGTGTAATTCAGTTTTATACCAAGCAACAGGAATGTGGGAGGACTCTTGGAAATTCTGTGTATAGGTATCCTGTAGATATCGGTCAATAATTTTTAGATGAGGTATTATGGACACTATTTACATTATTCGAACTATTGTCCTCATCGTTGTCGTCATGTTTATCACAACGTTACGGCCGTTGTACCAACCACCTGAAAAAGGCCGGAGCGTACAACGGCCGAAACGTTGTGTTAAACATGGCGACAGAGATGAGGACAATAGTCCAAATAATGTAAATCCTGTAGATAGTTTGCATATTTTATAATATGTTTAGAAAACTAACGTATTAAAAAGTTTGAAAGTCTCAAGTCAACCTTTTTAATCCGTTCGTTTTCTAAACATATTCCGATAGGATTTTCTTCGTTCACCATAGTCCTATAGGTTTTATTATCAACTGAAATACAATGTTTTTGCAACTTTTCAAATATATTATTAAGATATCTTGTACAACGAATCGCTCTAAAATAATGCTGAAAAAGTTCAGGTTGTTGATGTCATGGTGGCAAGGAATTCAAATTAAATTCTACCCAATCTGTTTCCCATTCACCCGACACCATGATTCGGCCCTGTATTTGTCGCAGTCATGTCGAACGAGCGACCAATGATACGGTCACGTATATCGAAATTGATTCAACTCATGAATGACAATTCAAGCGATTTCGTTGCCAGTTACATCCTGGGTAGCAAGCATTCCAAGCAACTATTCCAAAATGTTTTCCGGTTACAAGAATAGCAACCCAGTCTTCCAGAGTTCCGACATTCCTGATAGCAGCTTTCAGTGACGATTTGCTGTTCCAGATTACAACATAATCAGGTGGATCGTTAAATGCAGACACTTTGATCTGCTTTGTCGTTTGTTTTCGCTTTATTGCTTCAGCCGGGCGAACAGTAAAAATAGTAATGTCTGAAATATTATGGCCGAGGATCTTTGCAGCCATATTGAATCTCTTTCTTTTTTTTACTCTTAATTCAGGAATAGCGGACATTTTTTTGTTTTCTTTGAATGCAGCAAAACATGACTGTAAGTGCTGTTTAATTTGATAAATGCCTGTGGCGGTTGCATGCGTAAGAACATGGAACTAGTATGGACAAGTTCAAATGCCATTGGCAACGTGAACCTTAATTACTTTTTATTAAAATACGCCCACTTCAAGGATAGAGAGTCACTCAATATTGTTCACTAAGTTAGCTGAAAAGTGAAAGTGAAAATGAAAGTAGTAGCAAGTAATGATTATGAGAATAACGATTGGTCCTTTATTTGTTCGCGTGCAGTTAAGTGTGCAGTGTTAAGATAGAACTAATTGAAGTGCTCACACGTTTATGCCTACAGCTGGCTCTAGTATTGATGTACGACGTTTTCTAAAAAACAAAACAAAAAAACAAACAAAAACAACGAGATTAGTGTCAAAAACAATTTATCTCAATTCAAAACAACATACTATGTTTTCCCCTTCAAAGTATCCCCCCTCGAGTCTAATGCATTTCCATCCTTCTCTGCCAGGCATTTATGGACTGTCGGAGGGATTCATCTTAGATGTCCTCTCAGCTTCACCGTTACGGCCATCTTGATGGCTTCTACGCCTTCAAAACGGGTCCTATTGACGATCCCCTTGAGTTTGGGGAAAATTAAAAAGTCACACGGAACATGATTAGGTGAAGAAGAAGGTTTTTTCAATGCAGCGATGTCTTCTTTGGCACGAACTGCGGGATGCACAGGGCGTTGTGAGTAGGTACATTGTCGAGGTGAAGCATCCATGATTTTTCCTGCCACAAAAGCATGTGAGAAAACGTCATGACGACAGAAAAAGCTAAAATTACAGTTATATTATAACACAGTTCGCTTATCAATCTTTTGACCAGAGTTCACACAGAACACCGAGTCTTGTTACTTTACAAACGTCATATAATAATATTGAATAAGTCTTCCCACCTGTGCCACTTGCAGCATAATATTAAGAATTTTTTGGCGTTAAATTAATTTATTTTTGAAAATAATCATCATAGTCAATTTCCTTCATTATATATATTATCTACGTATACAAAAGTAATAAAATTTAGCGACTACTTGTTTTTATCGAGTTTGCCGAAAATTTTCAGTATAAGAAAGTAATAGCCGACTGATGAAAATGCAACAGAATGCAATGGACGGACGTTTCATCCTATATTTGGGACTCATCAGCAGTGCGCATTCACTACCGAGAATTGAAACCCGAACAGTTACGTGATCAGGTAAACGTCATACAAATTGTACTAACGGGGCTCAGTGACGAACAGGTAGCGAATCAGACCCGATATAGTCCGCTCTGTCATATATTCCGTGATGGAATTCATCCGAGTTTCTCTTTTACCCATAGAACTGTGACTCCACGAGCCACGACTACTATCACCAAGCCGCTCCATCAAGAGAATTAGAAGCCGATTCAAGCAAGGACATACAAGTGATAGAAATTAGGAAGATTTGAGATAATTATAATTAAGTAATTAATCTAGTCTAGAAGAAACCTCACCAGAATACAGAAAGCACTGGACGGCCGTTTCGCCCTATATTTGGGACTCATCATCAGAGTTTCAATTCTTGGTAGTGGATGCGCACTATTGATGAGTCCCAAATATAGGACGAAACGGGCGTCCAGTGCTTTCTGCATTCTGTTGAGGTTTCTTCTAGACTCGATGAATTACTTAATTATATATATATATATATATATATATATATATATATATACTGTGCGATGGATAAATTGTCGACATTTTATATCTTTAATTTCACGCATCGGATCGTTTTTGATTTTGTCGACTGCACAGTATATTAGGTTCAGTTGGGCACCGTATGTGAGAGAAAGAACGCCATTACACAATGCAATCCGCCAGAAATTTAGAAACGTCATGTTGTACTTCTTGACATTCGTATAGGAAAGCTCCAATACGAACATTTCAGAGTATTTGGGTGTCAATCTCCGGACAGTGCAGAGGATTTGAAAAGAGTTGGATGAGTCTAATAGTGATTACGAAGGTATCTAGAATGATCACTACTGATGATGGCGACGATATGCCTCCCTTCATCTTTCCACAGACTTAATACGGAGGCCTACATCAAGTGCCTTGAGGTGTTAATGGAAATCTCCTCCGGCTTCTTGCTTCCCAGTCAACTTTGATCTTCAAAAATTTAAATGCAATGTCAATCGTTATCCTCGGTCTAAATAATACTTCTTCTTTTATTGCACTCTCTCACTCTCTCTCTCTCTCGTTAATATTAGTTTTTTTTTTGGGGGGGGTTCATATTCTCTAGTAACCCCTTGCATCAGTTGCTTTATTGCTTTGCTAGGGGTGAAATGGTTTAAAAAAGAACAATCGAAATTTATACTTAACTGTCAGGTATGATTAGAAGATAAGACGAAGCATTCATCAATTCTGTTGCTTCCTCAAAACGAAAATTACTGACTTAACTTCACATGGCTGACGTCACAATCACGTTGAACATACCATTTCTCGTTTGATCGCCATACTTAAGCAGTGTCGAGTTGGTCAATGCTTAGATGGTAGATCACTTGGGAAGAGCTGGTATCATAAGCAACCTCCTACAATCTGAAATATATTCCAGCTTTAAATAATTCACAAAGAAGGCGCAAAAAACAGCTTAATCAATCAATCAATTAATTGTCAAAGCAATCTAGAGCAATATTCTGAATTAAGAATATTTTGAAGTTAGCCAATTGTTAAACTGACTTCACCATCCCAAAGCAAACTTAAGATAAAATCGTGGAAATAATTTTTTTCGGACTATTGTTTTCATCTTTGTCGCCATATTTATTACAACGTTTCGGTCGTTGTACGCTCCGGCCTTTTTCATGTAGTTGGAATGTCGAACTGAACCCTTTATTTCGCTCACTGGGGTAGACTGTTCTAGTTTCCCGTGCCATGTTTAATGGATGTCAGTTATTAGTTATCAACTGTTAATTCCCCTCCCCGAGTTCTCCACCGCCTTAACCGGGTATTGAACTCACACTTTTCAAGGACACATGGCACAGTGGATAAAGGCGTTGGTTAGATCCAGTGACAGGACCCAAAGAGTGTGAGTTCAATACCCGGTTAAGGCGGTGGAGAACTTGGAGAGGGGAAATAACTGATAACTGACATCAATTAGACATGGCACGTGGAACTAGAACAGTCTACGCCAGTGAGCGAAGTAATTCGACATTCCAACAACCTGAAGAAGGCCGGAGCGTACAACGGCCGAAATGTTGTAATAAATATGGCAACAAAGATGAGGACAATAGTCTGAATAATGTAAATAGTGTACATAATACCTCATCTCAGAAAAACAAACATATACTGAAGGGCCGAAACGTTGTAATAAATATGGCGAAAAGACGAAAGCAACAGTCCCAATAATGTAAATAGTTTACATAATATCTCATCTTAGAAATATAGACAGATACTGAAGGGCCGAAACGTTGTAATAAATATGGGGACAAAGATGAGGACAATAGTCCGAATAATGTAAATAGTGTACATAATACCTCATCTCAGAAATATTGACAGATAATAAATTTTCTTACTAACCTTTCGGTTTTCAATTTCCTCGGTTGCGGACTTTGCAAATGATGCCAAAGTATGGTCTTTGATTTGGCCCTAAAATGGTCACTAGATTAGTGAAAATGATTTGAGCGATAAAATCTGAGGGTCTTGACAAAGATTATCCTGCTTGGAATATTGTGGACTTTATAAAGAACTATACCAAATAAAAGAAACCACATTACTTGAGGACTACCAACAGCAGCAACAACTAAAATGGATAGCACATATAAGGCAAAGAAAAAATAATGACATAATCAAGATGTTAAAAGTCATACGCCACATCAAGTAGAGGATTCTGGTTTTCATCAATACTCGAAACAGCGAAAACAGCTACCGGGCTTTGATAAAACTATTTTCTTAAAGGAGTTTTTTTAAGAGAAAGATTTTATAAACTTCAACTGAAAACAGTGCTAGCTGTTCGGTCAATGAATGCCGAATGTTTCCTTATAGGGAAACGGCTAATATTACCTTACCGTTATTATTATCATAACCAATTATTTCGCTCGAATGTGCTGGCCGGTAGATGCATTTCACATTATTTCAAAAACAGGACGTTTTCTCAAACATGGGTATCCACTAAAGTTTGGAGAAATGAGAAATAATGTGAGGATATAAAATAAAACAAAAATCTAGTAGTTTCTTTATAATTGCTTTGTTTACGCTTTGAAATAGAAATCGAGCCGATATGGTCTTTAGCGAAGATCTGAACGAGAGGACGTGCATTGATTTTAAAAGCGCTGTGGTCTAACGAATACCGGTTGTTTCTCCAACAAACGGGACATGGGTTCGAACACATCTCTGATTCTTCACTTACTGGTTGTGAGGTTAGTTCACGTGGCACCTAGCTCCTTTGACGAGCTGAGGTGACACCGTCTACAAAGCCAAGTTTTTTGCGTTTTTAGAGTTAACTCTATATATTGGGACATTGTTTAAATAATGCTGTAGTCTAACGCCTACCGGATCAAATGGTTGTTTCTCCGATAAACGGAACATGGGTTCGAACACAGCTCTGCCATTCCTTTAGAAAATTTCTTGAAGGCGCAGGCTGGTAGACATAAATATAAAAACATAGGTATCTACTAAAAATAACGCTTATAGTAATGAGATAAACGGTTTTTCACTTAGTGGTTGTGAGATTAGTTCACGAGGCACCTAGCTCCTTTGATGAGCCAAGGTGACACCGTATACAAAGCCAAGTTCTTTTTTGCGTTTTAGAGTGAACACTATATTTATTGGGACATTGTTTAAATAGTGCTGTGGTCTTACACTTACTGGATGAGATGCTTGTTTCTCCGACAAAGGGGACATGTGTTCGAACACAGCTCAGCCATTCCTTTAGTAAATTTCTGAAATAGGTATAAAAACATGGGTATCTACTTATAATAACGTTTATGGTAACCGATTCTTCACTTAGTGGTTGTGAGGTTAGTTCATGTGGCACCTAGCTCCTTTGACGGGCCGAGGTGACTGTGTATAAAGCCAACTATTTTGTGTCTTAGAGTGAATACTTTATATTGGCACTGCAACAGATCAGCTGCTAGAATAAATGTTACTTCGCTTCGTACCTCAACTTTTCATGCATTTGCAAAAGGTTATAAATGCGTAGAACCGTTAAAAACTGATAGTTCTTTCAAATTTAAATATAAAAAATCTGAGTAGGTGTTTTGATCTTCAGTTCCGGATCACATCGCATATATATTTAAATACGTGTAGTCTTTTTTTCTCTAACATAAAATGGATGAAAAACTAATCGTCTCTTGGGTGTCTGATCCCACAAACCAGTAACGCTCTCGCTCGGAGGTCTCTTCTTCCGCGATTAAGATCTGAAGTGCTTTCTGGTCTCAGTGTCGAAGTGTTCCTGCCCACTGTATCTCTTAATCCTTCTCCCGTCAATTATTTTGGGTAAAACATTTCATTTTCAGATGATACACCATGAATCTACTATACGTAAAAGTTGACAATTGAACTAGTTTTAAGCTCAGAAGGGCATGAAAAATAATCGACGTATAAACACGTTTGTAGCTGGTTTTTGAGTCTTATGTTTTGGACGTGTTTATTCGCCCGTGTCTGAAAATAGACATTTTCGGTAAAAACATGTCTACGTTAAGAAGAGGGATTAATTAAAATATTTTAAGTGTTCCTGGGATTTCGAAAATAATTAGGAAACAGCCAAGTTGACATCTAGCAATAGTGACTGACTACCGTTTTCTTTTGTTGGTTATAAATCTCTTATGATTGTATTTACTCATCCTCCGTTTTTTCATCTTGTCTAGGGAATGAACTACCGACCCGTCTATTTCAACCGATCGATAGGACTATGGTAGTTGGTCTAAAGGATTACATCTCTATCGGTCGATTCTTTCTGGTGCTGGTAGCAGTCATCGTCGACCTTGTGTTGGTCCGTGTGCTAAACTATTTTGTCCATTTTCATAATGTCACGTACTGTTGAGGCTGCCTCTGCGAGTCGACCACTGCAAATTCTGTGTTCCTCCATCGCCACACTTCGGCTTTTGACCGGTTTGTTGGGACTCGGGTGGAACGGCGTCGGAAAATGTCATGAACGTTCTCGGAACTGTCGCTTTGGCTGTACGTGTGCCAAATATATGGGAAATCTATACCTTTGTCCTGTCATCTGTGATGGACGACCAAGATATCTCCTTGTCGACCTTCACTAGTAGATAAAGTATCCTCTCGGCTGATTTAAGTCGGACGTAATTCTCTGGTTGAACTTTAAGAAATGAAGGCAGTTGCTGGTTAGGAGAAAATTGAAATGCTATTCTTTTACCGGGTGAGTTTTATCTAAAGCTGAACTTCTTTCTTGTGTCGCAAAACATGTCTCAAGGGACGGAAATGTAAGCTTGGTTTATAATATACCTTTCTAGTTATTTGGATGGAAATTTAGGGGTCCGATGGTCACAGACTGCAATTTGCCCAAGTTGTTTAAAACTACAAAGATAAACATAATATCTTGATTATATGTTGCATAAATAATGATAACTCCGCATTGAAACAGAAGAAAAGTAACTGTAATTAAGTTACACACAATGGAGTCCATCATTGTCCATTTATGGTATCAATTTATTCTGTGAATTCCAATGTGTCATGCTTTTTTTTATAAATGCCATTGGGGCTAATTGTCGGCATGCTTTCAAACCAAAGTCAAAACTAGAATTTCTGGAAAAACATAGATATCACTTTAAACGTTAACGGATACTCATATATATGTAGATGTTCAGTGTATTTGTTAAACAGTACTTTTATTTATTATCGTCAGGCCGGTAGGCAAAAATAAATAAATATACAGTTAAATAAATAAACGGGGTGTCTACTCAAATATGAGTATCCACTAAGTGATAAAATCTGTCGGGTTAATAAATGAAGAATCCATTACTTTTTTTAGAATCCCAAACATACATGATGAGTGTCCTTTCTTTGTAGTGAAAGACGATTTCTTCACTGGGTAGGTTCACTGGGTAGCTTCTTGTATGTTTTTTTTTCAATCATTATTTTATTATTTCTATCATTTATACTGGAGCTAACGCTCTGTTTGCGACCATTAAGTGATACTTAAAACCAGCTTCACTTCTACAATCTCTCTTACAGACTTAGAAAACATAAAGTTAGTCTGTGTTAGCTATTTTGAAAACTTGCCTGTCCCTTTGTACGATCATATCATATTTGAGTCCCGCAACAAACTTTCAAAGCTAGTCACGAAACTCACGTTTTTCGGTACGGTTGAATTCACAGAAGTTTTCACCTGACATGTCTGGTGTAATCTCACGTGACTGGCTAAACCAGCCGCCAAAATACTACTACTAATACTACTACTAATAATAATAATAACAATACTAATAATGCTGCTACTAAGAATAATGATAACTTAAACAGAAATGACGCCTAACGAAACATTAAATTAATAGGATGTAACGTGTTTAAAGAACACATTTTTCCTAAAGACGTGTTTAATAAGAAAACTGACACACCAATACTCAACATATGAAGAAAAGTTTAAAGCTAATGTTCGCGATTTATACCGCTTATAAGGCCCGGATATGACTTCTGACGAACAGTGTAAACGCGAAACTTAAAGTCAGTCATTTGTTGAGTCACCATGGTCGATTTTTCAGGAAGGTGAAGAATTAATTTCTTGGCGGCTGTAGAAAACATCAACACCGGCAACAAGGTTTACGTTTCACTTACACGATCGTAGTTCAAAGAACATTTAAAGCAACACTCATGTCTACATTCACACTTTAGACAGATATTAGTCAAAAAATAAATCAGTTCTTCATCAAGATTATAATTAGCAAAACTTAAAATTCTTTAAGCCACTATTGTCTTCATCTATGTCGCCATATTTATTACAACGCTTCGGCCGTTGTACGCTCTGGCCTTCTTCAGGTGGTTGGAATGTTAAATTGAACCCTTTATTTCTCTCACTGGGGTAGACTGTTCTAGTTCCACGTGCCATGTTTAATGGATGTCAGTTATCAGTTATCTCCTGTTAATTTCCCTCAAGGACACATGGCACAGTGGATAAAGGCCTTAGTTAGTTCCAGTGACAAAACCCAAAGAGTGTGATTTCAATACCCGGTTAAGGCAGTGGAGAACTTGGATAACTCTCATCTACTAAATATGACACGTGGAAGTAGAACAATCTACCCCAGGGAGCGAAATAAAGAGTTCAGTTCGACAATCCAACCACCTGAAGAAAGCCGGAGCGTACAACGGCCGAAACGTTGTGATAAATATGGCGACAAAGATGAGGACAATAGTCCGAATAATGTAAATAATGAAGTTCTTAACATTTTGTAGCTGCAATGTGTTATATAAAAAATACTAAATTAAAATACTACAATTAAAAAATCTTCTGTAAAAATTGTGAATAAGTTTCAGCAATTTCTAATCTGATGAGAAACAACATGAGAGAAATGTGCATTTTTCAAAACGACCTTAGTTAAATAGGATCCGCTGTTCATTTTTTCACATATTTTGGGCCAAATCACCAAATAATTATTGCCTCGAAGGATTCATTAGTTTCTAAAACATAAGCGTAATAATGCATGAAATTATTCTTGAAATTATCCAGTCATTTATTATGCCCCAACGCGGTCGAAAGGTACTCTCTTTATTTTAATTTCTCACCTTTCAGGTGTACAAGTCTGTTTTTTTCTATCAGCAGTAGCGTTCTCCTGTCAAGTTTACTTATCCTATCATAATTCACTAACATTTAACCGCCCCCACCTACCTTGGAAGGTGGGGACGTCTCAATTTTAAAAAAAGGTCAGAAGTTAGATGGGGTCAAAATCTGGACATCGCGAGAGCTGACAACCTATGCGATGGATTAATATAAACTTCCTTACCTGGCCATTAAGAGACGCCACAAACATACAAGAAAAGAGCCTCTCGATGCCAACTGAGTAACTCATACATTCCTGTAAGTTCCCCTCTAACTGGCTTCTTGACTTCTATTCCATTCGGGTGGCAGTAGTTTTACGCGCGCGTTTCTTATTATACTCAATTCTGGTGTAATCGGAAGTAGTAGTTCAAGCACTACGTCTTCGTCTTCCCTTTCACTAAGAGGGGGATAATCATCATCATCATCATCCTTCTGACTTTTGTAATCATAGTGGGGATTCGAATGCAGAAGGCACACTAACTCTTTTCCGCAACGGTCTATCAACAGCAGCCATCAGCAATTCTGGTACAGTCATACTTGTCCATTGTTTGACATTGTCCAACCAGTTTTTGCGTTGGCTTCTTCTACTACGTCCACCTTCAATGGTGCCTTGCATGGTAGTCTTGCATAGGCTGTCGTCCCCTGTAATATGTCCAAACCACACCATCTTTTTCAATTTGACAATGAGGATAAGAGGTCCCTGGTTTTCCAGAGAATTTTCCAACGCTTTTCTGCACAAACTCATTGGTTTTTTGTTCCCAATAGAAAATGTCAAGGAGTTTTCTCATCCATTTGTTCTCAAACGCTTGGATTCTTCTCTCTGTATCTGCTAACAGTGTCCACATTTCACATCCATATATAAGAATAAAGACTACTAGCGATTTGTACAGTCTTTACTTTGTTTAAAAATTGATTTTGCTCCTTCATATTCTTGTCAATTTGGCTATCGCTGCCATGGCTGCGGTATTCTGTATGCGGATTTCCGAGTGGCAGGTACCCTCTTTAGACAAGATTGCTCCTAAGTATATAAAATTGGACACTTCCTCCAGTGAATTCCCATTCATGGTAATGTTTGCACATGTGCTACTGTTTGTTGCTATTCGCTATTACTTTGCATTCTTCGGATAATCAGAGTCAAACCTTTTATCCTTAAGGCGTCCTAATGTACGGAATACTGAGGAAACAGGGAAAGCATTTATCCCTAATCCTATGTACGCGGTGAATTCTGATTATCACTCGGCCATGTGCCATATATTCGGTTCGAAAGGGCGTTCAGGTAAATGCCAAATTGAATTGATCTAATCTCATGGTTTTACGTAATATGTGCATAAAGCCACACACACCAACATACATACATACAAACTGTCTTAAATATTAAATTGAATTCAGAATTTGGAGTGAACACATACTCAAAATGAAGTATTTTGATGCTTTATTTTATTTTAACTGTGTCATTATGTGGCATTGTCACTTGAATGAGCGTTTGGTGATCTACGGTCGTCGCACCGGCTCTCTCCCGAATGTCGCACTGTTTCTATTTCTCATACAAAGTCAAAAAAATTTTCGCTGTTTTTTTTTTAAGTTTTTCTTATAATAAGTGACAATATGTGTGGGTTTTGTATCAGTGAAATATTTTCAGCAAGGAAATATTTCCGACCACACTTCAAACTGCCCTCCTCATGCCTTTTTCTATAGCATCTTCCCACTACCAAGGCAAAATCTCAAGAATTTTGTATGGAGGAACTAACTTTTTAACCATGAAATTTCGCCTTCTATCAAACTGCTGATTAGTCAATTCACGGACCATTGAAAAAACTCACCACATTCTCCTTGTTTTACTTTTTTCCGATACTTGTGACCGTAAACTGACCCTGTCAAATATTTCATATTGCTGAAATGCGACATATTTTCAACGACCATTGTTGTTGTCTATTAGTTAGGGCATTATCTTTTCTTCTTAATCCTTAACCTTAAATTACTTGTGAAAGGTATGAATCTATGTTCTTCTTCTAGCTTTAGGTAAACAGCAGGACAGACTGGGTCCTATAGCCTTGAGTGGCAACCGGGTAAGAGAAGGTAACTCTGAATTCAAAACTTGAGCGACTAGTGTACCCATAACATATTCCGTGGTCTTCGGCTACCGGTTAGGAAGTTGGGGAGGTGATGTGCGCTGCCAAGCTATCTAAAAAACCCTCTGAAAGTATCTTGAGGAAGAAAAATCAAAGTCTGCTTCTTCTACCCTTATGTCTCTCCGACGATCGAGGCAACTGAGAGACTGATGATGATGATGGTGATGATGATGAGGGTAATGATGACGATTATGATGATAATGATGATGGTGATGGCAATGATGATGATGATGATGGTGATGATGTTGACGATGATGGTGATGATGAGGATATGATGATGATGAGGGTAATGATGATGATGATGAGGATAATGGTGATGAAGATGATGATGTTGCTGATAATGGCGATAATAATGATGATTAAACTACTCTCTTTCATTCTATATTCGCAATACTACAAGAAGTTTCACCTAAGTTTTGATTTAGCGATTTGCTAAGGGTAGCTTAGATGTGGCACAAGGCAAAAAGTACGGAGCGCCCAGTGAGGATCGAACGTCCTACTCAGTCGTAATTGATCGAACAAGACAAAATTTGTTAACCATTACAACGCGTCGAAGTGCCCACAACAGTTTTGTATTTTGGTTTAAATATCTCATAGGGTTTTGGTATTAGGTTGGTGCAAAAATAATGTCGTTTTCTCACATAGTAACATATGTGAGAAAACGACATTATTTTTGTCCAACCTAATATTAATTTAGCAGGATAAGACGATAACTTGAAGTAAGTAATGGTAGGGTACTTACTTATCTTCACTATTTCGACGCACCTAAGTGTGAATAATTTTATTCACATTTTATTAATGCGGCGTTTTCCATTTCAAAATTGCAACCAAGAAAAATGTCCGCGGAACACAAATGAATTGAATGCGTTGTTTCATTTTAAGCCCTTTTTTAAGTTCATATAATCTTTGATTTTAATCTCGGGACGCATCTATTTTGGGACCATATTTAATGTTTTATTTTTTAGACTCCTGTTTCTGATGCAAAGTTAACTCAATTTTGATGAGGTTTGAAGTGTTTTTGATGCGTTCGTTGCGAGGTAATCGTTAGTGTTTAGCGTTCGATCTATCGTTAGAATTTTGCGCAACGTCATTCCGGCCGCGTATTGAGCACAAACCTCTTCCATTGTCGGTGCTACATTACTGACTTTGTGACGACCAACGATGAGCCAACAAAGATGGCCATATTCTTTATGAAAGACTTTGTCTCCCAAGAGACTAAATAATGCCATAAACAATAACTGGCGAACACCGAGGGCAACAATAAATGATAAAGAGAATCGTTTAGAATGGTTATGTTTAAAAATTAGCAGCAATCTTTATGAAAACATTAAAGAGTGAATACATATCTGAAAACCTTCTTATGCTGGAAACATTTCATTATTCCTAACACACACATACACACACACACACACACACACACATATATATATATATATATATATATGTGTGTGTGTGTGTGTGTGTGTTATATACATATATATATATATATATATAATTTATTCGAAAATCGTAACAAATATTCTATAACATCACTACAAAAATAGCCATATCGTTTCAAAAACACTATCACTTGATAAGAAAGCAGAAGTGTTGAAACAAAATGCCTATTTTTGTAGTGATTTCATAACAATTTTATGTCATGATTTTCGAATAAATAATTTTTTCTCTAATCTGTATTGAGCACTCTTTTAAGAATAGTATTTTTTGCTTATTGAAATTCATTCCGTATACAACAATCCTATACTTGTATATATATATATATATATATATATATATATATATATATATATATATATATATAAAGAAAGAAAGAAAGACATGCTTCGTTGTACAGTTTTGACATATTCAGTCGACTTATTTTTGATATGATCCTTTTTCATAATCGCGGATAAGTTTTTGATGTCATTACTGAAAGACGAGAGAAAATCTGCGTGTTTATACATATTTGTTTTATTAACAAGTACTTTCGACATATTCATAACATCATCAGGGTATTGTTTATAACAAAATAAATATCATAGTATCCATTATAATCAGAACTGCCGATATTTACGTATTTTTAAATTTATAATTTAATTTAAATTGAAATGTATTACCCTTTAATAATCATTATTGATGATAAAATATTTAAATTGGAAACATTTTTTATATTTAGGCAGGTGTTAATACATGAAATTACCTGTGTATATCGGTACATAGGTACCTGTATGAGTGATTGCAAATGTAAAGGAACGTATGTATATGTGAGATTTGCATAGGTGTGTATACAGTATATGACAGGGCAAAATCTTTAATATTACCTTCAAATATTAACTAAACTAAAATTTAAGTAAAAGAGATTACCTATCTAGAAACAGTCAAGAGATAAATTCATGAAAAATTTCAAACGGATAGAGATGCCAACTTAATAATCAATAATAACAAATTTTTAAAAAGATAAAAAAGATTACTAAAAGTAAACTTATATTTTAAAATAAAATTTTATTCTTTTAATGTACTTTCTATGAATATTTTTCTAATCGATTATTTCATAGAAACTCTCCAGCATTTTTAAAAAATTTAAATCACTAACAAACATCTAATTAAATTCTTTGTAGACAGTTTAGACATTCAAATTTATATCAAACATTATAATCTTTATGAACCCCCAAAATAACACTTTCAAAGTAAAACAAAATGACAGCGTCTATGTCTAGCCGTTTTTTACCAAAGAAAATTAGTGACACCTTCACTACTGACTTCCTTCTCTCTTTTTCGTTTTATGTTTTTTTTTTTCTCCTCTACCCCTTCGGTATCAATATATAACTTTCGTTAAGTTAACCGTTTAAATGTGTCAATGTCTGGACCTCAAGTAATTTTAAGTATAAAAGAATAGAAATTTTAAATTACATCTAACTCACTCATGTCTTCTCTCTCCGCCCTCACTTCCTCACTTCGTTAACTTACATATGCTTAATACGGCCCGTCAAAAATGTGTAAATTTCTTTTCATTTTTTGTTTCAACCTTTAGAAGTAAAGTCTGAAGATCCGCAGTCCTTTAAAAGGGCTGTGGTGAAATAATTTATTACATGGAACCTTAAAGTGGTCTGTTTTTATTTAAATTATTTTCTCTGGATTTACATTGATCTCTCTGGATTTTATCCTCCTTGGGTTTACCCATACGGATTACCTAGTTTTTCATAAACTATATATATATATATATATATATATATATATATATATATATATATATATATATACTAGACTAGACTAACCGTGACCCGTAGCCGTAGGGTCACTGATGGTTCAGGTTATGAAGCATTAAAGTTGATTTCAACATTCCATTGAAAGCACATTTAATTTTATTATGATTCAGTTAAATATTTCAATTTTTTTGTGTCTTCATTGGTTTGGTTTACAAGTTCATGTTTAATGTTTTACTGATTATTTACAGCATTTAATAGCAATAGAATTTCCGGGATAAACTTGAATTTTAAATGAGATTAACTTAAAAATAATTTTAATATGCGAAAAAAAAATCACTCTGCAAACAACTGGACGAAACAGCAAAGCGGGGTCTGTCTTTAACTTAAAAAATTTAAAAAATGTCTCTTTGAAGAAAGTTAAGATAAAATACTTACTGTATAAACAACTCGTATTTTTAAATCTTATTCACTTAAAATATTTTTTATATCAGATTAACCTAAAAATATTTTTAAATATTTAAAATATTGTTTGTTCAAAGAAATCTAAAATATAAATAAATACTTTACAAACAACTTGACGAAACAGCAAAGTGGGATCTCTTTGTGTCTGTCTTTAACTAAAAATATAAATATTTTAATTAAAATTGTCTGTCTGAAGAAAGTTAAAATAAAAATATTTACTGTATAAACAACTCATAAATTATTATGCGCCGGACGAAAGCACCACACAAGCACGCAGTCACAGACTTCTAGCATTATATATATATATATATATATATATATATATATATATATATATATATATATATATATATAAGATAAGATAAGATAAAGAACAAAGAGGAAACGTATATCAATCTAACATGTTTCAGTTGTTTTACTAAAGCTTCGTCAGAGATTGTGAGAAAACTGACAAAACGACAGAAACTTTGGTATTTTCCATTTTGTTTCGGTCACTTTTCATTAGGAAGTCACCTATCGCGTGCATTAAGACCGTAGATAATTCTATATCTGTGTATGTTTGTAAAGATTCTCTTATGTCTATGCTGGTATCGGTTTGTAGTGTGTATTCATAATTGTTTATGCATGTCTGTCTAGTAGGGGATCTTATGAGGTCAGCCTAGCATTCCACTCTAATCTGAAACTGATCTTTTTAAGCATGTACTTTGTATTAGATTGATATGAGTTAGATCCTTTAAGAAAAGATTCTAAGAAAGATGGCGATGTAATGTAATGTTTTTGGCGTGTGTCTATAGTTGGTAATAATGTTATTATTAAGCTTACAGACTGAATTATATTCTTTTTTAATTAGGATGGCATTAGGGAAATCAAAGTTAAGTTCAGCATCGTTTCTAAGCATATACGAACGAATTTGATCTTTATTGTAAACGCAAATCTCTCTTATTCTCGTAGAAGCGAGTTTTAGATCACTGATGACTCCCACATATAAACATTTTTTTTGTATTGTAAACAATTTAATAGAGAATCCACTATATGTGTGTGTGTATTTATATGTGTGTGCATACGTGCGTGTGTATTTATGTGTGTGTGTGTGTGTGTTTGAGTGTGTGCGAGTCCATGATATATATATATATATATATATATATATATATATATAATGCCAGTGAGAAAATGAAAGTACGCTCCTGATTTAACTCCAGTCGAGAATCTTTGGTCAATCTACAAGGAACCACTTTGTGGAAAGGGCATAGGAACTACTAACTACATAACGGAATTATTCGTTTTCTTTCAATTAATTTGCACATAGGTGTATATACTGCCTTTTTAAACGCATCCTTCACATTTTATAGATTCCCCAAAGTTCATATCTGCTCAGTAATTCTGTTATTATTTAGATTTTGTTTTATTTTTCCAATCAAACATGACACAGTGCATTTGGTAGTAGTTCCTATGCCCTTTCCACAAAGTGGTTCCTTGTAGATTGACTAAAGATTCTCGACTGGAGTTAAATCAGGAGCGTACTTTCATTTTCTCACTGGCAAGGCTTGCCAGTGTGTTCGTGCAGTGTTACGATTTTTGTTGCTCTTTATTTTATTTAGCCCTCATTAGTCGTGCGCAGCGAGAGAGTCCATTATATATATATATATATATATATCATGGACTCGCACACACTCGTAACCGTTTAAACAAAGCAATTTCTAAAGAAGTAATGGATATTTCACTTAATAATCCGACAGATTTTTATGACATTAAACTTTTCTTTTTCTTTTCCGTAGAGTCTTCGTTTATTTTTTTAGAACATAATATTTATTTTAGTAATAATTCCGGACTGAATATATTGAGAAATCATAAACTCAATTCAAGTATGGGTATCCACTAAAAACTATTCAAGTATGGGTATCCACTAAAAATTACATTTTCTAAAGAAATAATAGATTTATCCATTTAAACGTTGTTTTTAGTTGATACCTGCATTTTAGTGGACGTTTTCTTTATTGTTTCTCGAATATTCAGACCAGAATTTAAAAGCAAATAAATATATTGTTTTAAAAATAGAGTGTCTGCTCAAATATGGGTAACTACTAAAAATAATGTTGAAATGGATAAATAAATAAATAAAAAAAATCATTAATTCTCTAGAAATTGCTACGTTTGAGTTTTGGATACGAAACAGTGCATTTATGAACTTCTAGAGATCTATAGAAAACAAAAAAAAACAGAAGTATGTGCTTAAAAGGCAGTATTCGGTCTTCTTTGATCGGTCACGGCCTTAGTGACCGAGTCGGAACTAATGTCGGTTTCTCCTGCAAAGGCACCGGTTTAAATCATGAAAAATGATACGTTTTTGCTTTAATATGTTTATCGAATATTCAGTCTGGTAGACAAAAATGAATAAACTGTTTACAAAAATAAAGGGAATGTCTACTACAGTATCGGTAACCACTAAAAAATAACGTTGAAAGTTATATATATGTGTGTATGTGTGTGTGTGTGTGTGATAGAGAGAAATGGAGAGAGATAGAGCGAATATATAAGTATATAAAGTACTAAATATTATCAACAGAGTCTCGTTCAAGGCAGTTGAAAAATCTGCAAGAATCCAACTTATTACCTGAATGAATTTGTCTGCGAGACCAATTTGCAAATCATTGCGATACTTTAGGCCCTTACATTATTTTGAAACACGGCCGCAATACAGATGATTCAAAGAGAAAGAACGGATTTTGAAAATTAAAAAAAAAAGAAATTCTTAGACATTCAACATATTATAGGACAAGAAAAGTTTTAAAATTATTGAAATAATTGTTTTGTTTTTTAATTTCTTTAAATGCTTCTTTTTGTTGTTTTTTTTTTTCTATATGAATTTAAATTGTTATAATTAATGTCGACTTTTAAAATGGCTACACTACGTGAAAAGTTGTTTTGAAGCAGGTGCAGAAATTTAATATCTGGAAAGCGTTCTCACATAGGATGGAAAGTGCGACCGAAGACATATTGGGAGGACTTTTGTGCATTCAAAAAGCTAAGCAGAGTATTATGAGACAGAAAAATTTCGTTATAAACAAAGAAAAGAGTACTGAAGTGTTACGTGATATCTGTCTTCCTTTATGGTACTGAATTCTGGACAATATCCTCAAAGATGAACTAGAGACTCAAAGCAACAGAAATGTGGTTCTACAGAAGGATACTGAGGATACCATGTGCAGAACGTGTGAGCAACGACAAGGTTTTTAGAGAATGGAAACGAAAAAGAAACTGTTATCTCTCTTTCCAGTATTGATGGGAAATTCCTTGAATTCATATATATACGTAATATAAGTCCAGGTTTCTTCGTGGCCTCTCGTTTAAGTCGTGACATGAGACGACGTGAAATAGCCGTCGGCTTGCCTTTATCTACCCTTTTACTTACTTGTGTAGGGTCGGCGGTGAACTTTTTCACTGTTTGATGACACCTCCCTATCATTTTAGAATTTTCTTGGGACTTCAGAGGTGATAGTTTTCTTTTCAGCATCACTTAAACTGCTTTTACGGCCCATCTTTTCACTAAATTCTTACACTTTTCTAATAATGTGGCACGCTCAAATCACCGTGCTGATAACAAATATGGAGCCAGTTTGTTTACATTGCGCAGAACAGTACGAAAATTTCAGCAATTGCGCAGGTCAGTGTTGCCAACATTGTGTGAAAATTTTCTGTGAATTGATTGGACAGTTTTTAAAATATTAGAAAAAAAGTTATCTCGATAATAATTTGGCACGAAGTGTATACATATGTATACATATATATACATAGATGCATATATATACATATATATATATATATATATATACATCTATATATATATATATATATATATATATATATATATATATATATATATATATATCCATTGAAGTAAACGAAAACCCACAATTACTGAATATGTCATAATATTTGAATCGTTCTGGACGTTTGTCTTCTAATCATGTAATACATTTTCTCGCAATTTGTTTTCAACCTAAATAAACTTAATTCCACAGCACTAATTATGGGTCAAGATTTCCGATAATCGAATTTCATTGTTACCGGATCGGTACCTTCATCGAATCTTCAAACCTGACTTGACTAATGCAAATATACAAACATATTATATGACTTTATTTACTCTGACATCTGTGTACTTTTATGGACTAGAATTCGTCAATAGTTTGCACGCAGTTAAAATGGCATTTATATCAGCCGACTTGAGATATCGATTAATGGTATATAAAATTAATGAAGAATATTTATTCACGATAAACCTATATTCCAATGTCTCTCTTTCTCTCCCTCTAACACTCTCTGTCAATTTCTTTCTCTTTATGCCCGTCACCTTACTCTCCCTTCCCTACCTAGATTCCTAAATTTTCGCTTGAGGATGAAACAGGGCTTGATACTTTAATTCAATTTAATTTTAATAATTATATTGACGTTTTTGGCTCATGTTTTTGAAACATAAGAACTCTTATCTAGGGAAGGAATCATATTTTTTTTTTAATAATTATAATTTAACCTCTACTTCTGTATGGAGCACTGTTTTTATTTTAAATAAAAACAAAAATACTAAAGAACGCCGGATTATTTACCTAACGTGTTCTTTCCTATTTTTCTGCATATATATATATATATATATATATATATATATATATATATATATATATATATATATATATATATATATATATATATTCATCCTCAGAAAGACTCTTTCCCTGTATCGCAGTTCTTGAATGATGTAGACATCTGGTTGCTTCGAGCTGGTATCGAAACCCGGCCAATAATAATCAGTCAGAGATGCTACCCCTAGGGCTATCTTCGCACGTCAGAGTGGAAGGGGAGTTTTAACGTTTTCTATGCGAAATACGTCACTGGCTTGGAGAGCTCAATTTAAAGAGCAGTACGTGTATATATATATATATATATATATATATATATATATATATATATATATATATATATATATATATATATGCACGCGATACTTAATAGAAAGTGCTCAGTAATGTCCACCTAAGTGAACGGAAAGGAAAAGCTAAAATTCGAAAATGACATGACAGAAATGATCAGATCCATGCAACTGAATATATATATATATATATATATATATATATATATATATATATATATATATATATATATATATATATATATAAGTAACGAAAATTTTGGTAATCCGTATGGATAATCCCAAGGAAGAATGAAAACTATCCCTTCTACTCTCTATGTCATCTTAAGTTTAATAATGCCCCTCAAAAGTGCAAATTTTAAATTCATATTTTCGCTCCTGAAAGTGAATTCTGAAGATCCAGAGAAAATAAATTCTCTGGTGAAATAAATTATAACGAATGAAACCTTAAAGTGGTCTGTTTTTTCTTTAAATTAATATATATATATATATATATATATATATATATATATATATAATTTTATATATCAATACACTCTTATTGGAAAGCTTATCCTAGCCAACACATTTCATCCACTAATGGACTTTATCAAGGCAAATTTAATGATTATTTTGTAACAACTATTTATAAACAAAGTAAGAATTTTTAGTTAGTTTTCCAAAATTTTTAAATCTAAGAACGTTCATAAATAGCATGATGAATATTTACGATCGTTATTACATTTAAAAATTTTAGGTCCGAGATTCATATATATTCTTTATATTTATTTTCTAAAATCATTTCACTCTAAGCAAGACGATAAGGCCACTAAGACGCAAGTGGTTTACTGTGGGTGACAAAAATGAGGAGAATTTGCAAAAAGGAGGCAGAAACCTAATCTTGAACAGGAAACAAGGGATAAATCTCTATTCCTGTGCAAAACACTACTCATATTGAAAATATATTTTGTTTTAAATTAGTAAATAAAATTTCAGAAATTAGACGGAGACTTTAGAAGTATACAGTTAAATAAAAAGCACGTGTGCTTCAAGTGTTTGTATTCAGGTAGAAACAGTTAATTATTTAACTACAATTCCTTTGTGGCTTTTATATAATGTTTTTAACATAGTTTAAGTTGTGTTGTCTTCTAAAATAAAAAGTTCGTCAAAACTAAACTACCATTCGGACAATTTATCTTAGGTTTAAAAAATGGGTTAAGAAAATTAATTTATTTGGTAAACTCGTACTGGTGGAAAATATTTTGTTGTATGATGATTATGAAACAAAATTCTTTTTCTTGATTTAAGATATCAAGGATAACTTTTTACCTAAATTTACTTATACAGTTCTTATTCGGCTGGATAATCACCTATATTTTACTCAAAGACATATGTTTATACTTTCGTCAATCCCACCTATAACCAGTCTTTCCTCTCACTTTCACGCTCTGTAACCCCCCGACACACACACACACACACACTCCCGCTATGGTTAAATTCGTGTTCGGTTACTTTAACGCCAGCCATAACATATGGCTTAAACACTCTATAACTGACCTTGCTGTAAAATATCTTTCTGTTATCAACGGACTGAGACTCGTTCCCGGACTTCCTTCCCGACGTCCCTTGGAATGTGGCTTTTAATCATCCCGTACAAAAATGTGCGTCTGAGGTCTCCTCCTGTGTAAAAACCGATTCGAGGCTTTCATCCCAAAAAGAAAAGTTCCAAATTACATCTTGCTCATCTTGCTTCTCACCTGCTTTCTCTGTCGCTATAGAAATCACTTCTTCCATCTGTACCGGAATAATATGTCTAATTGCAACAGGCGTCGCATTGTCTCTGGTAGTAATGAGTGCAAGCGCGTCCTCAACGAAGCAAATTTACTGCTTGCAGATAGAATGAAACAACGTATTGCAGATTATTGGCGCCTCTACAAGAGTATGCTGAACTACAGTAAATTTTCGAACCCTCCTCTATTTAATCAAGTTCTAATATCCTCAGCTGATAAGGCTGAATGCTTTGCACGGAAATTCTCTTCCAACTCAACACACGACTCGCCCGAGATACCTACACCTGCTTTTTCCCTATACTGAGTGAGATGTGCATAACCCCGCCGATGGTATAAGACATCATATCAAAGTTAGACTCTCATAAAGCAAGCGATGGTGACGGGATACCAGCCGTAGCCCCGAAGAAATGTGCTCCTGAGCTGGTTCTAGTTCTCTCCAAACTATACAACTATTACCTCGCCGATTCTTGCTTTCCAGCCTGTTAGAAGTTCTGCTCTGTCGTTCTGGTCTTTAAAAACACTGGAAACCCTTCTGACCCGTCTAACTACCGTCCTATCAGTCTCCTACCACTCTTTGGTAAAGTCTTTGAGGCTTTAATCAATGCCAAAGTAGTCAAACATCACATCTCCGACGATCTGCTCTCTGACAAACAATATGTTTTCCGCTTTGCTCGGTCTACTGTTGATGTGCTTACGGCCATAACTCAACATACCAAGCTCTTGATTTTCGAGGTGTTGTTCTAGAAATATCGAAGACGTTTGGCCTGCTAGCCAGCCGCGTAAACTCAAGGGATACTGTATTATAGAACGATTTTTTGATTTACTCTAATCATTCCTATTAAATCGTGAAATGAAGGTGATTTTGAATGGGATCACTTCCAGATCCTTTCACACAAACGCGGATGTCCACAAGTCTCTATCCTGGGTCCTACAGTGTTTCTGATCTTCATCGATGATCCTCCTGGCGTCATCAATTCTCAAGCAGGTGTCTACGCAGATGACACTAACATTTACGCCTGTCTCAATAGTAAATCCAGCATTGATGACAAAGATAACCTGACCGTTGGTCTCGAAAACGACCTCCACTCTTTGGTTGTCTGGGGCAGGAAATGGCTTGTGAATTTTAATGCATCCAACACGAAACTACTCTGATTTACTCACCACAGAGAAGTGTCCCTGCCTCCTATCAGCATGGTTCATTGCTCAACTCTACGAGGGTGCCTCACTGCGACTTCTTGTCTCACATTTCACGTTTTCAAGGATTATATTTTAACTTTTAAAATAAGAAATTGTTTGTTGTGTGTATGTTTTATAAAATGGTTTCCTTTTTTCAAAACACGGTCAAGATATTATGTCCATGTTCAAAGTTAATATTATTAAGTGCTGGTTTGTTTTTAATAATAAGGTTTCCATTATTTTTAGCCTTTTTTTGCATTTAGATGATGCTATTATATTAGTGTGGTCAACAAGTATGTTCCGAATGGTGTCCGGTAGGTCTCCATGAATATTTAAATAAGATCTAATTGAGCTATTGTTTAGACTGAGTCTTCGTGTCAAACATGTTGTAGTGTGGCCTATATATATATATATATATATATATATATATATATATATATATATATATATATATATATATATATATATTTCTCTTCGCCACACAAGGGTTTTCAGGTACATGAATTTTTCTAGGCATCTGTTTGAAAATCTCTGAGTTTGTTTAAGTGTTTGTTCTTGTTATTGCCTGAGCACTTAAAATAATTGTGGGAGAGTGGTTTGCGCTGGTGATCATTCACGTTTTCCTCATCGATTGCCGTCGTCTGACAATGATCAATATTTTATGAAGATATCTAGCGAGTGGACGAATAGAAATGGAGAAGGAGATTCATGCCTTTTCAGATGAGTAGACGTTGGAAGTGGCTATAAAAGCCCCCGGCGATATTTAAACGTGGTTCCACGACTTCGATTCGTTTTAAGCCATTCTGTGTTCCCTCGTTCTTTCTGTCTTTTTCCCTTTCTTCTTTTCCTTATTTCTTTTTAATTGCTTTCTTTCTTTTTTTCTAATTTCTTTTAGTCTTCTTTCCATTCTCTTTTTTCTTTTTTATACTCTTTACTTTATGCTTTCTTTTTTTAGTTTCCTTTTTATAATTTACATTCCCTTTCCATTCGTTTATTTTCTCTTTTTCTTTCTTTCTTTCTCCTTTATGAGAGGGCTGCAAAAGTAGGTATACAGTAAGTATTATACAATTAGTGATATGTTTTCTAATCAATACAGTAGATTTTGTGCGAACTTTTTGATTTTCATTGATATTTACTAAATCTGCATCCCCTGTATTTATAGAAATTTTTTTACCTTTATTTTTTATCTTACTTGCTTCATCATTCTACCCAAAATAATGCTGCTTTTGAACAGATGCCCACGTGGATGCATCCCAAAACACTGCAAACTTATCCTCTTTAACTCTAGGCCAATGGTCATCTATCCTATGCTACCTTACCTTTCAACTTCATTTCATAAGTTTTTTTCTGTAAACCATTACCTTGAGTGGCTCTGAGATCTCGTATTCGTTGGACATTGGCATAAAAACATGCATTGGTAAATTATTCATACAGTTTACTATAGTTTTGCACGAGTGAGCTGCACTTAATAAGAATCAAAAAAATTAGTCATCAGCATCGATTTGCAATAAACCAACTGCTAACATCCAATCCCATGTATCTTTGGTGCCAATAAGATTCGAAGGTTAGAATGAATGCCTGTAGGCAATTGCTGTAAAGTAAGGAAGTTTACGTTCGAAAACATCGAGATTAACTTAAATAACAGCCATGTACCAGGTTTTATGCCGAAAGGAAAAGTGAAGATATAAGAATGCACGTAACGTGCAAGTCTTATTCACTGGAGACTGACAGCTGATGGCTAGCGTTAAGGAGTTAAGTGTACGAACGCTGTCAGATGTCGTGGAATGACAAGGATGACAGATTTTGTCAAGAAACCAAGCAAAGGAACGAAGTGAGGAATTGATTCTTGTTTCTCTAAAGCCATAAATCGACAATGGAAACATGGAGAGTCGCAGATAAAAATTTCAAATCGGTTCCAATTCATTTTACTCCAGTTTTACCGATATGAACAAGTCCATCCTGATATCGAATGTATTATATGAATTTATATGTCCGTTTTCAATATATATATATATATATATATAAATATATATATATATATATATATATATATATATATATATATATATATATATATATGTATGTATGTATGTATATATGTATGTATATAAAGAGGAGAGGTTATGTAGTCCTAAAGAGGGAAAAGTGTGTATATTAAAGAGAAGAGATAAACAGCAAACGTTTTGGGTTGTAATGTGGATTTTTTTTATAAAAAAATATATGATGCTTTACCTCCCATAATTTTGCCATAATTAAAGAAAGTGAAGCATAATATATTAAAAAAATACGCATTACAACCAAGACGTTTGCTGTTTCTCTCTTCTTTTTAATATATATATATATATATATATATATATATATATGTGTGTGTGTGTGTCTGTGTGTGTGTCTGTGTGTATGTATCTATATATATTATTTATTATTAAACTATTATTTTTAATTTAATTATTTTATTTATTATTAAAGTATATTATTTTATTATTAAAATATTATTTAACTGATATATATATATATATATATATATATATATATATATATATATTTATATATATATATATATATATATATATATATATATACATATATATTTATGTATGTATGTATCTATATGTGTGTGTGTGTGTGTTAAATGACAACTTTTTTTAGGGGGAATTGTGTTGCTGCACGGACTTCTTCAAGTTAAGTTTAGGGATCAAATACAAGTCACAATAAAGGAAGTCATTTTGATTGGCTGAGCTAGCGTGAGAATGATAGATAGAGAAAGGTTTTTCGAGGAGTCGAATTTCACCATCGAACAATGTAGACTAGTGTGCTCTTCGGGACAAGAAACTGCTTCCCAGTTGAGGGAGAGAGCGGCCCCCAACTTAAAATTCCTTGTGTTGAAGTTCCTTTATATACATACATACATACATACATATATATATATATATATATATATATATATATATATATATATATATATATATATGTTCCTGAAATGAAATGTTTAAATTTATTAAAACAAAAACAAAATTACCTATTCCAACACATAAAATCATAGTTATGTGCCATGTAACCACCAATTAACTTTTTTCACTTTCGATAACAATTTTATAGTCAGAAATTTGGTTTGTCGATGAGATCGCCCTCAGTGCCGTCCTGGCTTGTCTATTTTAATAATTTCTGGAAAGTAGTCATTTTAAATATATTTACCGCAAAATTCTTCTTGTTTCAGATGATTCTGTCATAATATATCCACAACTCATAATTTAACCGATCTTGTCAACAAAATAAATAATGTCGAACCCACAACACTTATACCATTCCTATATATCATGCAGCACAGATATTAATAACGAATTTAAAATTGGGGCTTGCAGAAAAGCTACTAAAAGTCAATTTTTATTTCCACTACTGTAACAATATCAAATCTGGAATAATTATAGGATTCTATTTAAGAGTACTAAGAATCTGCAGCCCCCAATATGTACCCAAAGAAGAAATCCCTATTATTTCCTCCACAGTGCTAACAGAAAGATATATAGTATTATATGTGGTATTTGTGTTAAGTTCTTGGTTTAACAAGACATGCGCTTTCAATCTCATTCTTTTTATAAAGGTTTATATTACTTATACTAATTTTAGTCTGCATGTGTATTGTGATGAGATGGGTATGTTTTTAAAGAGTAGTCAAGGCTAACCTTTCCTATGTCCATGATATATTATAAATGTTGTGAAATTGCTCTACTTTTTATCAGGAGCTGAAAATGATAAAATATAATTGTAAGGTATACCATCTTTATGGGTTAAATTGCTCAAAATCAGGGATAGAGCATATTTAAATATAAAAGTGGACAACAAAGGTAGGAAAAATATTAATTAATTAAACTCATACCCAAATACTTTCCGACATCAAACACTATCAACACAAATACAGTAAAATTCAGTTACATTTGCATCAAGAACATGACACAAGAAATGAAAATGAATCTCAGGAAAACAACCTAGAAATCATCGGCACAAATCAAACCCACGTGTAACTGTAGAACAAATAACCAATGTCCCTTAAATCACAACTGCTTATGGAAAAATATAATAAACCATGATCCTGTAAAATCAGCAGAAAAAAATGAAGAAAAAATACATAGGAGTAACTGAAGGTACCGGGAAACATAGAAACTACACACACAAAATAAGCTTACAAATAATAAGGGAAAGAACACTAGTTTCTAAACATGCCTGGGAGATTAACAACAAAAAACATATCAGACCAAAAATATGAGGGAAAATAGCATCAGCCTACAACAATAAGTCTCAAAACTTTAAGTTTTGTCTGGAAGAGAAAATAGCCACCTTCTTCGACCAACACGAATTGCTAAATAAATGATCAGAATTCACCTCAATATGCAGATAGGAAAAGAAATTTTTACTACGTTTAATTAAAAATCGAAAACTAAAAATGAACAAGAACAAATAAAAATAAATAACTAAAAATAAAATAAGAAAAATAAACAAAAATAAATAAATAAGTAAAATAAATTAACCCAAACAAATGAATTAATAAATTAAGTGAATAATAAACAAATTAACAAACTACGAATGCAGATATAAACAAAAGTAAACGCAAAATAAAAAATCAGATATAAAATAATCAACAATAAATATTAAAAAGAAGTTAAGAACACTATAAAATAGCCACAAAACTGCATCCGGATCTACAATAATTTCTACTCCATAGGCCATAAATAATTCGAAATATAACTGTTACCGCCCACCCAAATAACGTTTAGAATAATACAATAGGCCTACCCATAATGCATCACTCACCAGTATATATAAATAGTCGAGCAAAAACACAATGCACATTGCCTGACGATTGCGTTTAAGTATGAAACATACTGTCGCTGCTCGGTGTTGACTTTTATATATATATATATATATATATATATATATATATATATATATATATATATATATATTTGTGTGTGTGTGTGTGTGTGTGTAAACAAAACAGCCCCAAAACTCTCAGAGATTCCGTGGATGTGTGGATGGTATATTGGTTAGCGGATAACTGAATGAGAAATTGGAGATCCGAGTTTGAATACTAGTTGAGTTAGTTAAATTTTCTTAGGTACATAGATCTTTGGGAAAGGTATGAATCAAGATACCCCTATCGAACTATGGGTTTAATTGTATCTGGAAAAATATTCGTTATCATATATATATATAACTTTTAATGCAATATTCACTCAAAATAAAAAAGAGTCATTCTAGCAATCCGAAATATATCTCGACTTTAAATAACCCACGATGGACTGATAAGACGTAATAAATCTGAATCAACTCAAAGACTCATAAAATACCGTCATTTGGCCTGACGTGCTATATCATTTAGCTACAGAGGAAGCGTCTGGTTAGCAAATTCAAATTACTGTTTTTGTTTACTAACCAGACGCTTCCTCTGTATCTGAATGTTATAGCACGTCAGGCCAACTGATGGCTCCATTTAGAATACAGGCACTATTTCTCTCGGACGACATTAATTTTCTATGAAATTACTCGGATATCCAGGCCTTAATACTGCTTATTATATATATATATATATATATATATATATATATATATATATATATATAGTTTTAAGCTGAGCTATATTTATGGGATAATGTGCTCAATATCAGAGATAGAGCGTATGTAAATATAAATATAAAAGTGAAGATTGAAGTCAGCACTCAGACGCGACAGGCTGTTTCATGCTAGACTCGTGGCCTGACGATTGCGTATAGTATGAAACAGCCTGTTGCCTCTGAGTGTTGACTTCAATCTTCACCTTATATATATATATATATATATATATATATATATATATATATATATATATATATATATAGCAGTACAACACATACCAAACATTTGGGTGATTTACCGCAAGTAATACAACGCATAAATATGACTAACATGTCTATGGCTAGCTTAGACACCAAATCACTTTACACCAATATACCCATCACATATTGCCCCGATATACTAAGAAATCGTCTCAATAAATCCAGAGATAAGCTTCCTCTACCCGTCCATAAAATTATAAAAATATGTAAATTAATTACTAACCTCTGTTTATTTTCTTTCAATAATATATTCTACAAACAAAAATTCGGTTTATCCATGGGGTCTCCTACCAGAGGTGTTCTCGCCTGCCTCTTTCTTGTATTTTTAGATTCCACCCCCTTTAAATATATCATGCTTAACAGCTCTACTTACCTAAGATACATTGATGACATCCTCTTATTTTATTCCTAAGATGCTAACCTTTTAAACATAATAGCTAAACTGAATAAGGTTGAACCAACCATCGAATTCACACACAAATTTGGAATAAATAATTATCTACCTTTTCTTGATATTCTATTAATATATAACAATAATAAATTAGTATTTAAGGTTTACCGTAGACTCACTAACAAAAATGACCTTATCAATTTCTATTTCCACCACGACCGGAGAATAAAATCTGGAATAATGATAGAATTTTACCTTAGAGTCTTTAGGATATGTAGTCCTGAATACATTATTGAAGAAGAGGATTGTATTGAGAATACATTAAAAAATCTACACTACCCATCAGTTTTCATCTTAAACGAGCTCTCAAAATCCACAAAACCAAACAAATACTTCCAATAAAAATTATACAAAATTCATTATCCTACCCTCCAACTCTAAACTCACAAATGAATTAGTCATCCCTAATATGAGGATTGTTACAACCATCTCGAAAACTATCGGAGATATAATCAAGATGAAAAATAAAATAAATAACAATCCAAATGCTGGAATTTATTAAATTAAACGTTTACAGTACAAAAACATGTACATTGAAGAGACATCACATGATTAAAAACCAGGAATACAAAAAAAGATTTGCGTTTCGATAAACATTCAAGTTCACTTATCTTACACTACAATGACGTGGAAGATAACTTTAATTTCACCAATGCCAGCCTTATCAAAAAAGAACGTAAAACTTTAAGGAGAAAATATTATGAAAATATATTTACATCAATATTACCAATTATCAACACACGTTTAAAAACACACGTTTTTATAAAACTACATTACATCACCATTTTTCTATAGATCCATTATTCACGAATCTAACTTATCTCTTCCGAATACATAAAAATCAATATATATATATATATATATATATATATACAAAATACGCACGTAATAAAAAAAAACTGTTCAAAATATCCTGCAGCCTCTCATTAACCTTTAACATCCAGAATATTTTCTTACACTTATTTAAATACTATCTGTTACTTCCTTAAACGAGACACGTATAAAATCAAAACATCACACTACATCTTACTAACTTTGACACACTTTAGCGTCGAGAATGTCTGCCACACATATTTGAATATTATCTGTTACTTCATTACATGCGACACGTACCTGAGCAATGAAAGAGTCTAACACGCTTTTAATTATTTTTTATCATTTCTATCTTGATCTCTGACGAAGCTATAATAAAGTGAAGCATGTTAGCTTAAGATCTGTTTCCTACTTGTTCGTTTTTCTATCATATATATATATATATATATATATATATATATATGAAGAAATATAACCTTAAGGTGTGCTATATTTCTGTGATAAAGTGCTCAGTATCAGAGACAGAGCATGTATAAATATTAAAGTGAACATAGTAGTCAACACTTAGACGCGACAGTCTGTTTCATGTTAGACACAATCGTCAAGCCACCTGACGATTGCGTCTATATATATATATATATATATATATATATATATATATATATATATATATATATATGCGGGTGCGATGGATAAAGTGTTGTCTAAATTATGCAAGAATAACACAAAAACATCTTTCAGCATGGCGGTCGGCACTCCCTGGTGAGCAGCACATCTGATGGAGTATATTATTTTTGTTGCAACAAAGGCAGCGATAAGGAAGAAGAAATATAACTTTTTGCTTTTAATACACCTAAAATTAGATATTAAAAAAGTAAAATAGTTTTTATTTTAGTTTTAAAATGTTTATATTTCTCTGCTGGTACCTACTTAAGTCAAAAGATTTTTACACCTATGTGAGAAGTTCATGACTTTGGCGTCAGTTCTTTCAATCTGATTTTTCATGTCCGTGAACTGGCAGTGAAAAGAAAGTTCAAAAGATATAAAGGTGTGGGTGCGGAGATAGATTGTCATAAAATCAAGACCTACTTAAAAAAAAAAAGATTCTTGGTTATTATTGAAACAGTTAGTTACATTTTCCTTCTCGTAGAGTTAACTTCTTTCAGACTAAAAACTGAAAAACCAAAAGAAATTTGACATCAACATAAATGTAAGTGAGTTCTTTTTTTCATTTTGTTAACTGTATTAAAAATATATAAAACTATAAAATATAAAAAATATAAAATTATAAAATATTAAAAATATAAAATATATATAAAACTATAAAATATAAAAAAATAAAATTATAAAATATAAAAAAAATAAACTTATAAAATATAAAAAATATAAAATTATAAAATATTAAAAATATAAAAAACTATAAAACTATAAAATATAAAAAATATAAAACTATAAAATATTAAAAATATAAAATATATATAAAACTATAAAATATAAAAAAATAAAATTATAAAATATAAAAAAAATAAACTTATAAAATATAAAAAATATGAAACTATAAAATATAAAAAATATAAAACTATAAAATATAAAAAATATAAAACTATAAAATATTAAAAATATAAAAAATATAAAACTATAAAATATTTAAAGTATAAAAAATATAAAACTATAAAATATTAAAAGTATAAAAAATATAAAACTATAAAATATTAAAAATATAAAAAATATAAAACTATAAAATATTAAAAATATAAAAAATATAAAACTATAAAATATTAAAAGTATAAAAAATATATAAAACTATAAAATATAAAAAAAATAAAATTATAAAATATAAAAAAATAAAATTATAAAATATAAAAAATCAAAAACTATAAAATATAAAAAATATAAAAAAATGAAAAGTCAATTGCTAGCAATATTTTTATTAATCGTTGTTTCATGTTTATAATTATGTTTTAATGTAATGTAAAATTTTAAATTGTTTTCTTTGTAGTAGTAGATCTTTCTCTCTCAATTGTAGGGACCGTTGGATTTTCACGTCTAATACGTTCGGTATTCACCAAGATTTTGGATAAAATTGATCGTTGGTTTTAATTATATTTCTCGTCGTGGAATAAAATTTTAATTTAGTTTTTAACGTGTTGAGAATCTAACTTTAATTCAGTGTATTAATCACTGACGACCATTGCTTTTTGGTTTTGCCTTGTTTTTTGGGGTTTTTTTTTTTTTCTTCCACCAAAAATATTTGTATTGTTTTAAAATTTTACTACGCCCCCAAAAAAACATTTTGACCAAAAACAAAAGTCAAGTTTTAACGGATTTTAACGAATTTAAAAGCAAAAATGAAGTGGTTAAATCCTACTATTCGAGAATTTAAGAATAACGAAATGTTTGGATGACAGGTAAAAAATCTGGCATAAAAGTTCAATTTTATATATGGCAAAAAATGAATTAGAATTTTTTGTCAGAACCAAAACACTATTTCACACCAAGAATCAATTTTACCCAACTTTTGGGCGAACACCGAGCGAAATGGGCGAGTAAATCCAACGGTCCTTATAGGCACTGGCGTGTGATCGCGAAAATGAGTATAGCATGATCATAATGGCCTTATGCATGATGAAAACAAAATTTTATCGTCAAAATGTTTATGTTACTATTAAGAGGAAAGAACAAAGTAATTTCTAATTATTTAAAAAAAAATGCTGTCTTTATTAGAACATTTTAACTTTTGATTGAAAAACTTTGTTTCTCTTCCTCAGTAGAACTACTAGGGAATAACAGTAAATTTTAGTACATTTTTATGACAGACAGTAATTTTGAAAATCTTGCAAAAATAAAATAATTGTCGGATTTTTAATGAAACTTTCAGAGACTATTCACAAATGATGGAAACTATTACAAATATGTTTATTAGTAAGTTTTTTTATATTTATTACCCCTCCCATCATAACTAATTTTAGGAAAAAAATTTAAATTCAAAAGTCTACATTTTTAGTAATTAATTAGTTAAAAGCACAGGCTTTGAGGAAAGTAAATCATGTTTTTTTTTTGTCGATCCCCTCTATCTTAAAATCAACTCTGAATTATAACTTACAAAACTCAATAAAGCAAAGATATTATTTAATTTCAAAAGCTTTTAGTTCCGTTTACTTGCTTTTATGAATATGGATAATATTGTCTGAAAGCAAAAACGTTTTCAATGAAAAAGAAATTTTTACAAAAATTATTTGTTATTTCTTAAATTATTTTATTTTTTTTACATTAAAGTTAAATATTCCAAAATTAATTGAAATAGTTTACAGCTCAGATGATTGTGTTTATAATTAGATATATTATTACAGATTATAAAATGTAAAGCTGGTTACAATCAATAAAACCCAAATAGATAAAAATTTAATATAACATTTGTTTGTTCACATAAAACGGCTGTAATTAAAATATACGGAAGACCGGAAGCATCAGAAAAGAGAAAAAAAGTTGTATAATATTTCAAATGATAAAGCTACCTACAAAGTATTATGTATTTATCGTATGAAATTTATATGGTCTTATTTTATACTATCTCAGTTACCACATTTTTCCATAAATGAAATATCAAAATTAATAATAAAATGGATGAAAATACAAATAACACCGTAAAATGTAATAAATATATTTTATGTACACTTAAACTTTAATAAGAAAGGTACCTAATTAATATGTGTACATTTCTTATAAGATTTATCTCACTCTCAACAGTTTTATTTTTTAAATTTTCCTTAAAAATGACGAGGTTCAATTAAAGGCTAAATTATGTCACTTTTGCCCTAACGTGCGATAACTTTTCCTCGCGTAAGCTGTCAATACCTGCTGAAAGCATCAGTCATCACACAGACACACGTCGCCGCTGTTAAAAACTACTGTCTCTTGTTTTAAATTACATTTTTTCGGTGCATAAAGTAAGTAATACTTGTTTTAAAATATATTAAATAAACATTAAAATTTATAATTTTGTTAAAATAAATTTTTTAAAAGTATAATTCATTTTTGACAGAATTTTAAACGGAAAATTAACTTTTGTTTACGAAATTGAAAAAAATGGCTAAAGATCGATTTTATGTCAATAATCTGGACTAAAAAAATATGATTTTAAATGACAATTTCGGACATACTAGGAATGATTAAAAAATGTAAAAAAATAATCAAAAATTACTTTTATCTTTCCTCTTCATAAAAATATAAACATTTAGACAATACAAATTATTTTCGTCAACTTTAAGGCCTTTTTTATCATGTTATGCCCATTTTTCCAGCGATCTCACGCCAGTACCTACAGAACAATTGAAAATCTTTTACTTTTATTAAATTTATATTTACGAACTTCAAAACAAAATTGCAAATAAGATACAGCATCAGATATCTCATTAAAGTTGAGCTAAAAATGATATTATTTATATCTTGTTTTTCTTTGTACAGTAAAAATATAAACTACTATTAAATATATTTTCTTGACAGTGCCACCAATATAGCAATAAACGGCCAAATCTTTATAGTTAGAATAAAAACGTGAAATCCTTTTAATAGTATGCATAATTATATTATGCAACCATCATGTAAATTTTTGATGTTGACGTGGTGGCCATTTCTAGCAAAAAGATGAGGATTTGTTTTAAATCATTGTTGTTCTACCTTCCCACAAAGGTGTACTCGTACAAAGGAAAACAATAAACAAGACCTTAGAATATCTGTAAGACAATATCTACCACTAAAGTAAGTAAACTTTATTTGGTTATAATTTAAGTATGAAACTTAATAGAAGATATTTGATTTTTGGTCATTACTTGTCCGCGCATTTTATTCTATGCAAGAACCAAATGTTCTGCTTTACTATTTATTATTAATAGTAATTAAAGCTGATTTTGGTTAATTATTAATAACCAACATGTCACAGGAGCGAAAAATTCAAGAATTTCAAAACGAACTTAATTGAAGTGAACTATAAAAATTAATCTTTCAGATTATTTTTGAGAGCACAATAATATAGTTTCTCTTTATGTTGCCATATTTCACAAAAAAACTTTTTCAAAAGATTTTGCAACACAAATATTGCAAAACAAATATTTACGCAAAATTTTATCATACTACTACTGAGTAGAAATTGTTTTTTATCTATTTTATCAACTGTCAATTATTATTTTTTTTTAATCGATATGTTCAACTTTCTGTAGTTTTAGTGTTAAAACAATAAAATATGGTTAAGAAATGTTTCACAAACGAAGCCATTTTGTCAACCTTATCTATATATAAATAAAATTTGTCGAATTTGTATCGTTGATTTTTTTTTATTTAAACACTCGCTCTATCTGATTATGATAAAACTTTGTGACAATGGATCTGCTCAAAACAAAAATAAACTAAGTATATATTGCAATATTGATTTCGGTGGCGGGTGTCAGTCACGATCCTCGTAACGGGCGCTACTAGACCTATGTACTCCACTGCATCTTGAATGACTAAAGAGAAAATTTATTCATTAAAATCGCCATTAGCTTCAACCACAGCCTCCAACCGACGTCGGAATCTCTTACAAGCCTTCTGGGCGGTCTCCTTGTTTAAATTGGTGAATTCCTTGATTTCAGTACATCTTTGGTGTGAGTAAGAGTAAGTAAGTGTTGATATGAGTATATGAGTACAGGATGCCGTTTCCAAATTTCTGGCAGAGTGAATTGCGTCATGGCGCTCTTTTTTTTTTTCACAGACGGTGCCCAACTGACCCTACTATACTGTGCAATCGACAAAATCAAAAACAAACAGCGCCCATGCGCAAAATTAAGTATTATAAAATGTCAACAATTTACGCATCACACCTTGTATATATAGTCTTGGTTTTAATTAATACTAACCAAGGTATCCAGGTGTACATGGCTGTAATTGTATAACCGCACCCTTTTGTCTAGAAATGTCTGTCTGCGTCCTCGCTTGCATGCAGCATCTGTTGGTATACGAAGCTACTATTCCTCACCTCATGTGTTTCACGATACGTCCTTCGCAAGTCTTTGATTGTTCTTAATAAAGGAATTGCGTCGATCTTCTCGTATGGTCGTTGCTCGGGGTTGAATTTTTTCAATACTTTAGATATTCAGTAAATTTCCTACGGCCGTAATAACTTTTAAATAGTATGACATTGTTCACAAATCTAATAAACAAAAACTGGGATGAAGCTTCAGAACTTGATTCAACTGCAAGTGCAAAGGCATGGCTCCCTACTTTGCACGTTTACTGTAAAGCTGACATTAATACCAGGTTCTTCGGGAATTGTTTAACCCTTTTAATGTTTCAATAATCCTTCAATAATCCTTCAAAAGCAATATTTACATCAAAGGTTGCTCAAATTCCAACTCAGAATGGAATCATATGAAGAATCAATTCGTTAATGCCGATTTGGGATCTAGTTTGTCGCAGATTTCGTCCGCTTAAATGAAATAATCTAAACCAAACATTCACGCAAGGTAATTTGTGTGTCATATGTAATTTACATGGCAAATTTGGAAAGCGTCGAATGTAAAACCAGGGTTTTATGGGAGAAACATAGGCTTTTTGGTGAGTTTTTCCTGGTTTTTCGTTATACACGGGGAAGCACGCAGGACTAAAAGTACACTATCATATTGCTAGTGTCGGAGTTAGCTCCTCCTTAATTCACAAATTGTCACTAGAGGTCATTCTCCTTATACTATAAATACTGGGTGACCTCTTGCCTCGTTCTTTCTTTTCCTTCAGGCCTCGTGCCGCATTCCACCTCGCGTGGAAGTGAGGTAAATCCTCTTTTTCATTTCAGCGACTACAATGTAAGCTCTCTTAGAAGATCCGCGTCTTTCCATTTGTGGGAGACGCCATGAACATTATACACACATACACTTACAAACATTCACCAAATAACAGACACTAACGTTCACACGCACAAATATTATTGTCTATGTGCATTGTAAAATTGTTTTGTTTAATACATATATTTGTTTATATATGTATATATCGGTTTTGTTTATCTTACTTATCTTCAGTTGAACTTAATTCTAGTCCGCCATTTTCTTGTTGCTTGACCTTCTTCTAGCAGGAAATATAAACGCACGTGTATTTTTTACATCTTCACGCCCCCTGCCCTCTACACTAGCATGACGGTAAGGTTTGTTTTTTTTTGGTTTTTTTTTGCAACATGTTTGAAGAAAACCGGATATTTTGCAATATTTTGCAATATTTTGTGTGAAGCCAATTTATCGATTTTGATCGGTTTTATCGATTATTGATTTTTTAAAATTGTCGATTTTTTACGCTAAATACCTATATCTTACAATGTATGTGCCAAGGTTGGTCAAAATTAAATTGGTTGGATGGATCTCGAGAGAAAAGGTATCACACAGACAGACAGACACACAAACATCCTCTGTTATATATATATATATATATATATATATATATATATATATATATATATATATATATATGTATGTATGTATGTATGTATATATGTATATATAATCAAGATAGTATTTCTAGTAAATGCCATCAGTTTAGCATCCTGTCTATCCCTAAATCATGAAATCCTTCAGTCAATATCAGTTTTAACCTCTTTATCATTACACAGAGTGTTCCAATAACTTAGACCGATTTTAAATCTGAATGAAGTTTAAGCGTCTAATAAGTTTTACTTATTCTTGTAGTTTTACAACTGAAGTCTTTGACAATTCCAACCATGGAAAGATTAACAATCAAATAACGTGTTAAAATTTTCGATCCCTATGACGAAAATGGACGTTCAAATTTATAAATATACAGCCGAATGATTCCGCTAGCAAAAAATGCACACCTTTTGTGGATGCAGTGGCTTTTCAACAATCTTCCTGGGATTTTCATCAGCCCCAAAGCGACAATTCTGCTTATTAACAAATCCACCAAGATGAAAATGGTTTCATCACAAAGAGGATTTTTTGCGAAAAATCTTCAACGGCTTGTCTTTGCTCGTGCAACCAAGTGACGAATGTACGGCGCTCCAAATGGTCAGCAGGTTTCACTTCTTTTGTCAGTTGAATTTTGTAAGCATGTAGAGACAAATTCTTTGTCAAAATTCGATGTAACCTTGTTGTGAGAAGTTCAAATACTCCGGGCGATGACGAATAGAGGTGTCTGGATTTTCAGCCACATTCTCGTGCACTGCAGCAATGCTTTCAGCTGAACGTCGTAAATGAACATGCAATGTTGTTTTCACATCTGTCACCGATCCAGTTTGTTTGAATTTACGAACAATGTTTCCAGTTGCACTCTCGGTTGGTCGATTATGTGGACCAAAAAATCGCGAACTGCATTTCTGTTTGAACGTCCATTTTCGTAATAGTCTTCGATAACTTTAACAGGTTGTTTGATTGTCAATCTTTCCAGTTAAAATAGCCAAAAACTTTTGTTAAATCTGAAGGAAAAATTTAAAAAAATTATTAGACGATATAACTTAATTCAAACTTAAAATCGATCCAAGTTATTGGAACACTCTGAACTCTTTTTATTCAAGAAATGCTGTAATGATCTGAAAAGATAATTGTCAGATGGAGTATGGTCAGAAAAGTAAGGAGGGTTAAATAAATTGTCCTTATTAATGCTATAATCTTTGCCTGTATAACTGGGGCAATGGGTGTTCTTGCATTATCATATAAAATCAGCACGCCTTCATGATTAACCAATGACGGGCGCTTGTTTTTCATTTTTTTCAATGCCCCAACTGATAGTTTAGATAGGGATTTTCCTTTTTTAGTTGATGCTAACCATTGCCATTTTCGTTATATATAATTATAATGAACCTACTTTCCTTCAGTGGTAATGATTCTATCCTGGAAAGGTTTGCTAACGTCTAATGCCCAATAAAAAAAAAAAACATCTCTTTGCATAAGCTGAGAAGCAGTCTGTTGATGAGGGATACCTTAACTAAATCACATTTTCGGCTTCATTAAGGTGTTTTATGATCGGAGTGCGACTTTTTAAAGAAGCTTTTTGGCCAATTTCTGAGCTATTTATTTAGGATTTTCTTCATGTACTGCTTGCAGAAGATCAATAGCAACACAACTTGGTAAATATTTGAAAGAAAAGACATTTTTCAGCATGTCTTTTTTTTAGGCTCTTTCGTTCTAAATGTCCAAGCCCTAATATTCAAAGCCAGAAAAACTATACGTTTTTTTTCGCCAGAATGATTAAATACCACGTGACAATTTGAAATAACTAACTCAAAGCAAATTAAGTATAAAATACGGGATTTTCTTTTATTTCACGTGAAATCAATCTCTTCTGTGTTATTTAAAATCGAAGCATTTTTGGAGTGTAAGAACAATTAGTTTTGGGCGAATGCATATTACGTTAATTACGTTTTGAGAATAACAATGATTTTATAAGATACAAAACATTTATACCTAACCATAGCTGGAAGGACTGATTCACATCATTTCCAAGGTTATTTGCGTCTAAGTGAATATAACGAACTTAGCAGGGATTCGAACTCGTCTCTCGATTTCTCCTTCTGAGCCTCTATCCATTACACCACCCGCCCAAAATACATGCTCAGTGTTTTTTTACCAAAATGAAGACAGAAAAAATATCCCATTTACCCCAAATCAAAGATTTATCGGATTTAAATGAAATGTTCAGCGTTTCCTCATTAATAAATGAATTCTATAGTGAATATGTTATTTAAAAAAAATATGTGGGTCAGTTTCACAACACTTTATTTAAAACATGAAAGGTTTTCCTTAAGAAACAGAATTCACCACTTGTCACCACCTTCGATCGGATGAATAATCTAGAATTTAAGCTGAAGTCCAAGCCAGAAGCAAAAGGAGAAGATATTTGAAAAAAAAAAAAAAAAAAGGTGGAGGGAAGTGTAATGGAGGCAAACTCAGGCATACAAAGATCTAGCAATTTTAAAGGCTATCTCAGTCATCATCGAACAATGACATTGAAATGAATCCGCAAGTTATAAACTTCATGAAGTTTATCCCAGCAACAACAATTGATGTATAAGAGACTTTAGAGGACCGTGTGGTTTAAGTTTTGTTGAATTAGGAACACGTGCGTTTATTTCCTGCTAGAAGAAGGTTCAACTACACGAACATGGCGGACTCAAGTTGAGTCCAACCGAAGATGTAAAGAAAACAAACAAGACTGATATATATATATATATGTCAACAAATATATGTATTAAACAACATACTTACAAGTGACAAAGACATTAACATTTGTGTTTGTGTGTAAACGTAAGGAGTTTGTATTTTGGTGAATGTTCGTACGTACGTGTATGTGTGTTTCATGGCGTTTTTCCACAAGTGGACGAAAACGCGGATCTCTAAGAGAGATCACATTTTTAAATGTGTCTGCTGAAATTCAAAGTGACAAAGAGAACGAGGCAATAAATTGCCCAGTATTTATAGTGTAGGAAGAGCGTGCCCTAGTGAACAATTAGGAAATTAAGGAGGAGATAACTCCAACAAAACCTTTTCAAGTTTAAAATATATTCTCAGTGACCAGCAATAAACACTATCTCTTGATAACTTGTAAAAACTGGTTATTTTTGTAACCCTGTGAAGTGATGAAAAATACATGATTTTTTAATTACTTTTTTGGAAGTTGTAACGACTTTGCCTGTCATTTTTATTGTCTTATAGTATCTTATATCTCTGTCTCTTGTAAATATAAATATAAAACAATTATTATTATTTTTTTATTTACAAGTTTTAGCAATAATCCCATTTTTGTTAGTATTCTATTTCCAGTCAAAAAACTGCAATAAATTAGAACCATTTTGAGTTGGTTTGGTTTCGTTTGGCTTGGCTTAATTTGCTATTTTGACTGGTGCCTCAACTGCATGAATTTAAGCGTGCTACTAGGGTGGCATTTCGGTCCCACCATTTTATTGTCGAAACAGTTAAATGTAACCGCCTCTTATACTCCAACAGCTTCTTCACTCTCACTTCCCTTCCTCTTACTTGTTTTCCTGATAATTATAATCTTCAAATATTCAAGTATAGTGTCAATAAACACCTTCTGATGCCTTGATCTTGATTCCTGTTCTTCTCTTTATCCTTTCCTCAAGCACCCCTCTTTACTATTACTTTCACTCTCTGTAACCTCTTGAGTGCTAGTGGAACTCTCGCCTGGCTAGGGTTGAAATGCTTAAAAAAAATAATATCTAAGTCAATTGGTTATTTAATGCCGACAAGATTTTTAGGGTAGTTTCATATGAATAGAATATGTATTCTTTGTAAGAAACCAGTTTGTAGATCAGGTTTAATTGACGCATTTTTGTAAAGAGACTTTTTGTCGGGACTCAAATCTATTGTGGTTATTTTTTTTAATGTATTGCTGATCATTTTTTTCCGCAAATGTGTTACTTGTATTTTTTACTATAAAAATTTATTGCTATACTTTCATCGTGTTTTGCTCCAGTTTGGGGGTTAACTATTTGCCCATAGCTGGGAGCCTAACAGGTGCTACCACTCGGGGTCAGAGTGAACGTGGAAACACCAGCAATTAAACGGTGGTTTTCACGCTTCTCAAAACCTCCCCATCAGAGACATTGATGTCGGATGTAGTTTATCGTCGCACCCAGGACGAAAGGCATTTTGGTACTTCCAGTATCAATGGCATCATTTTAAAAGGACTAAATAATTATTTTTTGCGTTTTACCAAATGTTCACCTATTATAAGACTCAAGAACCACTCAAGGTGGAGCGTTACTTATTGAGGTTATTGCATGAACATAAAAAGAGTAATCAAGTAGAGATTATGAGAATATGTAGGATATATAACGGTTGACCCTAAACTTGAAGAGTTGAAGTTCTTAGCGAACAGTGAAGCATCCACGCATAAATTTGTTCGACAAAGTAGCAGTTCTTGAGAAGTTCTGGCTGGATTTATTTCTCTAACCAATGAAGAAAAAATGGGAATTGGGATGATTGTGTTTACGCGGCATGGCGTATCCTAGTTGTAAATATTTAAAATGTTAGAACTATGGATTCTGACCCGTTCAAACATTTTCCGTGAAAATAGTGATAGAATATCAACAGGCCTCGTTTGGTTTAGTTTGGTTCGGTTTGTTTTGTCTTACGGCATATCAACCTCAATGGGTTATTTAATGCCGACAACATTTTTACTGCTAGTAATATTTTGTTTTGTCAAAAATCCGTTTCTGTTCATATTTTTTCCTCAAAAATTTATAGCTGGTAATATTATTTTAAAACATGTATTGCTGGTAATTTTTTTTCAAAAACGTATTGTTGGTAATATTTTTTTTCAAAAATATATTGCTGGTAATATTTTTTTTTTCTTTAAAGATTTATCTCTGGTAATAATTTTTTACAAAGTATTTATTGTATTAAAACCTATATTTACACTTTCATAATGCTTTTTACCACAGTTTTGGGGTTAACTATTTGCCCATAGCTGGAACCCTAACAGGTGCTACCACCCTTGGTCAGGGTGGTCCTGGGAACACCAGCAATTAAGTGGTGGTTCCACGCTCCTCAAAACCTGATCAGAGGCCTTGCTGCTGGACGTAGTTTATCGTCTTACCCAGGATGGCAAGATGCCTGGGGTAGTTTCTCTATCAGAAAGGGTTTGTAGGTTGGAAAATATATCTTCACCCACAAAGGAAATGTCATCACCCAGAAGGCTGGGAAGTAAGAATCAGGCGTCTCCAGCCCATATATGGCAGCAATACCCTATTTTTTATTTTACCAATATTATTGACTTTATCTCCTATCCAAGAATTTAATTACTTCTTTGTCGAACACTTTCCTTGTGATGGCGTTGATGACTAAATTCGCTGCCAACGTGCAAGATTACGACTAGAAGATTCCAGTTTCATCGAAACCTTCTCTGGTCATTCATTTCATTATCGTCGTTTGACTTTGAAAGAGTTGGCTAAAGTTGAAAGAAAATCAGCGTAGATGAAATTGCCGATGACGTGAATTTGTTAAAATGGGACTCAATTTGCCAAGAAGTGACACACACACACGTGATTTCATAACCTGCTTCTGCGGCATATATGGAATGAGACTTGCAGAATCTAGTTATGAATCTGCAATGGGACTGGCATTGAATTTCGAGTGGCGCCTTCTGTATCATGCTTGTAATGTTAGCTCTCTTCAACCGATATGTAGTAATCAGTATCCGCTTGTTCCGGCGTTAGGCGCTTTGGGTTTTTTTTCCCGCTTCGTCATTGTCCTCGATTTAACCTTGCCACCAAGGGTAGACCTACCAGGAGTTTAGAATTTAGCAACTGTCTGAGGTTAAAATTAAATATACATTCAGTTTTTTTTTTAATTATAGTAGAAATCGAAAGACTTTTGAAGAACTGCAAATTTCTTCAATTATTTCTTAATCTTTAAAAGTAATTTGTTAGACGTAGGACCTCCCCCAGATTCATAGGGGAGTAATAGGTCATTATCCTACCGCGCTGATCCAATACCTGTTGTTAGGGGCAGATGTGATACGCTTGGGCAACCATGTCTCTTTTCGATTTTCGTGTGAGTAGATATAACGAATCCGACTGGAATTCGAACTCGGCTCTCCGTTTTCTCAACCCAGGCAGTTATCAATTACACCAGCCGCACTCCCATGCTTATAGTACCACTCTATTCACAAGGATCGACGTTGCTTAACTTAGGCGATCAGACAAGAACAGGTGTTTCAACGTGATATAGCCGTAAACGCTTTATCAGTTTGGGGAACCCTATAAGGAATTTTCCAATTTGTCTGTTATGCTTCTAGTCACTGTGCATACACCTTTGTGCAAATTAATTAAGCAAAACGAATAATTCCGTTATTATTTATATTTTTTTATACTTTCCCAATGAACCATGACCCAGTGCACATGTTAGTACTTCGTATGTCTATTCCACAATGTTGTTCCTTGCAGATTGACCACAGATTATCCACTGGATTTAAATCAGGAGAGATTACGGGCCAATCTATAGTACTTCCATTTTCTCACTGGTAAGGCTTGCCAGTGTTTTCATGCAGCGTTACAATTTTTGTACGCTTCCTTGCAGTAACGTCCATCGCAGACAATGGTAGTAAGACAACTAATCGACAGTTGAGACAATAGTGTCTGGGCATGATAAAATCTGATGCAGTCACGGTTAATACAATATTTTTTCAAAGACAAAGAAATTCCATCATACATCACGATAATAGAGTCATATTACTGCACACTACTGCAAATGACCTAATTTGAGGAAAAAACAGAAATCACTTATACTCTGTCTCCCTCTAGTGGGTCTAAAACTGACCATATATGAAAGAAAGGAAACTAAAGCGGTTGTTTCAATTATTAATAATTTACACAAAGTTGTAAAACGATATAACTTTATTATTTTGATGTCCTCATCCAAAACTGAGTCATTCAAGAACGATTTCAAAACAAGGTAAGTTAAAATCAACCCCAGAATTTGAGGTCATGGGTTGGACTAAAAAAAAAAGGCTAAAAATAAATAAACACAAAGAGGTTAAAAAATAAATAGTTCCTTTTGTTTAGGTTTATTTTGTTTTACGGCATATCAACACCTCAATGGGTATTTAATGCCGACAAGATTTTTATGATAGGTTCGTATGAATAGAATATGTATTCTTTGTGAGAAATCAGTTTATAGTTTCATTGATGTATTTTTGTAAAGAGGGATTTGTCAAGAGTGAAATTTATTGCTGGCAATATTTTTATTTAAAAAATGTGCTGCTCGTATTTTTTTTTCAGAAATGTATTGATGAGATTTTTACTATATAAATCTATTTTTATACATAGTGTTTTGACCCCGCTTGAGGGTGGGTAACTATTTGTATCAGGTTGAGACTTGCCCCAACAGCAACTAAGAGGTGGTTCTACGCTCCTCAAAATTTCGCTGTCAGACCGAGTCAAGTTTGCTAAACATGAGATCACGTTGAAATACCCCATGCGCAGAAACCTTATGGCAAACTAACTAAAACGTCTACAAACAGTGATGGAGGGCAAAGAAGCCCAATTATGTATTAGTTGAAGGGTTCGATTATGTAGGCAAATGTCATTAAATAAAGTATTGCTAATTGTGGAAATAAAATAATTAATAAAATTAATTCTCTTTCAATCATCATCAATTCACGTATAAAATAGTTTCGATAATGCGATTTGATGTGATAAATGCCTCAAATCAAATTCGGGATGATTAATCGACACAAATGAAGTAAATAATTTAGAGCTAATTACTTACGATATAAAAACATAACCAAACGTATAAATGTATACAGATATCTCTCTCTCCCTCCCTCCCTCCCTATATATATATACAGATATATATATATATATATAAATTTTTATTATAAAAATTAAATGTTATTATAATTATAAAAATATATATATAAAATTATATATACATTTATATAAAATTATAATAATTATGTATTATTTTAAAATAATATATTTTTATTATTAACGCTTCCATTACTTTTAATCTTTTCTTGCATGTGAATGAGGTTCTTATGTATGTATTTTCTACTCGTATGTTTCAGATTGTGTCTGGTAAGTTTCTTTGTGTGTTCAAATTAATTATCTACCACTAAAAATGTGTTATGAGTAGTAAGAGAGAGTGAAATGCAGTTATACCTAAATACTGGTGATGTGTTTAGCATATATATATATATATATATTTATATTTATATATAGAAAGAGAAATGTAAAGTTATAGTGAAATAATACACGGACTTGGTATATATATATATATATATATATATATATATATATATATATATATATATATATATATATTATTATTATTATTATTATTATTATTATTATTATTGTAAATTAAAGAAAATCAATCATTTAAAATCCCATAGATAACAATTTTTTTATTTCATGAGAGCTCTAAAAAAACGCCAGCTCTCAATCTTCAAGACCTACAAACAAGTTCCTGGCTTTTAGAGCTCTCATGAAATAAAAATTATTACCTATGGGATTTCAAGTATTTGATATTTTTTAATTAATAATAATTTTGCGCTCTCCTTTGATACAAAGCTCTCCCTAGATCTATACCCTCCTGGAAATTCCATACGGATTACTATATTGTATCAATAATAAATATATATATATATATATATATATATATATATATATATATATATATATATATATATATATATATATAGTGGACTCTCCCGTCGTATTCAATGTATGAGGGTCAAGCAGCTCAAAGCCTAGGAACCGACAGCCAGACACTAGCACATGTGCTTTGATTATACTGATGAAGGCTTTGTGCAGAACCAACCACACTTTTTGAAGGGCCGAATGTAGAGATCTCGTGCACAAGATATATACATATATATATGTATATATATATATATATATATATATATATATATATATATAGATAGATAGATAGATAGATAGATAGATAGATAGATAGATAATATTAGTGGTAAATATACACATACATATGCAATCATATTCTATTATGTATATATATATATATATATATATATATATATATATATATGCACACTAGAGCTTAAAAGTTTGGAACCACCTCCACAGTTATCATGGGATGATTTTGACATAAGAATGAAAAAAATGTAAAAGGGTTCTTAAAGTCGCTGAAAAAATACAAACAATGTAATCAATTATCAAACTCTTATATTTTGAGGAACTTTTACAACGAATGATAAAAATTTGTGCTGCAGCAATTAAGGATAAAGGAGGATATTTTGTCAGGAGCAAAATTTGATCATTAGATTTTTTTTCTTTTTGTCATAGTAAAATTTCTAACAGAAAAATATATCGCATTATTTTTTTAACCATGTATAATAATTTGCTCTTATTTAAAATATGAATCAGCTACTTTTGGGCCAATTTCAAAAATTAGCAGGGGCTGCCTTAAACTTTTGAACCGTAGGGTATATAGTTCCGTTGAAAACTACTGACATGGTGTGGTAGTTGAGATTTTATATAAGTACTCATGGGTTCATATATTTTCCCTTTTCAGGATATAAATTATATAAAAATTGTCAGAATGTTTTTCAAGCGCTTTCGGCTAACCTTTTAGCCATTATTAATGATTAATTTTATTTTTACTTTCAACTGAATATATTGTGGCTGTGTTCATAGATGATATTATAAAGTGTTGACTTTTCTTTTTTTTATTAATAACTCTTCCATCATTTTGAAAACATTTTATATAACTCAATATACATGCATAAAGCAATGCATATAATCAGTCAAAAGTAAAATAAAATTCTTCCTTGATAATGGCTAAAATTATATCCAAAAGCGCTTGTAAATGATTCCGACAATTTTTTATATAATTTATGCCCTGAAAAGAAGAAATAAATTACGAACACGAGAAATTATGTAAAATATCTCAACCACCACACCTTGTCAGTCATTTTCAATGAAACTTGCATAAAATAGTGATATATATATATATATATATGTGTGTGTGTGTGTGTGTGTGTGTGTGTGATGGGTTAATGAGAAATCAAAGAGTGTAGTTCGAATTCCTGTGCAATTACCCACCCCAATACCTTCATAAAGGTCTTAATCCACCTCTTCTTCCCACCCCTTACCTACGGACGGATAAGTTGCAGGTCAGACTGATGCCTATAGTTTTCGTTGGCAGTGAGTCTTAAAACCCCGAAGAGTGTTGACCTTGTGGTACACTCAGTGTACCAGATCTTTGTAATCGATTTTTCCAAGACGTGTGTGTGGGTCTGCAGAACCCTTCCCGTCTAGAATATGTGTGTAGCCTGACTGTTCGGTTCTGAGAACTGAACTGCTGTAGCCTCAAACATCAAAAACGTAGGGAGAGTCCAGTACACACAAACATACACACACAGACATACACACGCAGACACACCTATACACACTGGATTAATGCATAGTTTAAATATATAATGATAAAGAACTTTTATATATCTATCTATCTACGCGAACGCGCACCCCCCAAGATATATATATATATATATATATATATATATATATATATATATATATATATATATATATATATGTGTGTGTGTGTGTGTGTGTGTGTGTGTGTGTGTGTGTGTGTGTGTATATTATGGGGAAATTAAAGTGATAATATTTAAATTGTTATTTGAGTATTTTTTCTCTTTATTTTACTTCGTTGCTCATCTCTCTCTCTATCTCTCTCTCTCTCTCTTTCTCTCTATACATATATATGTATGTGTGTGTGTATGTGTATGTGTCTGTTTCGTGTGCGTGCAGAAATATCATTATTTTACGCAACAACTATTGATTTTCGTTGTCAATGCACTTAGCCAAACATGATTTTAATTAGGCTGTTGATCGCGCATTATACAGTGAAAATACCTTTCTTCTTCCCTTTCTCTATAGCGTTTTCTTTATTTAGATTCTTTCATTTTATGTATTACATGCAAACACAGACATATATCTATATCTCTCTATCTATCTATATATATATGCATAATATATATATATGTATAATATATATATGTATAAAATATATATATATACATATAATATAATATAATATATATATATATATATATATATATAATATAATATGATATATATATATATATATATATATATGTGTGTGTGTGTGTGTGTGTATGTATGTATGTATGTATATATAACCGAGTGGGTAAATATACGTAGGTATAACGACAGAGCGAGCGAGCAAGCGATCGTATACATATTCTCTACAGTGCAAAACAATGCTTAATGTTAAGTAAGAGAGCTATTTAATATATATATATATATATATATATATATATATATATATATATATATATATATAAGACATTATGTATATCTTTTACTATATATATATATATATATATATATATATATATATATATATAAGACATTATGTATATCTTTTACTATATATATATATATATATATATACATACATATATATAAGATATTATGTATATATATATATATATATATATATATATATATAGTAAAAGATATACATAATATCTTACATTAATTACACAACTCATATAAATAAAAATAAAAATGATCATTTCAGTACTTGAAAATTTCTTCGGCATAACACTCGGAGTTGTGCAAATAATGTAAGTTATTATTTATATTTTTATATATATATATATATATATATATATATATATATATATATATATATATATTAACTCATATATATATAATAACTTATATATTTATATTTATATATATATATATGTGTTTGTATTTATGTATTCATTTGTGTATGTATGTATGTATGTATGTATGTATGTATGTGTATAGCCTGAGAGAGTGCTTTATCTACACAGAGAGATAGGGTACTTCCGTTTACCTGCTCATACATACCAGAAGGCCCGACCATATTTAGATATCCATACATTCATGTCTATTTTTCTCGTGCCTTTCTTTTTAAATAAATCTCTGCCGGTGTTACCGGAAAGTGAAAGTGAAGGTGAAAGTGAAAGTGAAACTACAACTCCACGATTTTTGCGCGACACATGTTGTCTGGCGTCAGCATTGATATTGGAATATTTACCGAAGCGCTGCACGACTGTCGGCGAATGAGCAGCGCTACTAGCAACAGCATGAACTGCAGCCTACAACAGCTGATGCAACTTCCGTAGCTGCAGCCGCATCCATAATGAAGAGTGAGTGAAGTAGGGAAAGATGCTGTGCATGTAGTCATAGCCATAATGTTTAGAAAAATGGTGGCAGTAGAAGTTGTAGTAGTTTTCGCCGACTGTAGTCTTCTGAATACATGCAGTAGTGGTCCGTGTCGGTACGGACTGGTTTCATTGAGAAAGCCAGTCCTAGTGGAGTCGGCCGGGATGAAGGTTTACGATACGTTATCAGCCAACGCGAGACCGGGGACACATTGTACCGATTTTGGTAAGGAATTGTTCCTGACTTTGCTGTCTTCTCTTTTGTTTTGTTTTTTTTTCTTTTTACCATACAGAAAATGAAAGAATAAAAAGAAAGAACAACAAAAACTATGAAGAGAGAAAGAAAGGAAAAAAGAAAGAAAGAAAAGAAGTAAAATAAAAGATTAGGCAAATAATAAGTGAAATATTATCACACTAATTTCTCTATAAAAATCATATATACATATACATATATATATATATATATATATATATATATATATGTATATATATAGATATATAGATATGTAAAAAATCTTCAGCATTAGATATTATTTATAGTTAATTTACACGCTAAAACACACATACAAACATACAAGATCAGCGGAACCCTTATTTAAAAAAATAACTCCTAGTCCTCTTTTTCAAGTTTTTAAATACTCTTTCAAAAATTACTTAAACATATTTATCAAGATAAAAGCTGCATACAAAAATCAACCCTTATCTTTAAAATGTAGCCACCCGTATTACCTGATCTCTGGGAAAAAATCTTACATACTGTTAAACTCGCACACACGCAAAACACGCAGTTAAGAAATAAACAATCAGATAGATAGATAGATAGATAGATAGATATTGATAGACCTGTACACTGTTGCAGCTTTTAGTTTGGTGGGTATATTTATATAACAAGGAGAAATGATAATTGTAAAGTTTGTCTCAATCTGGAAACAAAGTCGATTCACTGTGTAACGTGAAATGACCTTTGAAAATATACATGTTAATCGTACTCATTAACGAAACGTTAAATGTTTTGCAGCTGTTGTATATATCTGCAAGCATATAGAAAATTAAATAGCAGTATTGTCATGCAACCAATTATCAGTTTGTCGCAAGGCGTCCGGCTGATTTCGTGAACTTTTCAAATGGCACGTATCCATCCACCGAACAGATATCACTTTTATTCATTTAAAACTTTGCAGAATAAAATTGACAATTATATAAATATATATATATATATATATATATATATATATATAGAGAGAGAGAGAGAGAGAGAGACCGTTAACTAGTTATTGCTATAGTGATGTTCTGAATAAAAGTAAACAAATTTAAAAAAAAAATGTTTTCTCATAGAACAATTCAAACAAAATTCACATAATGTCATCTATGAAAAAATCGATGTCAAATTGAGATTATATATATATATATATATATATATATATATATATATATATATATATATGTGTGTGTGTGTGTGTGTGTGCTGGCGGTAAAATTTAGTATAGTGCACAAGAAGTTCAGGCAGTAAAATACATTGTACAATGCTTACATTGTGAATTTTAGAGTAACATTTTACAATAAGAAATAAATAAGTATATACTTGTTTGATATACATATATATATATATATATATATATATATATATATATATATATATATATATATATACATATATATATATATATAGGGAGAGAGAGAGAGAGATGAATATAAGAATAATGTTTAGTGTCCAATTGTTATGAAATTAATTTTTTTTTTTAAATTGATTTTAGATTTTCTAATTTTTTGATTAATGTTTCGGCAAAATGCGCTTGCGACTCCCTAGAATGGTTAAAACTTTGTTGTCGTTCATTGCTGTCATTCGTTTATGCCAGTTGTTGTAAGTCGAACAAGTTTGTCCGTATGTGAAAAGGAATAGCTAATGCCGAAGCCTTACAGAGAGTGGAGTCAGGCACGCACGATTTGCCCGTCAGGTGGGCGGGTGATTACGCGCCATAAGGAAACGTCACAAGTCGGCTTTCCCTCGTTTGTCTCAGCCAGCGCTTGAAAACTGTGTCCCGTCAATGAGCAAGGTGCATAACAATGCAGCAGCTGCTGTTACCACCCACTTAAACACACACATAAGCACGAAAACATTGACACGATACACAGACATGCGCATATAATTCCAAACACACACATATTCACCCTACTCACACACACACACACACACACACATATATCCATTCTTACCTATAATGCTACAGAAAATTTTAAGCTGACATTCATAGATATATTTCAGAATTATTCATATATATATATATATATATTTTATAGCACCTTTATATATAGAACCAACACTCACATTATACGGGCGCGCGCACACACACGCACACCTACGTACGTATGTGTATATATATATATATATATATATATATATATATATATATATATATATATATATATATAGAGAGAGAGAGAGAGAGAGAGAGAAAGAAGGAGTTAGAGACAGACAGATAGAGAGATAGACTTCATTTTATAAAAAATATACCGGTTTTATTAGACTTATGCAGATAAACACTCATAACATATATATATATATATATATATATATATATATATATGTAATTTCATTTTACAGATATATTTTGTTTATACAGCCTGAAACTCATGTAGATAGATAGATAGAGAGATAGATAGATAGATAGGAACAGACTGGGATAGATAGATAGATAGATAGATAGATAGATAGATAGATAGATAGATAGATAGATAGATAGATAGATAGGAATGCACGCTCACTTGCACAAAAACTGTACACCCCAAAGACTGAACACCATCATTATTATAGAAAATGTGGCACGCACGTGTAAACAAACAGGGACATTTCTAAGTACGGGCTGCCAGCGACGTTAGGAAATCTTCCCTAGTCTCTGGCAATGCAAGATAAAGTTGATAAATGGTTAGCTCTTGCTGAACTAGGCACAATGAATATAAAGACGGAAAAATTCGACACGGCCATGTTTTGACTGTTTACAATAAACTATAAATAAAACAGACTCACATAGATAGACAAATAGATGTAAAAGCCAGTGTTTGATACAGTATAACCTTTCATAAGATTAACGGATCTGTGGTCAGACTAATAATCAAATAACGGAGGTTTATTAAGTAATGGATGTATCACACAGTGTTATGAGATGTATACTTCAACGCAGAAAGGATCTAAAACTGTCGGGTTTGCTCTATAAGCACGAACAAATATACATGCATCACTCAAAACGATATATATGTAATGACAAGGTTGAGTGTGTTTATATGTGCATGGGGACAGGACGAACCAATAACGAGCGAATAGGTAGGATTCCTGGCTCGTTTAAATAAATAGCAAAGACATGTGTACAGTACTCTATTTACGTCTTGTGTTAATTTGCTAATAGAAAACAAATATAAATATTAATACACCAAATTTACACACACACACACACACACATATATATATATATATATATATATATATATATATATATATATAGTACAAGTAATAGATCGGTTGGCATATAATACAGGTGGATCCTAGTAATATTAAAACTGATACACAAAGAGAGATCAATGCATTTATTATGATAGCGCATGTATATTACACAGCAAAAAGAATATTGGAACAAGGTTGCGCCGGTTGAAATAGGGTATACCCACATTAGGTAATTTTGGAGTTTTTGGTATGTAATATATATATATATATATATATATATATATATATATATATATATATATAAAGAAATATAGTCTTAAGGTGTGCTATATTTATGGAATAAAGTGCTCAATATCAGAGATAGAGCGTGTGTAAATATAAAAGTGAATATATATATATATCATCATTGGTTGGGTTTTTTATTAGTATATATATATATATCAACATCGGTTGTGATTTTCAGTAGTAGTAGTATATATATGTAAGCGTATATATATATATATATATATATATATATATATATATATATATATATATATATATATATATATATATATATATGTGTGTGTGTGTGTGTGTGTATATACACTTTTCGATATGTGCAGAGGAAACTTAGTTTTAAACCTTCGTTTAGATACAGGGTCAGTGTTAGTGGATTTATCTACTTAATAGTAGACACACACACTCACACTCATCTGTATATATATATATATATATATATATATATATATATATATATATATATATATATATATATATATAATGAGAGAGAGTGAGTGAGCGAATGAGTGTGTAAGAGAGAAAGAGCGAAGAAAGAAGGACGTGCATAAATAAACGAATTTTTGATTTCCCATGCATAAAAAATAGCGATGCCACCACTACGCGCAAATTTTAGGCATTTAAATAAACTTATATAGTAAGAGACACCTTTCAGGGAGTAAGTCATACTTAAATTAATCATCTATGCTGATAGATTTTTGTTGGCTTTAAACTATCGGCCATATCCCATCGCTTACAAGGGATTGAAAAATACAAACAAAAAACGGTATATGTGATTACAAGTCCATACGATCACGAATATACGTCGCTCCACACACACACATACACACACACACACATACACACAGACGCACGCGCGCCGCGCGTATCTATCGATATAGTTCACAAAATCCTAACTTCCTGGATATGTGTTCCAAACGACACTCTCTCAGAACCTTCTTTTTCCCTGACAGTCGATTGTCATGCAAGTAATTCTATAGACGTACCTCTGTTTGCAAAGATACCCATACTGTATAGCAACATCGACGGAAGCCCAGCGTGTATACCCACCACATACATCAGTGAACAACGTTTGATAACTCGCTTGATAGTTCGTCTACCAGTTCGCCACACCGACTCGTCACTCTCGGGGGGGACAAAGCGTTTTACAAAATGCAGATAAATGGTTAGACAAGAGGTAGATTAAGCGGAAGGCCAAAATATCTCGGAGACAAGGTAGACCAGGAAATACACGAATCTGGAGTTAAGTGTCGATTTCAAAAGATGGAACAGGTAATATCTTTAAATTCAAAAAGATGACGGACATGAGGTTAACTTTTACAGAGCGACGTTTTTACCTAACTTTGCCACTCTCAGGACTTTCTTATATGTAATAACGGACTGAACCTTGCCCTCTGGATACTCTGGACAAGGTAAGGCAAACATTTGTGATGTTTTTTTTTAATTCTATTTGTTTCATAGCACAAAATATCCTTGTTTCGCAGCGTTCTTTCATAGTATTTGTAAAGAGTTTAAAACATGAACGATATACATAAACGTGTGGGATATGGAATATGTATATAAGTTTTTATCGCAAGGTTATAACAATGTTCTGAATTTTATATACATACATATATATATATATATATATATATATATATATATATATATATACATAGGTGTATATATATATGTATGTATTTACATATATATATATTTACATATATATATATATACATATGTGTATACATAAATATATATATATATATATAAGTTATTTATATATGTGCATGAAGAGCAACAAGTATATGAATATATGCGGAGAAATTTGGGGCATATCAAAATGTTATATTAATACATTTCATTCCATATATGTTTTGACATGAGGAAATGCATGCATACATATATATGTTAAGAAACGATTTCCTTCTACGCTCTCACAACAATATATATACGACCACAAACACACATACATATATATATACACACGTGCACACGCACACAAACAAACACACTAACAAACACACACACACACACACACACACACACACACATATATATATATATATATATATATATATATATATATATATACGCGTGTATTATTCGTGTATCTTTGCCCGCGTGATTTTGTGCGTGAGAATTTATGAAACTTTATATATGCATTATAATTCATAAAAAACAAATATATTACTTTCTGCATATATATATATATATATATATATATATATATATATATATATATATATATATATATATATATATATATATAGAGAGAGAGAGAGAGAGAGAGAGAGAGTGGCAGTCGGGTATACATATGTGTGCATATGTATATATATATATATATACGCATATATATAAGAGAAATAGGCAGAGAAAGAGAAATAGATAAATTTATATATGTAAATATACATTTGTGTGCGTATATATATATTTATATATAAAGAACTTTCTTATATTATATGGTTAAGCTGGAATATATATCAATGTGTTTACACGTGCACACACAAACACACATATATACATACGTGTGCGGAGAGAGAATGACAGAAAAGAAAGCGAGAGAGATAGAAATATTGTCGATATATGAATCAACAATACTGCATTGGAATTACAGTTTCACGCTTTAAGCGTTCCTCAAGCAATGATGATTTTGTCTGATGGTCGCCTTTTGGCTTAAAACTACCACTTCAATGTTGATTTTTATGTCCACACTCTCTTAAAGTATATAGGCTCTATCTCATATAATCAGCACTCCTCCCTCATGAAT
>OZ010585.1:17822603-17865103 GCA_963932145.1 Acanthosepion lycidas
CATCGACGTGGTGTAATGGTTAACAAGCTTATCTTTCTAGATCAATTACGACTGAATTAGGATTTCGATCCTCACTCGGTGACACATACTTTCGGCCTTGTGCCACGTCATAGTTACGCTTAGAAAATCACTATCTACAAATAGATTTATAGAGAGATATGATGAACAAACTCTAGATAGATAGATAGATAGATAGATAGATAGATAGATAGATAGATAGATAGATAGATAGATAGATAGATCCGCTAGTAAAATCACTGCCCCACTTCCCCCATGCGTTTTAGTCCATCGCCAGATTTTCTGACGAACCTTCCTTCCATGTCACGGTATTTAACGAAAACAGTGTATCGATAGTAAAAAGCTGAATGGACCGTTTATTTTTTATTAACTTAGTTGCAGTGAAATCAGAAAAGCTCTTACACTTATTGTCAGCCTTGTCTGTGTGTCAGTTAGTTCCGAGATTTTGTACTTCCAGAGGTAATATAGAGTGTTGGACAAGTGAATTTATCTGCAGGTACACTCTATTTAATTCTGGTAATTGATTTTTTTTTCTTCTTGCGAGTTAAGGTTTTATTCATAAAAAAAAGACCTACACACGCACATTGGGCGCGGCGAGGTGTCAACTCTATTTTTTCAAGATGTTTATTTACTAAAAAGATTTCCACTTTCCAGAGCATTTTTTTCTCGTTCTAAGACTTTGCGCTACATACAGCTTCCTGTAAAACACTCTTATCAACGGCATTTTATAACTGAGAGAAGGAAATTATCCTACGTCTTGGCGACAATTAATTCCCAGGAAAATCGTTCAATCATCGGTACTGGTTCCTGCGTTCAGTTATAACTGGTTTCCCGACGTCTTAAAAGGAAAGCCCACACGCGACTAACACGCATTTAAAAGCAGTTTCTAGTTTTTTTATCTTTTCAATGTTTGTCGACGTAGAAACACTGAAAAAGACTTTATAGTATCCGTGAATGGAGGGAAAAACAGCAATTAATATTTAAAATTTTCTATAATGATTCCTTCTATACACTCACACACACACTCAAAACATATATATGTATGTCGGTGCGTGTACGTAGATTTAATAGCCCGGAAAATAAAATATGTGTAAGTGCTGGGTGTAATTATATTATGTTCATACATACACGCGTAATATAGTGATATTCCAAGCGTAGCTTAGATGTGGCATAAAGCCGAATCTAGGGGGATGCCGAGTGAGGATCGAACTCAAAACTCGCACTTAGCCCAGGGTGCTAACCATTACAACACCTCCAGGGGCCTTAACACGCGTATTATAAATGCACTCATATTTTAACGCGGGAAAATGACAGTCATCCTGCAGTGGCAATAAATAAATATATATAGAAAATGGTAAACAATATAATTGTATTCATGCATACATATATACATATATATATATATATATATATATATATATATATATATATATATATATATATATATATATATATATAAATTTACAAGCGGATAGAATCCAGGTAGAGCTCATTGTCCAGGACAGAGTAAGAATATAATAAAAAGGCTTAAACACTAATATTCCATGGTTATAGTTTATTACATTGGAATCGTAATGACGATCCAATTCATTAGACTTAGATGTAATAAATGTCATAAATTATAACCGTGGAATATTAGTGTTCAAGCCTTTTTATTATATATATATATATATATATATATATATATATATATATATATATATATATATATATATATATAATCTCACGATGGTCGATTTGAAAAGTGGCCGAAAACCATAACACGGGTAGACCCAAGCCTTGTGATTGGGTAGATGGAACTCTTGAAGGCCGTCGATCGCTGTGTTATCACAAAGCCACAAGACATCGTGTGCCGAGGGGTTGAGCGTGTTGGCCAAACTTGTTCAAATTGTTGATCCCGCTGGATAAGACGCTCTCTCCTAGAAACTATAAAGGTTATAATGTCTGCTCATAGTTTCAGTATGAAACACGGGTGGGCTCTGTGGATGTTAAGCCAACCGAAATGTGACTGAGCGAACGTCTGTAATAGGGATTGGCTTAGCCGCCCTAGTGGGCGGGTATCTTCGAATACGAGTGGCTAGCTTATATATATATATATATATATATATATATATATATATATATATATATATAGTAACAGTAAGTTGGATAAGTCATATTCTTATATATATATATATAGTAACAGTAAGTTGGATAAGTCATATTCTTATATGTATATATATATAACAATATGACTTATCCAACTTACTCTTACTATTTATACAACAATAAATTGGATGTCATATTCTTATATATATATATATATATATATATATATATATATATATATATATATATATATATATATATATATAAACACATAACAATTTGACTTATCCAACTTACTCTCACTATTTATTTATTGTTACTATTACTATCTATTGTGTGTGGGTTTACACACACACACACACACACACACATATATATATATATATATATATATATATATATATATATATATATATATATATATATATGCGCACACACAATACAAACACACATATACGTATGTTTGTATGTGTACACGGGTAAACGTGTGTGCATGTGTGCGAGTGTGCGTGTCTACAGAGGCGGAAATATTCGTTTGTACGCTGCCATTCATTTATTACTTAATCGATGTGAAATTTTCAACCAATATATTATATACATTGATATCGACATAGTTAATGCTTGATAAATATTTGTTGTTCCACATAAATACTTTTTTCCTCTTTAGGCATTTGACGTATTGATTCATTTCTGATAGATAGATAGATAGATAGATAGATAGATAGATAGATAGATAGATAGATAGATAAATATTGCCCTTGTCTTCTTTTTCTCTTCGAATTACTTTTTTTATATATATTGCTTATCTATGCATATAAGATACGCGTTGTGAATTACAACACGGAAGACGGAAATTGTGGTCATAGTTTAGATTCCAAGCGGTTAGCTGTTAGAAAGGAGAAATGGCACGAATCTTCATTTGTTTACATCTTAGTCAGATAGCTTGAGAAAATATCTCATCACTGGTATGTCACGCTATTGTGAAGGAAGGGAGTGTTTGAACGAGAAGTTTGAGAACAAAGCACACTCCCATTATATAAGCAGTCAAGAATATCCAAAAGATGGTCGTCTAAATGTCATCCATGATAGTTTTGCATATATATATATATATATATATATATATATAATAAACAGAAGGTTAATGGTAGTCAGAGTTGAATAAGAATAGGAAATAGTAGTATTAAAAAGTGCTCAATACACGTGTGAAAAAAAAAATAAAACTAAAAACATGTGGAGATTTTAACTTGAAAAATTAGTCAGTTGAAGCCGCTACCTTGGTTTCAACCTTACGGTATTCGATATTTGTCAAATGACCTATTAACGCTTTTTATTAAAAAACAAACAAAAAAAAAACTAAAGTACGCTACATTTTATTATTTTCAAAAATAAATAAACACACGCAGGAGGAGGAGAAGAAGAAGAAGAAGAAGAAGAAGAAGAAGAAGAAGAAGAAGAAGAAGAAGAAGAAGTGTGTTGTAGATGTATAGATGTGGGGTTAATGAATTTTTTATAAAAATAAATTTGTCCTGATGTTTAAAGTATATATATATATATATATATAGATAGATAGATAGATAGATAGATAGATAGATAGAAAACGAAAGAAAGAGAGATATGTTTGTAAACAGACAACATAAACAAAGAAAAAACGAAAACTTAACCAACGCGTTTCCTCCTCTCATGGACATTATCAAAGCAAATATAAGGATTTTATTTTGCAACAAGTATTTATATACAAAAGTAAAGATGTTATTTTTCAGAAATGAATATATTTTAATGAATATACTTTAGATTAACTGAATGTTAATGTAAATTGAGAAAGATCCTAAGTGATGTAATTTAATGTTTAATAAAGTGAGTAAATGTTTAATATTTCGAAATAATAGGTTTTCAATTTAACTGTTTTCTTTTAACTTTTAAAAGTATTTATTGTCAATTATGTTCGCTTTAAAAAGAAGTATTTCTTTTAGCAAAGGAGATATTTGAAAAACTCCTGGGCGTAGATTTATATTTTATAAACTTTTCATAGCGACACTTTCAAGAATTTTCTAAGTTACTTTCTCTTTTACTAAGTGTGACTTTCTTTAGATTGAAATTGTGGTTGACCTTATTTCTATGTATGACTAATTTGATAGATAGTTGTATATAGGGGTATATAGGGTTTGTCCTGATGTTTAAAGTCGACGATATCTTTGGTGGAAGATTGGTCACTATTGGAGAGGGAGGATTTTTTAATTATAGTCAGTGGTACGAAGATCTCATGAAGCGTGAAACTGCAGAAATATGCAGTTTTTTTTTATATTTCCAAACTATCATTCACACACTCTCTCACTCTATCTCTCTGTCTCTCTCTCTGTATACATACATACATATATATATATATATATATGTGTATATATATATATATATATATATATATATATATATATATATATATATATATATATATAGGTGTGTATGTGTGTCCGCGCTTGCGCCAATGCCTTCACTATCGAAAGACTTAAATTGACAATTATTTTGGTTATACTATAGATGGTGAGCTATCCAAAGATCTGAACCTATTTTTCATCCTCGGCCGAGAACTTTATACATACATATATATATATATATATATATATATATATATATATATATATATGTGTGTGTGTGTGTGTGTGTGTGTGTGTGATGTCTTAAACAGTAATATTTTCATCAATCACCTTATCTCTCTGTCTTTTATTCTCTCTCTTTCTCACACTCTTGATCTATCCGTGTACTCCCTTCATAGGCACATGCAAACACGCGCGCGCACACGCAAACACCTACACACACACATATATGTATATATGCATGTATGTAACATACATTGATTTATGCAGATATATTAACACAATTTCGTAATGCGAATTTTACAAGTACGCCAATTTACAGTTTGTTGCAAATCTTTGTACTGCGGAATAGGTGACTAGTGTTTATAATTTTGGCTTTCATCTCGGTTCAATGATAGGAAAGCAAAATGAACATCGCACTAGGTTCACCTGACAACACCTGCCCAGTGAGATGTTAAAAGTGGTTCTGCATCTTCTATTATTGTCATAGCTTCGATTTCCGCTGTAGCCCGATACCAAACAAATTGCTACACGATGTAGCTAAAAAGGCGAACGTAGAAACTCTCTATCATACTCTCTCATTCCAGGCATTTCTTGCTCGGCGTAGCATAATCATTCCTCTATTTGATTTTGAAAGCTTATTTAATCATATATATATATATATATATATATATATATATATATATATGTATGTATAAAGATATATGTTTGTATATATATATATATATATATATATATATATATATATATATATATATATATGCATACGTATATATAAGCACATGTATATACATATATATGTGTATATATATATATATATATATATATATATATATATATATATATATATATATATATATGTAGGGGAAGGTGTTTGTGTATGTGAAAAGTTACATTATTCCTGTGAATAAAGTGAATAAAGAAATATCATTGATTATCGGTTAATTGGAACGTTTGCTTCAGGCAATCAGTCGGCAATGAGGCAATGTATATACGTGTGTAGACGTATACATATAAACGTGGTATAATGCTTTGCATAGGTTGTCTCGCTGAGAAGTGAGGTCGGTCCTCATTGGATGCTCCATACATTCGGCCTTGTAGCTTGCATAACCAGCGCTTAGTATACATATATGTATACACACACACGCACACACACATACATATATATATATATATATATATGTGTGTGTGTGTGTGTGTTTATTGAAATTGAAATATATACGTATATATGTACTCGTAGCTTAATCCGGACATAACATGCGGATTTTTTTTTTCTAATTTTCTAAAAATCAAAGTAGTATAACAAGTCTACGTATTGTACTTGTAAAATCTTTTGCAGCGCAATTAAGAAATAATCTTTCTCAACTATAATTCCCCACAAAGGACAATGAACGCATGTGAAGACTTAATAAACCTCATTTAGCTATTTACACAATCTCTCTATGTATGCTATGCCTTCTTTTCCTCTGCATGTCTTGCCTTAAATCTTACCTGTGAGTATCAAATTTCTAAGCTTCCTTTCCTCATTAGGTGCTTTATAAATTTCAACTGTCTATTCCACCGATGTTAATTATGTTTTCTTTTCGTTTCCATTTTCTCTAAACCTTCGTTGGTGCTAATATGTTCAGTCCATAGTATTCCCGGCATAATTCTGTAAAACAACATTTTCAATAGAACGAGAAATATATATAGAGACTGTCTATTGAAATATATATATATATATATATATATATAGGGAAAAATTTATAGTTGTTCCAACGAGAGAAAAGTGTTGGAAAAGAAGAGAGATACCGCAAACCTTTTTTGTTGTTTTTTTTTTGTTTTTTTTTTGTAATGTGGATTTTAAAAAATATATAGATTATGCTTTATTTTTCATAATTTTGCAAAATGATTGGTGTATACGGAATGAATTCCAATAACCAACAATTACTATTCTTAAAAGAGTGCTCAATACAGAGTAGAGCAGGTATTTACATTCAACATTATCACTTGATAAGACACCGGAGGTGTTGAAACAGAATGGCTATTTTTGTAGTGATTTTATAACATATTTATGTTATAATTTTTAAATAAATAATTATATATATCCGTAATATTATTGGCGTATCGGCATCAATCACTTTCTCACCGCCGTAATGTAGTTTTCTTTTCTTCTTTTTTATAAATGCTTTCACAGTAAGTGTTCAAAAAACCTCTTCGCTGTGGTACCTTGACATTATTAATTTAAGCGAAGTACTAGATTGGCAGCAAGGTATCATCAATTCACAGTTGAATTGGCCGCTAGATGCAACTGTAAGTTCTATGCTGACAGTTTCTTCTCTCGCATATCTCACTTGTGGAACTCATACTTTCCAGCGAACTTTGATCATAAAAAATGTAAAGGTAATATCAATCGTTATGCTCTGTTTCCTTGATTACTCTTCTATTGTTCTCGACCTTTAATATTTTTTTATTTATTCTTTCGCACTTAGCATCTTTCTTGTTTTAGTAACACTACTGCCTTGCATGGCATGATATGATCAATATATATATATATATATATATATATATATATATATATATATATATATATATATATATATATTCAATTAAAAGGTGCAAATATAATTTATAAATTCATGAATCATTCATACAGAAAACTATATAAATATATATACAAAAATATATTTGTTTTTTGTATGAATGATTCATGAATTTATAAAATATATATATATATATATATATATATATATATATTAGCGTCAACAAATATTCCTGTGGTTATGTCATGGGATCCTCGCTGTTGCATAATATATAGACTTGTACTTAAGTGTCACATACGACACAAAGATAAAAAGTAAACGAGGTTGTCGGATTGCATATATATATATATATATATATATATATATATATGTGTGTGTGTGTGTGTGTGTGTGTGTGTGTGTGTTGACAATGCCAGTATAGGTCTTCTTGCTGTTTGGAATAGCTATTCAAATGAGGTAAATCTGGATTTGTATTCTATGTAATTTATATGCTCTGTTATAATAAATACATTGAGCTCTTTTTGTGGATCAGTTTTAATATTTTATATTATTAAGATTTACTTGGATTATATACCAACGGATTATTACCTGTGTGTGTGTGTGTGTGTGTGTGTGTTTCTGTCCGTGTGTTTCTGCATCATTAGAAAGCTAAAGACAGAGAAAGACTGAAATGGAAATAATGTAGCCGGAGAAGTCAAACCTGTACAAAAGTGTAAGTAATAAATACAGAAGCAAAGAAAGCAAGGAAGATAAAATATGGTATATTAAAGACAGACAGAGCCTATTCTAATTAAACTGTCAGACAAATTTATAAATAAATAAATAGATAATGATAACGTGATATATGATCAGGGTTGACCATTCAAATGTGATCAAATTCAAAGTGAGCAACAAGAAAATCAGTTTTGGAAATTCCAAACACGCATACAAATTCTGCAATGATTCTGCTTCCTTTCCTTTTCTGACAGATACAAAAAACAAAATGGAATATGCAAAAAAAAAAAAAAAAACTATCAAGTTCTAAATCGTCAACGAGACTGAATTAAAGGCTTTTTAGTCTTTATTCTTTCTATCCTTTTTTTGAATTTTAAACCAATTTATTTGATCATTCAGAATTTGGTAATGAACAATAGAAAGCTGAAAGGAAAGAAGGAAAGACGTGGTTGGAGGAAGAAGAAAATGGATGACAACGTAATGGGATTTTTTTATTAAATGCATAAATAAGGGTAACTATTGGAAAAAGAAAGAAGACTGATTGAAAGAATTCTGGTTCGAATGAAAACCGCTAACTGAAAGGATACATAAAATAAAATAAACGAAAGAAATATCAATTTAAATAGTTCATATCCTAAGTATAGCATTTTCTGACACAAAGCCGAAATTACTGGGTACCTAATATGGACTGTCTATACTGGCATCAAACAACATGCATGCGGATAGAGAATGAGTTCAGCAGATATATACAAAAATAAAACGGGGCGTACGACAAGGATGTGTCTTCTCACCGGACTTATTCAACCTATACTGCGAAACAATTCTATGAAAAATGCAAAGCCTACCGGAATTCTGCACTGGCGGCCACAATCTTACCAACATAAGATATGCAGATGACACAGTACTGATAGCAATCACAAAACCTCCTACAGAAGTTAACAAAGGAGAGCGAGATAAAAGGACTATGCATAAACTACAAGAAGACATGGTCACCAGTCAGAGGATGAGCCCGAAATGCGATTTACAGATCGGAGACACTAAAATCAAGCAGGTGGGGAAATTTAAATATCTAGGGAGTGTTTTGACAGAGCACGGCATATGCGAAGCTGAGATCCGTAGACGTATTGGGATGGCCAAAGACGCATTCCAAAAGCTAGGCCGTATATTACGAGTCGGGTGGATTTCTTTGGTAACAAAAAAAAAGCACTGAGCTGCTACGTGATATCTATCCTCCTTGTCGGCAGCGAATGTTGGACTATCTCCTCAAAAATGAAGAAGAGACTCGAAGTAACGGAGTAATGGTTCTACAGAAGGATGCTAAGGATATCATGGACCGAGCGTGTGAGCAACGATGAGGATTTAGAGAGAATGCAAACAGAGGTAGCTCATACTTAACATCAGGACGAGGCTGCTGAAATTTCTGGGAGACGTCATGAGAAAGGAGGGCCTGGAGAATCTGATACACACAGGTCGAATAGAGGGAAAGACTGACAAGGGAAAGCAATGCATGGCATACCTAGCGGGCTTAACCGAGTGGATGACAGAACATGGCCTGTGGGAAGTAGCAAAGGGACAAAACTTATTGTGAGCAACAAGAGATAGGGAGAAGTGGAGAGCCATGATCGTCTACGTCTTGAAGAAACACGGCACATAAAAGAAGAATGTGGACTTAAATTAAACAAGTAGTAATCGTTTTCGAAATAAGAATATCTGCTATTGCTTCCTCGTAAGACACTATTTCATTGTTTGGTTCTGTCTGGCACAAGGCCGTAATTTCGATGTGCCTAATGTGGATTGAAGTCAGTATTAATTTCCAAGAAATGTTTATTAATTATTTGTTTATATTGACGCAACTATTAGTTATTTAAAGTTTAGAGCAGTGTAAGACCATATTATTGATTTACCATTGAGTAACTTCACTAGAAATATGTTCTGAGCTATCTTCATCCAGAGTAAAAAAAGCTAGTAAAGTATGGCACAAGATTATGGTTGCGGAAAACTATGGAGAAATTAATCTCACTTATCATCTTCATAATTTTCACGCTGCAATAGGCGACCTCTTTTCTTACCTAAATTAGTTTATTTAGCCTAGCATGGGGTCAAATCTAATGGATGCAGAAGATGAAGATTGTGTTGCGTGGAGCATGGGCATCTGAACCATTGTTTTTATCTGAGCTCAAACAATGACCAGTGGTAACCTTCCCAGCTACGTGACATTCCTATTATCAATTCGATATATCAATAAAGTTAGCGATAAAAAAGAGAATGAATCGATTTACAATTACGTTAAACATGCCATTAAGTACAACAATTAAAAATTCCTTAAACAGACCATTAAATATAGCCATTAACTGTGCCCATAAATAGAACCATTAACCCTTTGAGCCCTGCGTTCCTGAGAAATTTTACAAATAGGGGTATGAAGAGAATCAGGCTGGTTGGATATAATTTGCTAAAATACATCAATTATAAGCTGATAAGTATGCGTTGTAATCTAGTAAGGGTGACTGAATGAGGAATAACCAAAAACAGAGGTTGCAAACGAAATGGAAATCTTTATAACATCAACAAAATAAAATACTCACCAGCGGCGTGAACAGATAAACCACTGCAAGTGGTGGACTACTTAGACAGCGTATTACTCCCCATTTACAATAGTGTCCAACGTATTTATGAGGATTGGGACATACCAATTAGTGTTCATAGGTTCGGTAGATAGATAGATAGATAGATAGATAGATAGATAGATAGATAGATAGATAGATAGATAGATAATGAAAACACTATGGTAAATAAATGAGGATATGGTAATCAATACACTCGGATATAGAAAGTAAGATATATATCATAAATAGATAGTGTTTTAACCTAGAAAGGGTTGCTGAATGAGGAATAATCAAAACGGAGGTTGGGAATGAAGTTGTAATCTTTATAACATCAACAAAATACAATACTCGCCAGCGGCGTGAAGTAGGTAAACCACTGCTAGTGATGGACTAAACAGCATATTACTCCTCACTTACAATAGTGTCCAAAGTATTTATGAGGATTGGGGCATACCCATTAGCGTTCATAGGTACAGTATATAATAGTATGGTAGTCTGTCATCAATTAAAGATTTAAATGCACCAATCAAACGAAATAAAAAGTTTGCCAAAGCAAGGGCGAAAAGCGCAATGAGCAATGAAGGCAACAATATACTGACATTTTGGAAGCAAGAGAGAGTCGTTATGAATAAGCAACAGAAATGATGAACAGGATGGAATTACATATGAGGAGGAGAGAAGAATGGAAAATGTACAGGCAAATGAAAATGTCATCGACATGAATGAGATAAAATTTGTTACAAAAATTGAATAAAGTCAAGAAGTATTTTCGAACCATAAAGTCAGCAGGACATTAAAATAACACACGATAGAAAGCAGGGATGCCTAGCGTATGGTAAGGATTAGCTTTAGCAGATGTACATTGATCGATACTGTTCCGTTTAACAAAGGCAGGATATTCATATCGCGAACATAATTTTTACATACATCCGCGTGATGGTGATGAACGCGAGGCTGCACGGCTGTATCAAGTCCGAATGCAGCCGAGTCATCCAAACTTTTCTGCTGTTTATCGATTCAGGCTTTATAGGACCAAAAACTATCGATTTTTTAATGAATTCCTATGTTGGACATATGTTTGATTTTGGAACATATGTCTATATGGGCATTTTACCATGTTGTGGAGTCAGGAGCCCGCCCCAATAGTTTGTAAAAGTATTTATGCATTATATATTGTACTGCTGTACACTTAACAGTGTTTACCGTAAACTTAATAATTAATATTATATATAAAACATACGGTATATCCCTGATATTGATGACTTTAATTCATAAATGTAACATATCTTAAAACTATATTTTATCATGTGTGTGAGCGCATTAAGAAAATGGAGAATCTAATGCGTTCATTTCATTGTAGCTTCAGCTTATAAAAATATTTTGATATGTCAAATGATATTTTCATTTACCTGTACATTTTCCTTTCTTCTCTTCTTCTGATATGTACTTTCATCCTGTTCATCTTATCTGTTGCTTATTCACAACGACTCTCTCTTGCTTCCAAAATGTCAGTATATTGTTGCCTTCATTGCTCATTGCGTTTTTCGCCCTTGCTTTGGCAAACTTTTTATTTCGTTTGATTGGTGCATTTAAATCTTTAATTGATGACAGACTACCATACTGTTATATTCTGTACCTATGAACGCTAATGGGTATGCCCCAATCCTCATAAATACTTTGGACACTATTGTAAGAGGGGAGTAATCGAGGAGGGTTATCGGCAAGAAATAGGATTGACGAAGCGAGTTCAAATTCAGCATAGGTTGTTAGTTTGATTATGGCGTAATTTGATAATCTGATTCTATACAAACATTTCCTGTTGCGTTGTTATAATTGTTCATTTTACAAGCACAAATTCAAACAGAGAGATTCCCCATTAATGTATTCTTCTTATCTACGATAACCTGAATATTTTTCCTCCGATGTTTGATACACATACATTAAACAATATTTAAGTTCAAATGTCTTTTATATTCTTTTAGTTGCAACGTTCTGAAATAGCGTTGGCAATTTTTATGGTAAGGAAATATTACCATTCTTCTCAAGCCATGTACTTTTCAGAACACAGGGTGAATAATAGCTCTCCATAACTTCCTGTCTTTTAAAGCCCTAAATAATTATTTTAACATTTACCATCCATTTTTGCGTTTTTTTTCCTGATATTCATTCACGCTAACTGTTAAGTAGGTTACTCCCTGTTTCTTCTGTTTTCTCTTGCCTTCAGTGTCATGAGGATATTAGACTTTCTAGGCCTTCTTTCCTAAATTTTCCTCGAAATTACAACTTTCGCTTTTTGATTTGCTCAACAGCTGATACTGAAGTAAAAAATCGACACATAGAGAAGAAACATTTGAATTAACAGTTTTATTAGGAATATTATCTATTAATACTGAGAGTCCGTTAATAATATGATATTCTGCAACCAATTCATACCTTATAATGTCTTTTCCGGTAAATCTAAAATAAGTTCTTCCACAGTACGTAATATGAGGATTTGCTTTGTGAATTTTTACATATATATATATATATATATATATATATATATATATATATATATATATATATATATATATATTAGGTTGGTGCAAAAATAATGGTGTTTTGCTTTTGAAGTTGAACGTCAAAAAACGACTATTTTTGCATCAACCTAATATATATATATATATATATATATATATATATATATATAGATAGATAGATAGATAGATAGATATAGATATATATACATATATATATACACATATATATATATATATATATATATATATATATATATATAATACATATATATATATATATATATATATATATATGTATATATATATATATATATATATATATATATATATATATATATATATATATATATATACATTCCCCAGAGGATAGAATCCAGGTAGAACTCAATGTCCAGGACAGAGTACGAATATAATATAAAAGGCTCAAACACTAATATTCCATGGTTATAATTTATTACATTGGAATCGTAATCACGATTCAATTCATCAGGCCTACAAATTCAAAACGAAATCGGAAAATATAACTCCGTGTATAAAAAACAAAATTTTAGTGAGAGTGTATGTGTGGGAGTTCTTTTTGAATTTATAGGTCTGATGATTTGGATCGGGATTACGATACCAATGTAATATATTATAACCATAGAATATTAGTGTTTGAGCCTTTATCTCATATATATATATATATATATATATATATATATATATATATATATATATATATATATATATATATTGAGGAATGGGAGAGCCAAGTTTGAATTCCAGTTGAATCGGTTACATTCACTTACGTGCTAATAACTTTGGGAAAGTTATGAATCTCCCGAGTTATGGGTAACTAGCAGGACAGACTGGAGTCTATAGCCTTGTCGACTGTCAGCTGATGTAAGAAAAGAAAAACTCTGAATTCAAAACCTGCGGGGAGCCGTTTGGGGACCTTGTGGCACGTAGTGCACAAGGTTTCTGTATTCGGCCCTTCAAAAAGTGTGATTGGTTCTGCACAAAGCCTTCGCCATCATAATCAAATCATATGTCCAGGCGTCTGGATGTCGGTTCCTAGAAACTGTGTTGGTTGAAACTCATACGTCGATAAACGACGGGAGAGACCAGCATATATATATATATATATATATATATATATATATATATATATATATATATACTCTGAATTCAAAACCAGCGGAGGGTCGTTTGGGGACCTTGTGGAACTTTACCACTATAATCAATATGTCAGTTGTCTTCCTGTCGATTCTTAGGAACTGAGTGGACTGACCCGTCATCATATGTCAACAACGGGAGAATCAACCACGATATATATATATATATATATATATATATATATATATATATATATATATATATGTATATTAGGTTGGTGCAAAAATAATGTCGTTTTCTCATATAGTAACCTATGTGAAAAAACGACATTATTTTTGCACCAACCTAAAGTAAATAAAGGTAATAAAACCATTGCTATATAATCCAAGTGGATCCTTGTTATATAAAATATTAAAACTGATCGACAAAAAGAGCTTACTATATTTATTATTACCGAGAAAATAATTAGCACACAATAAAATCTAAAATTACATCATATAGAGAATAGACTTATTTCAACCGACGAAAAATTCAATATTCAACCCGGTATAGACTGAGTTCGTGTCGGACTTAGAAATTTAACTGTGGCAGCTGGAAAAAATTATAAAAGCTAATGCAGAACTTATCCATTTCATTGTTTCAATCAGAGTATATATATATATATATATTAGATGTACTTCGGCAGCAACTTATTATTTGTCTAGGTTTGTTTAAATACAGTTTGAGATTTTTCTTCCGTTCGGGCTGTTTTCTGTTTGTTTCCTGTTAGAGTCTGAGATAATTTATAAAATGCCATACAATTGATTTTGGTTTCGTAAGCTATTATGAAACTAATTTTATATGGGTTAATATGTTTGTGTCATGCAAAAACCAGCATAGAACCTCAAGGCACAGCAATCGACGCAATAACGCAGTTTTCTTCTTTCATTCCGACTGGAAGACGCCAAACTAGCAAACAGAGATTAACGGTTTTAATATTAGAAAAATAAAATATAAAATAAAAACAAAGATCTGTTTTTCTTTCTAATTTAAAGACGCCTACTTAATTACCAAACAAAGGTGAAATCTTTTGTCTTTGAGTTATTAAGTTTAAAGAAAAATTACGGTAGATGTCGCAGTGTTGCCGTGTAGACTAGTCCTTCGTCAAGAATTAACGTGTGTTGTAGTGAGTTAACTGAGAAATGTTCCGTTTAACAATGGCAGGATGTTCGTAAGCAGTCAGACACGATTTTTACATACGGCCGCGTTAATGATAATGGACGCGAGGCTGCACGGACGTATCAGATTGTGTTTCCAGACCAAAGGCAGTACAGTCATCTAATCTTTGCTCCTGTTTATCATCGCGTTGCTAAAACAGGATCCGTGGCAATGTTTATAAAAATTATTTGGGGATTTAATCTTGGATTGTACATTTAACTGCGTCTATCGTAAACTTTAAACTTAACAACCCTAAAACGAAGGATTTACGGACATATGCTTATATGGGCTTTTGTCTTTGTTTTGGTATGAGGAACGCGTGTGTATGTGTGTGTGTGTGTGTATTTAAGCACATATTAATAAGACAAAGTTAATCTCGAAGTAGCAACATATTGACACATGCTCTAGTGTTCTATGATCAATGGCAGAGCCAAAATATTATTTTTAGTTTGTTTACCTGACTATGATGAATAACTCTACTATGACATATTGGGTTAGCCTAGCGGTGAGGTCATCGGCAAGGTTTTGGGCGTATGAAACTCTAGTTGTAGCTGATCGACAGGTCGCCACTCTGTACATGCTATGTCTTAGATGTGAAGGTCTGAACTAGTAGTACAACAGAATATATAGCTCACCAGAACATTTTGTATGTAAATAGCGATAGAGTAGTAATAGGCTGGTTGCATTGCGTTTGTGAATAAAAATAAGGCTTTGACAATTCTTCGTTCATAAGGCTTCGTAAAAGCTTTTGAAATCTGTCATGGTGGGAAAGTGAATATTGGACAAGTCCTGCCTATATATGGAATCATTTAGCCATTTTTGGGTTGGTCTCACACAGTTAAAGATAGAGAATGGCAGATTATGTCAGATGTTTTCTAGAGCTGTGCAAGAAACCGACAATTTTTTCCAGAATCTTAAATGATGGATTGTATTTGTGAGTTTCAATTGTTGTCATTTTATCTCCAGTGGAGGACATGAATTGCAATAGGTTTCAAAACTCAAAAACTGAATCACTACGATTTAAAAAAAAAACAAAACAAAAAAACAGAAAAGATATTGCATTATCCAGTTATGAAGGTCGATATCCAGAAAATTCACGCTCACAGATGCCAGTTGAAGACGAAGTTTTGACAGAAATAATCCTCATAAACACTTGGAATACTATACTATATTCAACTTTGTTGATCTTTTCTTCACTTCACCCAAGAGTGTGATCAGTCTTCATACGATCACTGTATCCAACACGCACCGCAGAAATATATAAGTTGAAATATTGAGACGAAAATAATCCCGGATATATATATATATATATATATATATATATATATATATATATATATATATATATATATATATATATATATAAGGTATTTTTATGTTTATACATAAAATATACAAATATTTAAGTAAATGATCTGTTTTATAATAAACAACATTTACCGGCCTAAATGTCCAAGAAACTTTTCAATCCGAGAGAAGCTGTATCCTATACGGAACCGTCCTATAGCCTGACGTGCCTTTAACGGTTTCGGCCACAGAGGAGCGTTCGGCTAGCAAAGGTCGATTTTACTGTCTTTAAAATTTAATCTTCCATGAGTGTATCGCGTACATTCATATCTGATCATAGTGTATCGAATGTAAACAAATTATGAAATGGACAAAGTCCGACAATTAATTTAAAACATTTTCATGTTTATACATTCTTTTTATAGATACAAATATTTAATTAAATGCTCTGTTTTATAATAAACAGTATTAAACAACATTTACCGGCCTTAAAATAATTGTTGAACTTTGACCATTTCATAATGTGTGGCGTCATATATATATATATATATATATATATATATATATATATATATATATATATATATATATATATTGAGGCAGCAGACCTTCCTTTATGCATGTTTCATTAAAAACGACAGACAAGGAACTACGGTTAAGTTTTTATTTAATTTTTTTTGTGTTCGAACAAGACCTTTCTTTTCTGAACAATGGGTGTGTAAGAATTGGCCAAATGTTTTATATTTCCGACCGCTTTAGGCTAGACCTTTAGCCAATCTCAAGGATGATTCGATTTGTCAGTTTAATTGAGTGTGTGCGTTCTGTGTATGTCTTAGTGTGTGGTAGGGATGTTTTTAATTTCCAAATATGGTTAGCACATTGTGGCTTTGTTCGTAGTTAATATTGTTAAGGGTTGGCTTTTTGTTTTTTATTATTAAAGCTTCCATTATTTTTAGTCTTTTTTGCAGGTGGATGCAGTTAATATATTTGTATTTTCTACTACTATATTTCTAATAGAGTCTGGTAAATTTGTGTGTGTTTAAATGGGTTCTAATTTATGAGTCCGGTAATAAAAACTTGTTAAACCAATCCGGTATTCTACTGTCGTTTTTGATAATTCACTTACAACAATAAGTATTTATAAATGTAAAAGACAATAGGAAAACTGTAATGGTTACCAACACGTTTCGTCCAATGTGGACTTTGTCAAGGCAAAACACGAAATGAATTTATTAAACCAAGTAACTAATAATAAAAAAAACAAAAAGCAACTGGAAGAATACAGAGAACGCTATTTTCATACTGTTAACTGAAATTACGTCAATTACTGTCACGTGTGGAAATATTGTTTTTATTGCTGTTAACGGATTCAAATATAAAGTGCCCATTATAATAATATTTGAAGTAAGAAGTATTTATGCTAATAATATTTTTTAATTAGGGCATTAAAACCTTAATTTATTCACTAATTTTTTATAAAAAAATAAGAATTTAGAGAACGCTATTTTCATACTGTTAACTGAACTGACGTAATTTTCAGTTAACAGTATGAAAATATCGTTCTGTAAATTCTTCCAGTTGCTAAGGACATTTTATTTTGCTATTATTAGTTACTTTATTTAATAAATTCATTTCGTTTTTGTCTCAAAAAAGTTCACATTGGACGAAACGCGTCAGCTACCATTACAGTTTTCATATTGTCTTTTACATTTGTAAATACTTATTGTTGTAACTGAATTATCAAAAACGACAGTACCGGATTGGTTCAACAAGTTTTTATTACCTTTTGGTACAGAACATAATATAGAATGTAAACTAGGGAAGAATTTTTAGCTGTGAATGACTAGCTGTTTCTTCAAAAGCTATTACTGCTACTGCTCTTCCTGCTACTCCTCTTCATGTAGGAGTATTTTTATGTCTTTCGTCCAACGGCCGAATTCAAATTGTAGGGGAATATTCTTTCTTACAACACTTATATAAATCCAAATTATTATTATTATTATTATTATTATTATTATTATTATTATTATTATTATTTAGGCATCAAGATAATTTAACTTCTTTCCGATGACGTTAGACAACCTTTCTGATAAATTGGTTATTCTATTTCAAAAGAACGATTACAAGTATAATCGATGAATTCCTCAAATATTTAATACCACGAAATGCTTAGAACCGTTGACCTGACAAGGTTGGTTGCATAAAAGAAGACGAGGAATTGTCCGGACTTTACAACTCTTTAGAAAACTCAGAATCTCGATAGCTATGCATTAAGATTTTATCCAGATTCCATCAGCTCGTAATAAAGAACGGTTTTTGTATGACACCAGACAGGCAAAACTTTTCCTTAGGCTATTAGGTTCAGATAGATAGATAGATAGATAGATAGATAGATAGATAGATAGATAGATAGATAGATAGATAGATAGATAATTATAATGAAAGGACTGAAATAGAAAGAAATGACTGAGATTATATACATAGAGAGACATGAAATGATTGGATTGGACACAAAAAAAATTCAGATAGATATACAGATACGAAAAGACTGAATATATATATAGAGAGAGAGAAATAGATTTAAAAGGATTAATATAGATATAAATAACCCTAGATATGAAAAAATCAGATAGATTGATTTGAAAGGACTGAGATAGCTAAATCCGAAAAGCGTGAGATACATGAAAGGATTGAGATAGATATGAAAAAAACTCAAATAGATAGATAGATCTGAAAGGACTGAGATACATACGAAAAGACTGATATATATATATATATATATATATATATATATATATATATTAAAGAAAAACAGACCACTTTAAGTTACCATTATAATAATTTATTTCACCAGAGCCTTTTAAAGGACGCCAGATCATCAGATAGCACTTCCAAAAATGAAACGAAAAATGAAATTAAAATTGATGGGCAGTGTAAGTTTTTATAATTTAACAGAGAGTGTAAAAGAGATAGTTAAAGAGACATGGTAGAGTTTAGGGAGGGTTTAATTTAATATCTCTCTCAATCATACTTAGTATTGGAGGAGGAGTGACCAGACCGTAAACTATTTAAACGGTTAACTTAACGGAAGTGATATATTGAAATGGGACGGGAGAAGAGAGAAAAGAAAAAGGAAAAAGACGAGGGAAGTATAGAAAAACAGGCTGTAACTGGGTTTTAGCAATTTATGTAAAGAATAGATTTTAATGCTTTATAGTAATTTAGATGTTTAAAAAAAACCTAAGAAATTAATTTAATGCTTGCTAGCAATTTAAATATTTAACTTTTTTAAAAATATTTTATGGATTTAATATAAGTTAAATACTATATTTATTAACACATTTATAGAGAACATATTAAATTTTTTTTAAATTATAACAGTTTGTTTACTCGATCGATAGTACTTTATTAATATTGTAAAAGACAGTTACGGTAACATCTTTATCAGTTTGAATATATATATATATATATATATATATATATATATATATATATATATATATATATATCGATATGAAAGGGTTGAGATAGATATAAAGTAACTTAGATAGGTTTGCAAAAACTCAGATAGATATGAAAGCAATGGGATAGATACAGAAAGTCTGAAATAGATATATATATATATATATATATATATATATATATGATAGGATTCAGATTGATATGAAAAAATAGATAGAAATCAAAAGGCTGTGATAGATAGATAGATAGATAGATAGATAGATAATGAACAGACTGAGTAGATAGATAGATAGATAGATAGATAGATAGATAGATAGATAGATAGATAGATAGATAGATAGATGAACAGTGAGCGAGAGATTTTTGTTTGTGTGTAGAAGACGATTCAGGTAAATAATTCCACTATTTCTCCTTTGAGGAAGGTAAACTTATCGATAAATACCTGCGATATTTATTAATCAATTAATCTAGTTAGACTTACATCGATCCGTCCGTCGATCGATCGATTTAACCCTATTTCAGTGCACGAATCTCCTGGTTTTGTCTACGAATGGAATTATTCAAAATTCTCCATTTTCTTATCAATATTTTATAAAATTGATTTCCAGTATTTATTTTCTAATTTATTCAGTAATTTCTCATAAAACACGATTTTAAAATTTAAGCATTGATAAATGTCGGCATGCAAGAATGTATTCACGTATCTTTCTTTTTCTCATAAACCAAATTCATGAATAATTATATTCGACACACAACTATATGCTTATCAAGAAGACTCGCAATACATCTCTCAGACCATAGCTCAATTAGGACCCATTGAAAAATACACGGATACCTACCAATCTACGTCCGTCATTGGCATGTAAAAAACGGCTAAAAATAATGGAAGCTGCTATATATATATATATATATATATATATATATATATATATATATATATATATATGACAGAGGATGTCTGTGTGTCTATGTGTCAGTCTGTCTGTGTGTCTGTCTGCCTTTGTAATAACTTTTCACTCCAGATTCACCAAACTGATTTTGACCAAATATAACACATGCATTGTTTAATATAACAGATAGTTTCTTAGCGTAAAAATCGATAATTTAAAAAAAAAATCAATTATCGCATAAGGCGATCAAAAATCGATAAATTCAACATTTTTTCTCCGATTTCGTTCAGGTAGGTTAATTACATCATGACGAACTCAGCAATACCTCATTTTTATTTCTACGCCATTTGATTTCAACACAAATTTTGAACTAAAAACTCCCTCAATTTTCAAGCAATCTAATAAAAACTTCACTCCATAATAAGTTGATTGTTTAACAGTCATTTAAATTGACAATTGAGTCCACTCACATAGTGAATACCCTCGTAAATAGCGAAAAATGGCGATTTTTACTGGTTTATTTCTTATTTTTCGTTGATTTTTCTGCCAATTTTCATCAAACTTAAAAATTGCTTTATAAATGTATCCTCTTTTACATCCCTGGTAGCACACTAACAAAATGAATTTCAAAAACTCCAAAATAATTGCGGTCTGAAGTGGGTCTTCATGTTGCCTGTTTTAACCCTTCATGTCCTCGGCTAACTTCGACTGAATAAATACAGACTGCTTTTATTATATCAGTAACTGCTTTAATTAAAACTGTTTTTTAATGAAAGTACTTTAAAGTGATTGAAGTAATCTGATACATCTAAACATGATGCTGTTTTTGCTCCATTCTAATTGAACGCTTTTTCTGATCGACCAAGCTGCTAGTATATATAAATAAAGCTTAGTGTACGTGTGTCCATCCGTCCTTTCTTCACTCTCGGTGAACCATAAAAAACCTGAAGTAACAAGTAGAAACTACTGTAATTATACGTGATTAAAAATTAAATAAATTAAATAAAATAACACATTTAAAATTAAATTTAAATATCGAATAGATTAAAAGGTTAAGAAAAAAACAATTCTTTATTAAAGGTAATTTAAAGGTAATATAAAGGTAACTTTGATTTCGCTTTTAGTCGCAGTTTCAATTGTCTAATTAAACCGTAATTAAAACATAACTGGGCAACGGTACGCTGCTCATATGTTTTTATTCTAGCACGTGTACTCTGACGTATTCGAAATATTACATAGTTCGATCCCCTAATGTCTTTTCAGAGTGACTTTATGTGAAGCAATCATAAAGACTGGTGATTAAAAAAAAAAAACTGCGCGCAAAATAAATGTAAACAAACTACGGTGAATATCGGTTGCGTATACGAAGAAAGATTATGTCGAATTAAGGTATGGAATAAATATAAAATAATTTTATTATTTTTAAATTCTTATAACGTTTACCTACATAGGACGGTGAAGGAAAAAGGCCAAAATACCAAAAGGCCTTCAGGGTTGCAAGGGTAAAGTCGGCTGGAAATGCGGTTTCTAGGCTAGTTTTTAATAAAAATAAGACACAACATTCAATAATATCAACTAAGAACATGGTCACAATAAGCTTACAGCTTTTGCAAAATAAAAAAAAAAAAGGTCACAGCATTATAGTTATATATATTGAGCTGAAAATAAAAACATTATCACCCTTAATAATAAGTAATAGTATAGCTGGAAGCGCTCAGATATAGAGAGAGTTTTTACTCACTTCATATCCCGAAAAGTAAATACTTGTACATCCGTTTTAAGGAAGTGTAAGAATATTTGAAAAACTAATTACATTATTCCGACTGCTGTCCTCATCTTTGTTGCCATATTTATCACAACGTCCTCATCTTTGTTCGCCATATTTATCACAACGTTTCGGCCGTTGTACGCTCCGGCCTTCTTCGGGTAGTTGGAATGTCGAACTGAACCCTTTATTTCGATCGCTTGGGCAGACTGTTCTAGTTCCACGTGCCATGTCTAATGGATGTCAGTTATCAGTTATCTCCTGTTAATTCCCCTCTCCAAGTTCTCCACTGCCTTTACCAGGTATTGAACTGACAACTCTTTGGGTCCTGTCACTGGATCTAATTATTACCTTCATCCACTGTGCCATGTGTCCTGAGTTGATATTGGAGAGGTGAATTACTAGGGGATAACTGACATCCATTAGACATGGCACGTGGAACTAGAACAGTCTATCTACAGGATACTCGTCTACTAGGGCGGCTAACCAATCTCTATAGGGGATCTTTGCTCAGGCGCATTCGTGTTTATTCGAAATCCACAGAGTCCACCTGTGGTTTATACTGCAACTAATCTGAGCAGACCTTATTACAGTTTCTGGGAAAGAGCGTGTTATCTAACGTTATCAACAATTTGTAGAATACCAGCACGAGCAAAAGCCTCGGCCACGAGGACTTGTGACTTCGTGGTACCCAATTTCACTGACTTTATTTTAAACACTATTATAATGGATACATAGCATTTCTTATACGGTTGCAGCTGTAATAATGTTTGAAGTAATGTGGTGTGATTTGGGGCCAAAGGTGCCGCACGTTGGGATTGACCTCACCAGTCTGATAACATCAGGAATTCTCCTTCCTGACAAATCGACCATGGTGTGATTCGAACCCAGGTCTCATGGTCAGAATGCAAACGTCCTAACCACTTCAACATATATGTCATAGTATTTTGCAAATCCCCAAGCATCTCCAGTTATTACTTTTTTACATGAATCCATAACATCAGTATTAAGTAATAAAAGTTTTTTTTTATTCAGTGACAAGTGCCTCATGCCTCTTTTCTCCTCATAAAAACATTATTTCTAGGAATTCCTTAAGGATGTTTTCGATATTTTTGTTTATTGGAATCGCTAACCAGATGATAAGTATTTCCGATGGAAAACAAGTGATACTCTGAATGTCTGGCGAATTCAGAACTTTACATCGAAGCGCCAGATTCAAAATCTCTGATTCAATGTATTTCTCAGTTCACTTTTTACAATGTATCATTTAATACAGACAATTACACACAGCAAATTAATTATTTACTCAGGTTCCTAGAATTCATAATTTTTTTAAACACTCGACTGCTTCATTCTTTTGATTGATTCGTGTCCTACGACTTATCAACCCTTTTCAGGTTATTTAAAACCAGAAAATATTGTTTACATCGCTCAGACTGGTGTCCTCATCTTTGTTGCTATATTTCCGACATTTCGACCGTTGTACCACCCGGCCTTCTTCAGGTGATTGGAGTTTCGAACTAACCCTTTATTTAGTTAACCGGAATAGATTGTTCTAGTTCCACGTGCCATGTCTCTTCTGGGTGTCTCAATACCAATTATCTCCCTTTAACTCAACTCTCTACGTTTTTGTTCACCTGTGCTGTAGCTAGGTATTGAACTCACAACTCTCTGGGTCAAACCACTGGATTCAACCTACGCGTTTATCCACTGGGCCATGTATCCTTGAAGAGGCATGTGGAACTAGAACACTCTACCACGGTGGACGAAATAAAGGGTTCAGTCCGAAATTCCAATCAACTGAAGAAGGCCGGAGAATACAACAGCTGAAATGTCGTGAATATGACAAGATGAGGGCCACAGGCCAAATAGTGTAAATAGTATAAATAATTACAATACCTCATCTCAGAAATATAGCCAGAAAATATTATTGATTTGTAAGAGAAGAAGTGAAATCATATCTTTCCCAACGTAAGTAGTAATGAACTCGACTGGAATTCGAACTCGGCTCTCTGATTCCTTAATCCGAGCCATTATCCATTACTCCACCCTGCCTCCAATGATTTAGCGTCATCTTTCAAATCGTGCAAAACAGACATAGTAAAATTTTACTCAAAGTATTATTATTTAGGCTGAGATTAAATTGTAAACGACATCTAATCGGATTTTCTTATCTTAGGACATTCATTTTTCATTGGAAGGAATTATCTTGTATGTATATGTAGGCGGGGGTGCTGTTGAACAAAAAAGAGAATGTCGTTTCGACGCTGACCGATGTTCGTTCCGATGATTTAATGAAGAAACCTAGTTTCCTAGTTACTGAATTTTTCATAGGACGTGTAAATGGCGTACCTCATTTCACTGATTGTTGCTCAAGTGTACAAGTCATAAAAAAGATGAACGAGGAATTTCTCTGACATTGTACGTATATTGATTCGCCGGAAATATTTTCAGAAACACCGTATCTGTCGAGTGTTAGAATTGTGAGAGGGCCCATTAAAATCTCATTTTGATTAATGTACACGGGTTTAGAGTGGAATAAGTGGGAGGGGTTTCCTTGATCATATCAGAAAGACATAAAGTAGATAGATAGATAGATAGATAGATAGATAGATAGATAGATAGATAGATAGATAGATAAAAACAGTGAATACACAACAATGAGAATTACATAGATACTGTCAGTTTAACGCCTGAAGCGATAATCAGGCCAAATGAAACGACCCCCTTAAGATATAGTTTGACGATCACTTAAGACGCAAAGGAATCAATATTCAATGTATATTTCTATATCTACTGTTTATATCTCCAAATGCTCTATTACCTTTATTATGCATATTTCGAAATCATTCCCTATATAATTACACACACGCACATACACACACACACACACACACACACATATATATATATATAATATTAGTGGTTAATATATATATATATATATATATATATATATATATATATAAAGGTTTGCAAGAGGATAGAATCCAGGTAGAACAGAGTAACAATATAAAAGGCTCAAACACTAAATATTCCATGGTTGTAATTTATTACATTGGAATCGTAATTACGATCCAATTCATCAGACTTCAGAATTCAAATATATATATATATATATATATATATATATATATATATATATATATATATATATATAAAGAGAGATACAGCAAACGTTTTTGGTTGTAATGTTGAATTATTTTTTTAAATATTATGCTTTATTTTCCGTAATTTTACTACATGTGTTTCTGGTCTCCCGACCGTCATCAGGTAAAGGGTGGAGATTTCCACATATTTTTAAAAATAATTAATTTTTTATTCTCCTTATGGTTATGAACAATCCAGAGTACTTTATGCACTGAAACCAGGTTGCATCTTTGTAGTGAGTAAAATGGTTTTGTCTATATAATAAAATTATAATAAAGGAATATATATATATATATATATATATATATATATATATATATATATATATATATATATATATATATATAGGATTAATACACATATAAAATGGTGACTTAGCTGATTGATGTTATATTCAGCACCTTGACTCTAGAGTTACGTAAACAAACCCTCCAGCAATCGCTCCGCCCACTCGCTAGGAGACACATACAATCTACTAGTTATTTTCTCGTTTTATATATAATGGACATTTTATAATGAAGTCTCCTGAAGCGTGGATATAATCTCAATGAAATTCAGCGTAGCGCCAAAATAAAAGTAATTCTGAACAGTGTGTATTACGTCTAACTGCTTGAAATAACGGTTCTCGTACGCTCACCGAAGTTAAGCAACGTTGAGCCTGATCAGTAGCTAGATGGGTGACCGCTTGGGAATACCAGATGCTGTAAGCTTTAATGAGCTGGTTGTGCAATGCAAAACGGTTTGGAATTGGAAGTTGAGGAGTCACCCGAGATAGGAAGTTAGGGAGAGACATGATGAGCTATCTTCTGAAGAAGAAATCACAAGTAAGAAAAAGAATATCTCTAGGAAAGCCTTCAAAGCCTGAACGTAGAAGTAATGGATAGAAAAATGACAATGAGTAACTAGTTCATTTGAATGACACTTTCGAGTGTAAAAAAATTTTCTGAACACGGATCTCAGCCGGTGATTTTGAAACTTGACAAAGCTTCATTCTCATGTTGCAAATACGACGCAGTAATCATCTCGGGATTTGGAATAGGATTTTTTTTCAAATATAGTATAGCTGGCCATTCGTATTCGAGGACACTCGTCTACTAGGGCGGCTAGCCAATCCCGGCGCATTTGTGTTTATTCAACACCCACAGAGCCCACCTGTGGTTTATACTGCAACTATGCTGAGCAGATGTTAGTTACAGTTTCTGGGAAAGAGAGTGTTATCTAGCTTGATCAACAAGTTGAACAAGACCAGCACTCTCAAGCCCTCGGCCACAATGACTTGTGACTTCGTGCTAGCACCGCTATCGACGGCCCCCAAGGATTCCGTCTACCCAGTTTCACTCACAAGTCTTGGGTCAATCCGTGGTATTGTTTTTCCGGCACTTTCCAAAGGTGCCGCCCCCTGAGGTCGACCCCTCCACTCCAATAACATCTAGAAGTTTCTTTCCTGACAAATTGACCATGGTGAGATTTGAACTCGGGTCTCATGGCCAGAATTCGAACGTTCTAAACACATGAGGCTTATTACCAAAAACCTTTTATCTTAACAATTTTGATCGGGTTCAACTTTAGTTCGCTGTTCTTTCAATTTCAAATTCTTGAAAGAAATCTTCAAGGAATTCATAGATTGAAAAGTGGAATCGTTCTTTTAAGAAAAATACATAATTAACATGAAAAGTGGCTTAAAGAAAGCCAGTGAAAATATCTTTATAACTGAATAATGATATTATGAAGTCTATAAATAAAAACTATCAAAAATAATGACAGAATACACAATATCCCCGAAACATGGTGTAAAATCATAAAACAACTTTGGAAATACATTGAGGAATGTTTCATGATAATTTGTATTCATATAACTAAAAGACTTTAACAAAAATTTCTGTAAAGATCTTTTGCAAATGAAATACGCAAAATGTTGTCTGAATTCAGGCAGGCAACTGCTTCTAATTTGCTAGAAGAAGATGATTTACTGCACATATTTATCACCTTTTTGTTTTAAAGTAAAATCATTATCTGAGACGTCATTTTCTTCCACAAGAAGACATTTCATCGTCACTTCAAATAATTTTTTGGAGAGAAGAAAAAAATAAATAAACAGAATTAGCTTCCACAGATTTGTAGGTAAAAACGAAAACTCAAATTGATTGAAGAAAAGGTTGCGTTCCCTGGAAGGAAACTATGTACATAACTGTGCAGTTTTTGTTTTTGTTTTTGTTTTTTTGTTATAGATAAAGAAACGAATGCAAATTAACATTAGGAAATTAGCTTTCAGTATATACTGTCTCGACTTGTCTTTTTCTACTCATCTTTTTCTTCGATTTTCTTAGCGAAGGAGTTTTCTTAATAGATTCGTCGGCTGCTTCTGTTTTTCAGTTTTCCACTGATGGTTGTTCAATCCACATAAGTAATACACACACACACACACACACATATATATATATATATATATATAGGATTCGTGTATGCGGAATAAATTCCAATAACCAACAAATACTATTCTTAAAAGTGTGCTCAATACAGAGTACAGCAAATACAAATATTTATTCGAAAATTATAACATAAATATGTTATAAAATCAGTACAAAAATAACCATTTTGTGTGGTGTCTTATCTAGTGATGGCGTTGATCAACACCATCACTTGATAAGACACATGTTATAATTTTCGAATAAATTATTATATATATATATATATATATATATATATATATATATATATATATATATATATATATATATATATGGAGGGGTGTTGATAGATGTTTCATTAAAAACGACAAACAACGACTGTATGTTTTTAATGGTTGGTTCATCTCATTTATAGTTTTGACGAATATATCTGTAATCATAAAAATTTACCAAGTGCATGGACGATCAGAAATATATGGCTGAACGACAGTAAGAACGAGAAGCGGCAGACGAAGAAGGTGAAGCGTCACAGCAAGAAACCAATGGCAACAGCAAGTAAAAAATAAGAACATTAAGGTTAAAGGCCCTAGTTCAAGTTTCGGAATTTTTCCACGGATCAATAAAAAGTGGATTAAAGTATCTTGCCGTGACTGTGTGGGTATACTACTTGTGAGTTCAATCCCTAATATATACATACATATATACAGACACACACACTCAGATAGATAGATAGAGATATATAGATAGATAGATAGATAGATAGATAGATAGATAGATAGATAGATAGATAGATAGATAGATAGATAGTTTGATAAACATATCCTGCTGCTTGAAATGTTAATTTGTCGATATCTATATTTCAGTGGTCAATATATATTTATATATATATATATATATATATATATATATATGTGTGTGTGTGTGTGCGTGTATGTGCGTGTATGCGTGTGTGTGTGTAAATTTAAAAGTGAACATTGAAGTCAACACTTAGAGGCGACAGTCTGTTTCATACGAAGTGTTGACTTCAATGTTCACTTTTATTTTTACACACGCTCTGTCTCTGATATTAAGCACTTTATCCCATAAATATAGCACCCCTTAAAACTATATTTCTTCATATTTTGCATATATATATATATATATATATATATATATATATATATATATATATATATATATATATAATCTATGCGCCTATTGACTAATATTTAATTATTATCTACATTTTGCCGCAATTTTTACTCAGGCCGTCTGTGTGACAGGTCTGTAATCAATAGTAGCACTTTAGTAAAACCTAATTAAGATGAAAATACTCCTCAAAAATAGTAATGATGTCTGACAATGTTTCATTCGTTACAAAATAGGAGTTGACAAAAACAATGCTGCTTGATAAAATATACGATAATGCGATAAAAAAGCAAATAAAATGATTATAAGAGCAAATGCTAGACTAAATTTGTAAAAGAAGTTGTTAAACACCACTTTATCTAATAAAAATGAACCGAAATTCATCAGATATTAATAATACTAAAATTGCTTCATCTAATCAAAATAAAATTGAAAACTAAACGAAAGTAAATACTAATCAAAATTTATAATAATGACTGACATTTTATCTAACAAAATGATGAAAAAATTAACACGGAAATAATTCTTAGTCCAAATAGATGACATTACTTCAGTAATAAATAAATGAAAAGTTAAGGTGAAAATAAATACATAATGAATAATAATGTTGACACTGTTTCATCAAATAAAATGGCCGACATTGATTCATCTAATAAAAATGAAAATGAAAACCCTGATAAGAGTAAAGATTAGGCAAAATGAAAAATAATGATTGATATTGCTTTATCTGATAAAAATAAGTTATCTTGAAAGTCAATAGTAAGTAAAATCTCCCTATATAAAACAGAGGATGTCTTTCTGTGTTATACCTTTTCATCTGAAATCCGTCAAACCGATTTTGAACAAACGTGGCACATTCATTGTACTATGTAAGAGATAGGTTCTTAGTGTAAAAGAATCGATAATTTTTTTAAAAAAATCAATAATCAATAAAGCCGATCAAAAATCGATAAATTCAACTTTTTCCTCTGATTTCGTACAAACTCGGTATGTAGGTTACTTACATCATGATAAGCTCAACGATATCTCATTTTTATTTCTACGCCACTGAATTTAGCGAAAAACCGCGAAAAACGAAAAATCAATTGCAACACAAATTGATTTCAAACAAAATATTAAACTAAATATTCCCTGAATTATCAAGCAATCAAACTTCACTGCATTGTAGCCAACAAGAAGTTAATTGTTTAACAGTCATTTAAGTCCATAATTGAGTCCGCCCATATAGTGAAAACCGCGTAAATATGGTAAAATGGCAATTTTTACCGATTTCTTATTTTTCGTTAATCTTTCAACAAATTTTCACTAAATTTAACAATTGCTTTATAAATGTGTCCTCTTTTTCATCACTGGTATCACATTGACAAATTGAATTTCAAAAAACTCCAAAATAATTGTGGTCTGGAATGGCTCTTCATGTTGCCTGTTTTACCCCGGCTAACATGGAGTGAGTAAATACAAACTACGTTTGTTATATCAGTAACTGCATTAATTCAAACTGTTTTTAATGAAAGTACTTTAAAGCAATTGAAGAAGATAGACTCTGTTACATGTAAACATGATGCTGTTTTTGCTCCATTCTAACTGAACGCTTTTTTCTGATCGACCAGCTGCGTATGGCTGCTAGTATAAAATAGAACTGCTGTACATTGGAATTTAATAAGGTACTAGTTTGACGTTTAATATAATTTAGTAAAATACCGTACGGCGAGATGATTGTTCTTTTGCTTAATCGTTTACACGTATAATTGAACGCTCCAAAGATATAAACAAAGTTAGACACATTCTCCATTACATTCCTCCGGTTACCGAAATTTCAAGACTTCCAAATATTGTTGTATCTACATTAACATCACAATGGTTATTTGCAGTCGTTAAGCAATGAATTTAATCGACGTCATTTATTCATTTATAAGTCTTCACAGATATTAACGATTTATAAAAGATAATAAATTAACATTGTGTGTGTGTTTGTGTGTGTGTTTAAGCTTTTCACCCCAAGCAAGGCGGGAAGCCACTAGCACGCAAGGGATTACAGAGAGTTGGAGAGAGAGCAAATGGGTGTGATAGAGGAAAGGATGAAGAGAAGGATAGGGGATAGATCAGGACATCTGGAGACGTCGGTTGATATTACATTTGAATAGTTGGAGATTATAGCTATCAGGGAAGCAGGAAGAGGGGAGTGAGTCCCACAGGCGAGAAGTGCCAGTCATGAAGCTATTGAAGTCGAAGAGACGGTTACATTTAACAGTTTCGACAGTGAAAAGGTGTGAGCGAGATTCCAGCCTATTTGTTTGTTTGGGTTTTATGGTATATCAACCACTGTGGGTTATTTAATGCCAAATCCAGTTTATATATATATACCAAATATATGAATTTTAAATGCCTATTTTGTATGCAACATTTTTAGCAAGCTACAGCTTATTTGCTTGCACACTGCTAAATAATCCTAGGTATTTTTGTTTAAGTCAAGAATTTCCATTTGATAAGGACATTTTATTTGAAAAATGGTAAAAGGTAGGATATGATGTTTATACATCAGTCTACATCTTTGATAAGAGACATATTATTTTGAGAAAATCCAATATAATTTTTGGTTCAGTTTTTGCAAATAATTTCTTCATGTTCTTGATTGATTGATTAATTGTTTTGTTTAACGGCATCTCAAACTTAGTGGTCACTTTATGCCGAAAATGATTTTGAGGGACTTTAAAAGTCAAAAACATATAGCTAGCAACATTATGGTTTCAAAAACGTACAGCTGGCTAAATAATTTTTTACAAAAAACGTATAGCTGGCAACATTATGGTTCCAAAAACGTATAGCTGGCAACATTATTGTTTCAAAAACGTATAGCTGGCAACATTATTGTTTCAAAAACGTATAGCTGGCAACATTACTTTTTTGAAAACATTATATGAGGCCTTGCTGTTGGATGTTTATCGCCATACCCAGGACGCAGATGTAGTTTATCGTCATACCCAGGACGTCGATGCCAGCCTAATAAAAAGCTTAAATTCATGAAGTTTGGTAATCAGCGAAAGCAGCTCCTCTGAGCAGTTACCATGAAAGTATTTGATATGATATATATATATATCGGAATGTAATCCTAATAAATAAATAAACGTATTTTTTAAAAAAAAAGATCGTTCTTTTAATCATGAAAATTTTTCACAATTCTCATAAAAAGCTATTATCACAAGTAAAGGTACGTTCAAGAAATAAACAAAGGTACCTTCAAGAAATAAACAATTAAAGATATCTTCAAGAAATAAACAAGTAAAGGTACCTTCAAGAAATAAACAAGTAAAGGTACCTTCAAGAAATAAACAAGTAAAGGTACCTTCAAGAAATAAACAAAAATATTGTTGTAATCTCAGTCGCCAAACGATGCCGTTTCCGATTTTCAGTCCATATAACCAGTTTTCTTCCTTTCCTAACGTAGGCAAATTACAAAGGAACAATCGGTAGGCAATTCAGGCTTTCGTGAGCATGGGAAAATTAAATTGATTTTCTTTTTGTTTCTTTTCTATTTTTTTTTTTCTCCTCACATTTTTTTTCGGGTATTGTTGACGATGTATATTCGCCTTTCTTGAGATTTTTATATTTTTTTCTATCTCTGAAATGAAATTTCTGAAACCATTCCTGTAGTTTTCCCTCAGTTTTCGCTCTCCTCTCGAAACATTGATGTTTCACAAAGTTTTGCAAAGTTTAAATAGTTTTCTTTAAAGTAGTTCTGTTCATAAATGGTAGAAAAGGTTTATTTCAAAGAACTTAAAACAGAAAAAAAAATGTTTAATTGTTTGTTTCTTTGATGGTGTGATAGAATGAGATTTTCTTTTTCTGAAATATTATTTTAAAACTACAGGTTCGCAATCTCTTTGCAAGTGAATTCCGTTTATTATTACCACTAAAATTCTATGAACAAAAACAACTTGGCTTTTCCTCCATAAACAAATTCCCAGCTGACTCCTCAAATTCGTAAATAGATTCTTTAACACTCTTCTACTTGTAAATACCAAAACTTTTATCTCATAGAAAGCTCAGAAACATATTACAAAAAAGAAATCTAGTTCAGTTACTAAGAATTGTTTTCTGCTGTTTTTTGACTCACATTCGATTAAGTCACAAGATATTTTAGAAAGCCTTTTAAAATATTTCATTTGTTTTCTTCTTCAATGTTCAGGCGAAAGTTTTATTAAATCGTCTCTAAGTTTCCTAAACATTTATCAGGAATAGGCGGCCAAATATAAAATTGTTACATTCATTCCCAGATATAAGTCTCCTTTTGTGAGATAAATGCAAAAGTCAAATGTCGGCCCTTTAAATTTTAACTTTACACTGAAACTGCAAACAAACTTGAACATAATCAAGACTCAAATGATCTTGAAAATAAACACTACAAATGTCCTTGAACATAATAAAAACTCAAATGCGTGTTTCCATCCCTACACTCTTGTGCAAATTAATTGAGGACGCAAGGTGTGACATCGAAATCCGAAGTCTCATTGGAATAGAGAAAGATGCCTTTCAAAAGGCAAAGAAAAGTATTAGTGAGAAGTAAAAAAAAAAAGAAAAAAAAAGAGTACTGAACTGTTACGTAATATCAGTACTACAACCTTGAGAAAATTAATTGAAACAACCACTTTGTTTCATTTTTTCGCCATACGGTCAGTTTTAGACCCAACGGAGTGACAAAGTGGAATCGATTTCTATTTTTTCTCAGATGCGGTCATTTGCAGTGCCGTGCAATAATATGAAACTATTTTTGGGTCTATGATGAAATTTGTTTGGCCTTGAAAAATATTGCGTCATCCAGGGTTGCAACAGATTTTCATCACGATGAGACACTATTTCTTCGGCTATCGATTAGTTGCCCTACGACCATTGACTACGATGGACGTAACGAAAGCGTACGAAAATAGTAACGCACTGGTAAGACTTACTAGTGAGCAAATCAAAGTACTATCGACTGGCTCGGAAACTCTCCTGGTTTAAATCTAATCGAGAATCTCTGGTCAATCTGCAACGAATGACTTTGTAGAATGGACATACGAAGTACTAACAAGTTCTCTGGGTCATCTTTCATTGGAGAAAAAATAAATAATAACGGAATTATTCGTTTTGTTTCAATTAATTTGCAAAATGGTGTATGAGTGACAATGCTTCAGAGGTATTTCCATGTTATTAGGTTGGTGCAAAAATAATGATAATAATAATGTCGTTTTTTGACGTATTTTTTAACGTCAAAACCGTCATTATTACGTCATTATTTTTGCACCAACCTAATACTAACAAATAAGAATTTATGTACTAAATCTACTGTTCTAGTAATGAACATTAGTTGAAATCGCTTTGTATGTCTTTTCGCACTATTATATTTCAGCATCATTTTTGATGAATAAACTAAAAACTTGTGTTTAAAATATATATGAAAGGAGGAAAAAATGAAAAGAAAACATTTTTTCTGGTAATTGTATATCTTAATGGATGTTTCCCCGTATGTTACCAAAAGAGTGTTAAAGCTACTTATTTCAGTATCGTCTGCAATTTGAAAGAAATTTTAACAGCAACAAAACAAACACGATATTGTTGAATCATTCGACGTCTTTTTTTGTCAAATATTTAGAGAATTTTTTTTAGGATACTATTATTAGATAACTCTTTCATTGTTTCTTCGTAATATCTCTTTGAGGAAATTTGATGTGGTCAGTATTAGTCTCCTCGTTCATATGGTAAAGATTTTTTTTTGCTTAACTAGAACACACGCACGCACAAGCACAAACACATACACACGCGCGCACATAAACACACACATAGATAGATAGATAGATAGATAGATAGATAGATAGATAGATAGATAGATAGATAGATAGATAGATAGATTGTTTTGTCTGTGTGTTCGTGCATGTTTGGATATAGTTATTTATTTATAAAGGTAAAAGACAATAGGAAAACTGTCGTCTGCTAATAATACAGTTTTCCTATTGTCTTTTACATTTATAAATATTGTATTTTTGTACAGGTTAACCCTGAGAAATCTTTCATAGTTATTTATGAAATGCTTTATATGACGCTTAGATATAATATCAAAATTGATTTAGTATTGCTTTTACACTTAATATTGCTATTTTTTTTGTCAGAAAAAAAATTGAGACACGTCCGATCTAGACATGATAATATATCCAAAAATACAATTCACACAATGTAATCAATATTAAAGCGCTGATATACAAACTTGAGAAAGAAACAAGGGATGAAGCGGTTTGTGTTTTCAGAAAGGAACAAACTTAAACTCGTTATACGCTAGCATGGAATACCGAATTGTTCGTGTATAATACGCACTTTTTCCTAATTTTTCAGCTTAAAATATGTGCGTGAGAATTATATATGAAAAAATGTTCACTATTTTCCGGCTACGTGTAATGTAATGATATAATGAATATGCATACACCTGGGTTCACCCTCACAGTAATATGATTGTCTGGTGTCAGCCATAAATACAGATTGAGGTGGTGGTACAGTGACGCCTATTGGCTACGCCTACTGTCTTCGCCTATTGTCTACGCCTATTGCCTACCACTAAGACGAGGACCAAGTCCATTACGGTTACCTGCTAGATTGTCCTATTCGGTTGCAGTAGTCAACAACCACTTTTCTACTTCGAACAAATATATCCCTTTCCGGGACATATCTCGTAACAATACATTTTATTTAACATGGGACTTCAGTAATTACTGTCGATTAGCGCGCACGCGTGTGTATGTGTGTGTGTGTGTGTGTGTGTGTGCACCCCCACCTGCAACCAAACACAAGCTTTATATCCTCTTTTGTGACATCTAAGAAACTGCTCTTACGGCGTTTCGGGTCTGCGTTTATGTATTTATCTGCCAAACGGTCCCCCTCCCTCACAACACATCAGACGCAGCTAAAGTCGATCACTTGATCTGTACTTGGCTACAAGGATGTTGTCTAATCAACCCTGCACATGGCTTTTCTGAACTTCTCTAAGTGCAAAGTCTATTCCGGAACGATCTCGGATGAGAGACAGACTACAGTAAGCTATATCTATGGTCCGAACCAACCAATGTGTAAGAAATATTTTAAACCACTAACCAAACAGCATTCGAAAATATTATTCATATATATAATCATCAGGTCGAGAATACTTTCTTGATTCTCCGGGTTCGTTCCTTCCATCCATCTCTGACAGACATCGCTGTCGGCAGTTCCTGCAGATGACATCAACAAGTTGATAGGTGTGATTAGGTCTTCCAACCGATCTTTTTCCCACGAAATGGGTTCCATAGGATGGTGCCACTCTAAAGTTCTGACATTTCTCCAGAAGTTCTCTTCTTCACCCGGGGTGGTTTGAGTCGATTCCAATATTGGAGTTTCATGGGAATTTTGGAATTCACAAGCGGTCCCCAACCCGCATGTATAGCACATGAGATTTGATTATAGTGGTGAAGGTTTCGTGCAGGACCATCCACACTTTTTGAAGGGCCGAATACAGAGACCTGGTGCACTACGTGCCACAAGGTCCCCAAACGACACTCTGCAGGTTTTGAATTCAGAATTGTCCTTCTCCTAGACCAGTTGCCATCCAAGGCTATAGACCCCAGTCTGTCCTGCTATTTACCCATAGCTGGAGGGAGAGGAAGACGATTCACACCTTTCCCAAGGGTATTAGCACGTAAGTGAATGTAATGGATTCGACTGGAATTCGAACTCGGCTCTCCGATTCCTCAATCCATTACTCCACCGTGCCTCCACCGTGTCTCCAGAAGTGACCAGCTAGACGAAGCCTTCTCTCTCTTAGCGAAACTGAGATAGGATAAAGGTATCCATACAGGTATTTTTTGTTGGGTGTTTCTTCCACGTGATGTTCAATGCAATATCCATGTGATGTTCCATCAAGTGATGCTTCGTGGTGTTTCGTCAGTGTCCATGTTGTTGAGTCGTAGAGCAAAACATATTCTACTGTGGCCTTAAAGAAGCCCATGTTAATTGTCAGAGAAATAGGACTTCCAGATGACGCTCAGCCCATCAAAGACACTCCAGGCCTTGCCTTTGTGGATTATGATGTCTCTCTGCATTGACTGGATGTTGCTGGCTAGGCAAACAATTTCCTTTTTTTTTTAAGCATTTCACCGAAAGCAAAGAGGGATGACACTAGTACGCAAGGGTTACAGAGTAGGAGCAAGGCGTGATGGAGGAAAGGATGAAGAGAAGGACAGGAGATAGGTCAGGGCATCTGGAGATGTCGACTGACATTACATTTAAATATTAGGTTGGTGCAAAAATAATGACATAATAATGTCGTTTTTTAACGTAACGTCAAAAAACGACATTATTACGTCATTATTTTTGCACCAACCTAATACTTGGAAATTATAGCTATCAGGGAAACAAGTAATAGCAAAGGAATTTCCACAAACGGGGGGTGCGAGATATGAAGCTATTGGAGTAGAAGAGACGGCCGTATTTAACCGACAGACAAAAGGGTGGGTCAATGATGCTAGCCTAGTTGCATGTTTAAATTCATGCTGTTTGGGAATTAGAGAAAATAGCTCTTCGGAGCAGTTACCGTGAAAGCATTTGTAGAAAAGACAGAGGGTGGGGTCGGCACCTCTGTGAGAGAGCGACTGTAGACGAGATGCCAGATCAGGATCAACCACATTGCATATCCGTCTCTGGATCTTGTCGCGGACCTTAAGGTAGAATAGACGAGTTTCATGTTGTTGCCGTTTTTCAAATTAATTTTTCTTCACGGTTGTAGCTGACAAATACGGTTTTGCCAGCATTAATGTAAAGATCAGTCTTGCTGTGCGCTTCTTTGATGAGATGGAGATGTTTGGCTCCCTTATCAATCGTGTCTGACAACAACGCAAGGTCATATATGTAATCTACAATTCATGTATATATTAAGCGTGTTTTAATTTCCTTCACGAATGACCGTGTCAAAAATGGACGTCATGTCACCTTCAAATATGTCGTCAGCGTAGTTTTTGTCTTTTATGTTGTCGTCGTTCACAGAGTCATCTTATCCTTCTTCCCATAAAAGGGATAATAGTAATAGCTACTTTTTTGTTTTACGCCGCTACAGAAGCACTAGACCCAGGAATATGTTTTGATTACAAAATTGTTTCTACAAGTCAGAGCTTATTTTCAATAAAAATGTTACATTTTTGTATGAACGTGACTGTCCTTTTGCTTTAAATTTGGAGTAAAGGTTATATTTTTTCAAATAATAGAAACAATATAAATTCCGATTTTTAGTCTATCCGAACCAGATAAAAAGTTGAAAAGTATTTTTTTTTCTTAATTTAGGTTAATTTAGGTAATAGAGTTATTTTTCACTATCTCGTTGCCGAGAAGAAGGAAGTGCATTATACACGAGTAAGCATTATACACGAGCGCATTATACACGAGTAAGCATTATACACGAGTAAGCATTATACACAAGTAAGCATTATACACGAGCGCATTATATACGAGTAATCATTATACACGAGTAAGCATTATACACGAATAAGCATTACACACGAGCGCATTATACACGAGTAAGCATTATACATGAGCGCATTATACACGAGTGATCATTATACACGAGTGATCATTATACACGAGCGCATTATACACGAGTAAGCATTATTCACGAGTAAGCATTATACACGAGCGCATTAAACACGAGTAAGCATTATACACGTGTAAGCATTATACACGAGTAAGCATTATACACGAGCGCATTAAACACGAGTAAGCATTATACACGTGTAAGCATTATACACGAGCGCATTATGCACGAGTAAGCGTTATACACAAGTAAGCATTATACACGAGTAAGCATTATACACGAGCGCATTATACACGAGTAAGTTAGTGGAATTTGCGAACTGAGTTCAGAGCTACGCTTAATCTGTTGTGTTCACTTGAGTACTACTAACATCGGAAAAGGCAATGAAATCTCTCTTCTCCCGTTACCATCTCACAGTGTAGACGGAACTCTCTATTCTTTGTTGGTATTGAATTCTAGAGATGAAAAACTATGATTTCAGTATAGTGGAGAAAGCAACGAGGAACAAATCCACTATCCCAGGAAGTGATATCAAATCACAGATTATAAAGAGGAATCTGTAGCGAACCATGTTAGCCAACATAGAATTAAAAACCTAAGTAAAGAATATTGAACGGTGACATTATATCTGTCCTTCTGTTTCAAACTTTGAAACCACCCAGGTTACCTCCGTATTCCATCGAACAGCTTCCACCCGCGAACCACTGCTCCGTGGAACCGACTCCCAAGAAGATATTTTCCCGATCACTACGATCTTAACCTTTTCAAATCTAGGCTTAATCTTCCCGTATAATCCGTATAAACTGCTTTCTAACTTAACCGTCTAACTCGAGGGTGAAACTTAACGTAAAAAAATAATTACAAGTCAGTTTTTTGAACAGGAATATTTTGCTACACGCAAATAAAAGTTTGTGTCAACCATTGAATCGTTTTTGTAAATTTAATATTTTAAAGTTCCAGGGAATATATTGAATAGTTTTTAGGGAAGAGGGTCTGGTCATGGGGTTAATACACAGCCTAGCACCTGACCAGCTACCTCCACATATCTAGTTTGAAAGTCTAAAATGTATTCATTCAAATTGGACAAATTAAACTTGGAGATACCCATCCCTCTCCAGGTCAGTTCACAGCTGATGTTCTTAAAACTGGAGGTTTATGTCTGGTATTACTGCGTTACGGGATACCAGTAACACTCAGAGAATAAAAGTCACGCTAACAAGGTATACATTTCTAAAGGTCAGAAAAAGGACATTTTGCCTAAAATATGTACAAATTTCAACACTTGATTTGTATGTTGAGTCTGGCAAAAAGGGCAAAAATTATTAGACTGATAAAAAAAAAATAATGCAAACGTTACTGAATAGGGCTGCATTTTCGTACGTCAAAATTCATTGCTAAAATATTTACTTTTAGATGTTAGAGAGTGAACGTTTTTACCACACCAACAACGCAAGTAGCAAGTCGCTAAAACTGAAACCCAAAATACACGGTAGATAGAATCTGCGTAGGTATAAACGTAGGTAATAATTTTAGTTTTCCTGTTAACTCATGCATTTTAAAAGCGACGAGTAATTTCTACATTTCTCTTGTATCTGAAACTGCCAACTTATTTGGTTTACTATGAGGCTTGTTGAATCTTCTTCTGTTCGCACCTACTGTCAATCTACACATTACTTTTTTCTGCTTTTCTCTTTTCCTGTAACACATACACGCAGGTACGCCATGTTTTATCGCTATTAATATTTCAGCTCATGCTTGTCTTTCTCTTTCTTTTTATCCTTTTTTTTCTTCTCTTTCACTTAAAGCCGTTCTTCTGGATGCATCTCTATGAATAAACTTCTTTTACCCACTCTTTCTGATAGTATTTTTCTTTGCGCACCATTTTTTACGTTATCTCTCGCTTTCTCTCTCTCTCTCTCTCTCTCTTTCACACACACTCTCTCTGTGTGTGTTTTTATTTCCTTTTCTCTTCTCTATTTTCCTTCCACCTCCTTTAAGCCCATTGTATATACCGTTTTTCTTTCTTTCTTTCTTTCTTTCTTTCTTTCTTTCTTTCTTTCTTTCTTTCTTTCTTTCTTTCACTTTCACTATCCCCCTTCTTTTTTCAATACCCATTTCCTTCTTTTACGCTCTTTATCTCTTTTCCGTTCTCAGTCCATTCATTCATTTCGACATCTCACACTCTTTCCCTGGCTATTCCTTTCCTCTCGTTTATTATCCTTCTTCATCTTTTACGCACTTTATTTATCACCTTCCCTCTCTCTTTCTCGTGTCTATTACCTGTCTTCCTCTTTTACACTCTTCATCACTCCTCTCCCTATATTAATATCTATCTTTCTCTCTCTCTCCCCTCTCTCGCTCTCTCTCTCTCTCTTTCAACAATATACTTTTCAGTGTGTCTGTATTAACACATTCTTTATTCTGTTTTTCTGCGCCTAACTTTTTCTACCTTCTCGATCTCTCATATATATATATTAGGGTGGTGCAAAAATAATAACGTAATAATGTCGTTTTTTGACGTATTTTTAACGTCAAAAAACGACATTATTACGACATTATTTTTGCACCAACCTAATATATATATATATATATATATATATATATATATATATATATATATATATATATATACATATATATATATATATATCAAATATGTGGTGCAGTTCAATTTATATTACAATGAATCATTCATACAAAAAGTAGATTAGCAAAGTTAATAATATAAAATGGCGAAATCCTTCCGAAAAAAAAAATTAAAGAATGCTACCTGAATTTTACCAAAAAATAATTTCCATGCCTGAAGATGACTGGATGTACAGTTGAAAGTACATGCGTATTAAAGAAAGACCTTACTCAGCCTATAATTTTTAAAAACAAGGATCATAACATTCGTTGAATGATTTGTAGGGTAACACACCTTTAAAATTTTGTTTGCGAAGGGATTTCACCATTTTATATCATTAACTTTACTAATTTACTTTTTTATGAATGATTCATTGTAATATATATATATATATATTGTAATATATATATATATATATATATATATATATATATATATATATATATATATATATATATATATATATATAAAGCATTTCACCCCAAGCAAGGCGGGAGTGTAAGGGGTTAGAGAGAGTCAAAATAAGTGGAAAGAGAGGTGTTTCAGAAGATGTCGATTGACATTATATTTGAATGTTTGAAGATTATAGTTATCAGGGAAGCAAGTAAACGGAAGGGAGTTACACTATCGGGAAGTGCGGGAGAAGAAGCTGTTGCAGTAGAAGAGGCGGTTACATTTAACTGTTTCGACGGCGAAAGGGTAGGACCGAGATGCCAACCTAGTAGCACGCTTAAATTCAAGCATTTGGGGCGCCAGTGAAAATAGCTCGTCAGAGCAGTCGCCATGAAAATATTTGTAGAAAAGAGAGAAGGAAGCCACATCACATCTGTGAGAAAGTGACTGATGATGAGATGCCA
>OZ010585.1:17870103-17957603 GCA_963932145.1 Acanthosepion lycidas
AAAATGGCGGACTCTAGTTGTGTCCAAGCGAAGATGAAAAACGACAAACAAGACTGATATATATATATATATATATATATATATATATATATATATATATATATATATATATATAAATGAACATAGAAGTCAACACTTAGAGGCGATTGTCTTTATATATATATATATATATATATATATATATATATATATATATATATATATATATATATATATGATCAAATATATGTATTAAACAAAACAATTTTACAATGGACATAGACAATAAGATTGGATGTGTGTATGAACATTTGTATTTGTTCTTTGGTGAATATTCGTATTTTGGTGAATGTTCGTACGTACGTCCATGTGTGTATAATGTTTATGGCGTCTTCCGACAAGTGGGAAACTCAGTCTCCTAAGAGAGCTTACATTGTAGCCGCTGAAAGGAAGAAATTAAAATGTGGATTTGCCTCTTCTGCACGTGAGGTCGGATGCGGCACGAGGCCAGAAGGAAAAAGAGAGAACGTGGCCAGAAGTCGGCCAATATTTATAGTATAGGCAGAATGACATCCAGTGAAAATTTGGGAATTAAGGATGAGCTAACTCCGAAACACGTATCCAATCAAAACATCCTACTGCATATCTTAAAATTTTTCACACTTTATCGTCAAGAATGTTTCTCACACATATTTGAATATTATCTGCCACTTCATTACACGTGACACATATCTAACCAATAAGAACTAACCAATCAAAACATCCTACTGTATCTCAATAACTTTTATAGACTTTAGCATCCAGAATGTTTGTCACACATATCTGAATATTATCTGTTACTTCATTACACGGGACACGTATCTAACCAATAAGAACTAACCGATAAAATAAACAATAAGTTCCGTTTCCTACTTGTTCTTCATTCTATCATTTTGTCGGATTCTTATCCATACTCGATATATATATATATATATATATATATATATATATATATATATATATATATATATATATATTTATATATATATATATATATAGAAACTTGCCATCTGGCAGGTTTCGAACCATTTCGAGTAATTCATCTTTGTAGAAATTAATTTATATTTATATATATATATATATATATATATATATATATATATAGAGAGAGAGAGAGAGAGAGAGAGAATTTAATTCATTTATATATATATATATATATATATATAATGTATATAATATATATATATATATATGAAAATTTCTCCGATTTAACCAGTAGAGAAGACAATATTTATGAATAATTTTTTTTTTTTTTTCGTATTTTGCTTTGATAAACTCCACATTGGACAAAACGCGTCAGCAATTACCAGTTTTTCTATTGTCATTTTTATTCATAGACACACACACACACACATATATATATATATATATATGTATATATATATAAGCCACTTTACAATAACTATATGCATAGATAGATAGATAGATAGATCCTCGTGGAGCATTTTCTTATATTTTCGCTATACACAGCCAAGTCCAAACATTTTTCTTAGCAAACTTAAAATATATAACGTGTGCACGTCTTGACGTAAAATATTTTGTTTTTAATTTTTGATATGAGGTGCACCCGTTCAATGCAAAACGCTAATTTCTCTTTCATCAATGACCAAGAAAATAAAAATATGTATCGTCTTTGAAAAAAAAATCGATGTTCCCAAACTATATTTTCTACTTTGATAGTATTTAATCATCGGAAATTTACCACAAATAAATGGAATTGACTTATTTACATTAATAATTTCTATTCTAACAGTTATTGTCCGTGATATATTTATATACTTTAGAGGGCTTGACTTTTGATTGTACCTTCATCACAATAGGTAGGGAGGAGTAGATGCAAGTAATTATAGAAGAAATCAGAATTGATCACTTCATTTAAGTATTGCATTAAGATTTAAGCTTACCTTTTAAACTTTCAACGATAATTCTTCTTCCAACATTAATTTAAAGTCAGTTTTATGTACGTAGGTCCTTACTTTCCCTAAAAACAATTATTTTTATTTCTTGGGTGAATTTCGTTGGATTTCGAAATTAATTTCGATTATTCCCAAATTTATTTCCAGGTTATTAAAGTTGAAAACGTGTGACACACTGACATGTCAGTATGTAACCAACAAATCTTACCAACCTTAAGGACAATATTTAGCTCTGGATAATGATTGAAAATAACGGAGTAAAAAGAAACCAGAAAAATATTTTGACAGTTTACAGCCAATTTTGATTTGCGTGCACACCGTGTTTGAAAATTGAAAAAATATTTTTAAAATTTAAACACTGAGACACACACACACACACACACACACACACACACACACATATATATATATATATATATATATGAGTTTGTGACCATTCAACGAAATATATTGGCTCTATCACTGATATTGAGCGCTTCCAATAAGCACGAAACATACAGAAAATATATACTGAATTTATATATATATATATTTCTAAACGATAAATGGATTTAATTTTTTTAATTCTGCTTATTTTTATTACTTAAAACGTTACTTTTATTGGATGGCCTTATTTGCGTAGACGCACCGTTTATTTTAAACAGTACTTTTATTCGTTTACCGGCCTACGTACGCAGGAAAACTTATTAAATAAAACGTGGCCTCTGACAGGATTCGAAACTTTTCGTTTAATGTTTATATTAATAATAATCCCAAGTCCTTGGAGAATTTAAATCATCAATTTTTCTTTTAAAACAGGACCACCTGTTATAAAAAAAATCTGCACAGATTCGTAAAATAAAAATGAAAAAAAATTGCGACATTATTTAATTAGAAAAGCTTTTAATTGATTTTATGAATAAAATATATTATCGACACGACTATATTCAAAATTTTGAATCAATAAATAATGTTTACAAGAACGGTTTTCTTTTTTTAAATTTTAATTAGAATATTTTATAGACTTTGAAAATTCTGTATTAATTTTAGTGGTTAGGTGATATTGATAATAAGACTTATATTTACAAATCGTAAATGGAAAAGCCTACTACAATTTAACGACCTTCATTATTTTAAAACGAATTTTGATTTTGTTTCATGTGTGTATGTTTACACAGGAAATAAAATATTGTGCCGATTCTTATAAATACCGACACCCATAAAAGACAGAAAATAATAAGGCTACCTATAGTAAATTTAAAATTTATTGTTAACTTTCTAACATTTCCACAAAAACAGCCTTCTTAAGTAAGATTATAGAGCCGAATTGTCTAAAATTCAATAAGATATTAAATTACTTAGAATACTTTCTAAAAATTTTAAGATTAATGGGTAGTTAAAATAAATATATAAAAAATGCGCTTATAGTCGTCAAATAATTTTTACAATTATGTCACCGGTAGAAAAAAAAATTCAGAAATTTATGTGTATATCGAGAAAGTTGTCAACATCTCTTAAAATACCCACAACCATGTCAAAAATATTTTCTGTCATATTTTAAACTAAATGTAAGTAATATTTGTTTTAAATCAGATTAATTAAACTTGAATTCACCTTATCAACGAAAGTTTCAGAAAATGATATTTAATTTTTCAAAGATTTTTCAATAAAGAGAATCATGTTGTGTTAATAGATTCGCTAATATGGCTGTATGTTAATCAATTTTAACGATTTAAAAAATCATTTCACTCAATTTAAATTTGGTTTGAAATACAGCAAAGTATTATTGGAAATATTAAATTTAATCTATTATCTTGAAAGTAAAACTTAAATAAGTTTCAAGCAACTTTTTCATTTATTAAAATGCATTTGGAACCTTAGTTAACGCGCTTCTCTTAGGAAGGACCTATATATATATATATATATATATATATATATATATATATATAGGTCCTATATATATATATATATATATATATATATATATATATATATAACAGACCACTTTAAGTTACCATTATAATAATTTATTTCACCAGAGTCCTTTTAAAAGGACACTGGATCATCAGATAGCACTTCCAACAACGAATAATATATATATTAATAATCAGGAGATCTGTTGAATCGGCTACCTTTGTTTCAAACTTATGTTATCCTCAGGCGATTTTTATCAAATGACTTCTTAACGCTTTTTATTAAAAAAAATAAAAACAACTAATGAAAACTGTATTATTATTTTCAGAAATAAATAAACAAACGTACGATGTTGGGTGTAATAGAAAGTGGAGAGGAAGATGTGAAGGATGAAGAAGAGGAAAAAGAAAAAGGGGGAAGAGAAGAAAAGCATGGGTATTGTAAATTTGATGAAGGGGGGCTAATTGAAATGTACGTATAACTTTTTTTTTAACCAGCTTCATATGTACTTAAGAACTAATACGCAAGCAAGGACTTAATACTTCGGATTTCTGGTCCGGAAATGTCATAATTGCTAATTTTTCTGTTGGCCAAGGTTGCAAATATTGCTGTGATTGTAGTAAGGCTTTGCTTTTTTAAAATTTTCCACCTTACTATCGGATCCCTGTTGCTTTTTTCTTTAAGAAATCTGAGGTACTCTATGTGTATTGAGCACTTTTTCATACTACCGTTTCCTGTTTTGAGTCAACTCTGACCATTAAAATTTTATGCATATATATATATATATATATATATATATATATATATATATATATATATATATATATATATATATATATATATATATATATATATATATATCGTCATCGACAGACAGACTGTTTTGCCATATATATATATATCGTCGTCCACAGACAGACTGTTTCACCGTATCACAGCTCCTCGGTGAGCTTCAAACCGGGAACCAAACATGACCAATTTTAAAATCAGTCGAGTTTGGCTATCGACGTCTGGCATAGAGAAAGGGGAATTTTTGCTTATTTATTCTTTTATAAACACACCAGAGATCTAGAGGACTCAATTCGCTGGGAAAGTCTTGCATATATATATATATATATATATATATATATATATATATATATATATATACAAAATACAAAGAGGTAGCGATGGGGAGTGATGACCCTGTGACCTGGGTTCGTATCTCAACACAATCGTTTTGGAAGTTTACTGTCGCATAATATCGTCTTATAAAGATGATTTCAGCGTACGAGAGAGGAACATCCTGACGAATATACCGCAGGCCAACACAAGCCTTTTGAATGAAATTAGTTCAGCTCTATAAATCAGTCCATCTCAGAGATTAATATCAAAAACAAAACTCATTGCTTATCTGTCTAGACTCGCTGAGCTACGCTGTAAAAGCATCAAAACTGAAAAGGGTACACGGTGTGCGTAAGCTGATCACGAATTTCAACAAGCAGCCTAGCAGGAAGAAGGAATCTGAAAACGACAGACAATCCTCTCTCAAGACAGTAACACTGTACGCCTGCGCTGCTGTGTGAACATACTTATTGCAGCTCGGGTAAGAAGTTTTTGTCGCCACAAGAGAGGCCTTTTGTATCGAAATTCGGAACTGAGCATTCAGCTTTTACCTGCGTCCGACCACCAATTATTGGTGCCAGAGAAAAACTCGTTATCATCGCATCTCAGAGTATAAATTTACCCTGGGAGTGATCAGTGAATAGCTGCCGTGCTGTGCATACGATTCCATTATGATCTATCGGCTTTTGTGCTCGACTGAAACCATTGAAAAATTGTATTACTTGTTAGTACTGAGAAAGTTGTACATGTGTGTTTCTCAGACTTATCATCCCTTTTCTTCAATGCTTTTAGATTCAGGCTTGGTTCTAGTTGAATTAATTCTGGCTTATTTTACCAGCTTCTGGAATCCCTTACTTCACAAGATACTTTTCACAGATTTTTAGTGAGTAGTCACCCTTCCAGATTTTAAAACGGTATAGAATCCTAGACCGTTGACAATCGTCCGCTTCTTCACAGTAGTCACAGGCTGGTAGCGAACCCCCTTTTCTACATGCCCTTAGCGAGTTCATTTCTCAGACATTCCCTAATTTTTTTATTCGTAAAATTTCTTGTTAGCCTAATTTTATATGTGTGTTTTTTTTTGTTTTTTTTTTCTCATATTTAATTATTCTGATGGTAATTTTTATTGTTAATGGTAATATTAACCGCTGTAATGGTTAAGCTAATAATAGCCGTTTCCTTATAAGAAAACATTTGGCATTTATAGAACGAGCAGCCAGTACTGCTTTCGCCTGAAATTTATAAAATCTAACTATTGAAATAATTTTTCAGGAAAATTCTTTTTCAAGTCCAGTAGATGTTATCGCTCTTTCCAGTACTGATGGGAGTTTCCTTACTAACATTTTATTTGAAGTAATGTGGAATGTCAAGAGCTTGTTTATGTCATTATTTTCTTTTCGGGTTACATGTGGTATCCATTTTAGTTGTTGCTGCTGTTGGTAGGTATAATTTATAGGGTTTGATTACCAAACAAGTGGTGCCTATTATGCGTGAGTAGAATCATTTTCCGACACTTCAGTACAATTTTAGGGGTGCGTATTATGGATGAAGGCGTATTATACATGGAGAATTACGGTAAATCTATTTTTGTTTTCTTTGTTAATTTCCTCGTTCATATTGCAAAAACAATTTGTTTTATTTTTTTAAAATCTTCCTAACGTCACGCCCTTTGTTGTTATGCAATTATTTTTTTCATTTCTTTTTCTTTTTCTGTTTCTTTCTTCTGGGTTTTAATTTGTCTATCCTACTTGCTTCCCTGATAACTATAATCTTCAAATATTCAAATGTAATGTCAATCGACATCGTCTGATTCCTTGATCCTGATCTCCGTCCTTCTCTTTATCGTTTCCTCAAGCACCCCTCTTTAATCCTGCTCTCACTCTCTGTAACCCTTTGCATTCTAGTGGCTACCCCGCCTGGCTTGCGGTGAAAAGCTTAAAATAAATAAATAAATATCAGGTCCAATTCAGTATTTCATTACTTTTGTTACAGTTAGTACTGCGCTCTTTTTATGAGCAATGAATTATAGACAACATGTCCCCGAAAAAAAGGGGGAGTGATTGCTTGGAACGTGTTGTCAGCCATACAAGTTTACGCAGTGATACATTTTTGTGTCTTGAAATTATCTCGGTGATTATGTTAAAGTGATCCATTAAAAAAAAAAAAAAACTATTACATCCTTATTTTTTCAGCCGTTTTGAATTTGGACTCCGTTAAAATTTTTAAATGTACTAACCTGGGCAGCAGGGATCTATTCCTCATGGAAAACCTCCCCAATAATTGCGTCAAAAAGAACAAAGATACTCCCTAAGTTAAACGTTCGTGAATAAGACTCGGGAGACCACGCTTATTGTAGCAAACCACCCTCACTGTCTTAGTATTACTCTTGTGAGATGAAAGATCCACTCAAGCAGCTTCTTCCCACGAAGAACTGTCTTGTGGAACTGACTGCAATATTAACCTGGTCCATTTTAAGATTTACCATTTTCTTTCCTACATATCCATAAAGCTGTGCGTCTTACTCTGTAACCCTCTACCTCGAGTGACCCTCGGGCCTTGAACATGACAGACACCATTGTAAATAAAAAAAAAATAATAAAAGAGTCGTTCTGAAAGCGGACATTTTTATTTGAATGAATGCGGATAAATAGTGAGTTTATATTTTGTTCTTTTTAGCTTATGGAATTTTCTGTTTGCATTTGTTCATAGTTTTTATTTCTTGTTAGTTGCAGAAGTCGCTTCTTTGTCTTCTTCATCTCTGTCTTCCTTTTCTTCTTCTCTTCCCCCTCCTCTTCCTCCTTCTTCTTCCTTTTCTTCTTCTTCTATTACGACTACTATTACTACTACTACTACTCCTGTTGATGCTACTACTACTACTTTCCTATTATTATTATTATTAGTGTTACGTAAGAAACTAGAAAAGAAGTACTAGAGATCAGTATCAAATTTGTTTTTCGTTTATAATCCCCCAAAAGTTTTACACAAAGATGTTTAATGTTAGAACACAGCCGTGGCACCTTTGGGAAAAGAAAAGTGTTACGATTATAAACGTTCGTTACGTTTCTGTTGAAAAAAGAAAAGTTCACTTTCATTTCTGATGCGTTTGCTTCTAAAATAAGTCATTCTAAAAACGAACATATTTTTCCCGAAGGTGCAACTCGTTTATTTTTAGAGAAAAAATTCACCATACTTTTATTTATTTAATTATTTATTTTACTTTTATTTATTTATTTACTCATATGGCATTACGTTACAGAGCTACAAAGAAAATAAAGAAGCATTTGAAATGTTATGAGTTTCAAAATGGCATATATCATATAAATTACCCTGGATATTACTAAATTCCACGCATAATCAAAAATCTACATAAATTGCATGTACAATTTGCGATGGATGAATATTCATCAAATTTACGCAAAAGTGACAATAACACCGACATCTCATTTCAACAGATATATTTACCAAAATTCCACAAAAACATCTTGAAATACCAAAGAGTAAATTTATTCAACAAAATCACTATTGTTTTCAACCACGGCCTCCTGTCGCCTCCAGCATCTCTTCTGGACAGCCTCCTTGTCTAAGTTGGTGAATGCAGCCATAATCCTTGCCTTCAGTTTATCTTTGGTGTTACAAGGAGTTTTGTTGGTCCCCCGCTCAACTGCGCCCAACACATAATAGTCAAGTGGAAGTCTGAGGAGTTAGGTGGCCAGATGAAAGGGGTGACGTGGTCGCAGAAATTGTCTGATAGCCATGACTAGGTTCTCCTACTTGTGTGGCATGGTGCAGAGTCCTGTTGTCAGACATAGGGTCTTCCATTAGCCACCCACTTGGCCCAGGGAGGCACTACCGCCTCAATGTAGGCGTGTTAAGTTTAAAGACCTGTGGGAAGAAGAATGGAGGCATAACGTCGCCAATACTAGTGATCACTCAAACACCTTCGTAATCGCCATGAGACTGATCCAACTCATTGCGCAAACGTTATATCATTGAAAGCTGAACTATACAATATTCTAATACATAAATCTTTTTTTTTATTTCGATAGAGGAAGGTAGTTCTTAATTCGTAAAACTTAAAAGCTCGGAAAAATAAATTTCTATGGTAACTGTCTGCATAACAGAGCTTGCCTTTTAAGCCAAATCTGAATCGATGCGACGCGCGTCTCGAAATATTTCGCTCACTGGGGTAGACTGTTCTAGTTCCACGTGCCATGTTTAATGGATGTCAGTCATCGGTTATCACGAGTTAATTCCTCTCTCCAAGTTCTCCATTGCCTTAACCGAGTATTGAACTCACACTCTTTGGGTCCTGTCACTGGATCTAACCAACGCCTTTATCCACTGTACCATGAGTCCTTGAGGACATCCATTAAACATGGCACGTGGAACTAGAACAGTCTAACCCAGTGAGCAAAATAAAGGGTTCAGTTCGACATTCCAACCACCTGAAGAAGTCCGGAGCGTACAATGGCCGAAACGTTGTAATAAATATTTATTTATGACGCAGTTTGGTGGGGGGGGTCAAATAAATATCCATTTTTTCCTGTATGTTTTTGCTTTGTTCACTTGTGCCATTTTTACCCGAGTCATTTTTATCTGTGCCATTTTTTACTGTAGCATTGTTACTTGTGCCATTATTACCTAAATTCATAATTCAGAACTTTACTACTAGTACACATTATGCTACCTACCCTTATTTCTCCATTATTGCAACTTTAAGGGTAATGTTCCATTCAGACATCTTTTTCCCTAAAAACTGCTATTTTGTGACAAAGACTCCTGTGGGGATGCTTTCCACAATATTACTATCTTCACTTCTTGAAGTAAACCCTTATCTGCCCCCATTATCCTCATACTCTTAATTTTCTACCACCTTCTTTGCCACTTATATCTGACCTCATTTTTAACAATTTTAATAGTAACACTTTACCTTGAGAGAAACTCTGGTTGAACTTTATTATAAAAACCATCATGGCTAGAATTCTTGTATTAGCGGCAGGACAAATGAAGACAAGTTGCTAATTTCAAGTAGGGAACATTAAGTAGTTAAAATTGGGGCTAAATATGTTAACATAAGATTAATAAATATAAATAAATCTTGTGTTATCATAAACCAGGTTATAAATAACTATTAGCCTTGTGCCATACCAAACAATCTTTGGAAAGATCAGTTGACAAATTTTGTATATTTGCGAAACCTATGAAATACCAGTAGTAAAGAAGATCTCATCCCAAATCACCAGTTAGACGGTGTTAAAATTGGCAACTACCATTTAAATGCGAATATCTACTGACGTGATTTAAATCGGAAATTTCTCTGCGAATTCTTCGGATGTTAACCTATCATTATTGGTCTTTGATTAAACAAAAAAAGAAAAGAAAGAAAACGATGCGATTAATACTGCTTTCTCCCATGAGGTCGATCACTTTAAAGCGAAAAAGTCTGTGACACCGCTAATCACATTGACTCCCTCGAGGAAATATAATTGTATTTAAACGCTTTTTCATTCTTCATTGTTCGATAAACACAAGACAAAAGCAAAGAGACAAAAAATGCTGGAATAATCTGAGCTTTTAGAATGTTAAGAGATTTCTACGATCAATTAAATTTCTGATAAATCGCTTAATATCTCGAGATTCCTCCAAAGCCTGCAAATGGCGGTGTACGAACGTTGATTTTTGTTCAACAACTTTGATCTGATAAATCATGCTGTTGAATGAGTATTGGAAAGTTTTACATGCAGGTAAATTCGATAACGTTGGAAGATTGAAACTCAGCGGGTGACAATACTGCTGACCTTGAATTTAACTAATCGTATATAAATCTGATTGTTAATAAACAAATTATCCGTGACTATTCCCGAACTCAAGGGTTTATTAAATAAATTCATCTATATACAGTGGTTCACAGTAATAATGGCACAGGTAAAATTGTCACAGGTAAAAATGGCAAGGTAAAAATAGCACAGGTAAAATGGCCCAGGTACAGGATCAGTCATATCAAGGCCGGTGGTCATGGTACAGGATCAGTCATATCAAGGCCGGTGGTCATGGTACAGGATCAGTCATATCAAGGCCGATGGTCATGGTACAGGATCCGTCATATCAAGGCCGATGGTCATGGTACAGGATCAGTCATATCAAGGCCGATGGTCATGGTACAGGATCAGTCATATCAAGGCCTGTGGTCATGGTACAGGATCAGTCATATCAAGGCTGGTCGTCATGGTACAGGATCAGTCATATCAAGGCCGGTGGTCATGGTACAGGATCAGTCATATCAAGGCCGATGGTCATGGTACAGGATCCGTCATATCAAGGCTGGTGGTCATGGTACAGAATCAGTCATATCAAGGCCGATGGTCATGATACAGGATCCGTCATATCAAGGCCTTTGGTCATGGTACAGGATCAGTCATATCAAGGCTGGTGGTCATGGTACAGGATCAGTCATATCAAGGCCGATGGTCATGATACAGGATCAGTCATATCAAGGCTGGTGGTCATGGTACAGGATCAGTCATATCAAGGCCGGTGATCATGGTACAGGATCCGTCATATCAAGGCCTGTGGTCATGGTACAGGATCAGTCATATCAAGGCTGGTGGTCATGGTACAGGATCACTCATATCAAGGCCGATGGTCATGATACAGGATCAGTCATATCAAGGCTGGTGGTCATGGTACAGGATCAGTCTTATCAAGGCTGTTGGTCATGGTACAGGATCAGTCATATCAAGGCCGGTGGTCATGGTACATTTACAAAAAGACATTCTCTTAACACATGACCATCTGATAGTAGTTGATCTTTCAATCTGTTTTGTATACATGAACCCTTGGAAGCAAAACTTCCTCTTTTTCTTTATTACTTGATATAACTTTCATGATGGAGTTTTGATATCAATGGTGTGCTTGACGGCCCCAGGACAACTGAACCGATTTCTAATTCAGAAATTAACAAGATGCTTTCTAGTTTTGTGCTCTGTTCAATAATTGAACCAAGATTCTCGCAATTGAACCACTGACAAGAGAGTTACTGGTTCAATATTTATATATTTCATTTTTCCTGTATGTTTTCGCTTTTGCCGTTTTATTCCTTTTCCCACCTCGGCCATTTTTACCTGTGGCATTATTACCTAAATTCATATACTGTAGCGTGACAGGTTATGCTAAATTCGTATATTTCTAGTCTCTAAATTTACAGAGCTATACCAATGTAAGCTTGTAAATATTTACATTAAAGAGGCATGAATCCATTCCTCCCTATTATAAGATATATTGACAAAAGATTTCCTCAGTTGTGTGCAACGTTTAATTTTTTTGTAAGTCTGCTGCCGTAAGGTCAAAATAAATGTCAATAGTTAGCCTTTCATTGCCAAAATCGTTGGTCTTGGCACTAAAATAACCTCGTTAAATATTTCCATGGAGAAGGCGAAAACAACAGCAATAAAAAACAAAAAAACATTTCTCCCATGAAGACATATATATATATATATATATATATATATATATATATATATATATTAAGCATATCACCCCAAGCAAGGCGGAAATGGCATTAGGACGCAAGAGTTTACAGACAGCGAGAGCAATAGAACAGAAGGGTGAAACGGATATAGAGAAGGACGGAGATCTGGATCAAGGCATCAAAAGATTATATTTGAATATTTGAAGATTATAGCTGTCATGGAAGCAAGTAAGAGGAAGGGAGCTCCACTGACGGGAAGTGCGACATAAAAAGATGTTGGAGAAGAGGCGGTTACATTTAAATGTTTCGATAGTGTAAGAGTGGGACGAGATATCAAACTAGTAGCACGCTTAAATTCTCGCAGTTTGGGAACCAGTGAAAGTAGCTCGTCAGAGTAGTTGCTCTGAAAATACTTGTAGAAAAGACAGAGGGAAGCCACAGCACGTCTATGAGAGAGTAACTGTAGACAAGATGCCAGCTCAGGACCTATCACATTTCATATCCGTCTCTGGATTTTGGCGAGGACTTTGATATGAACGGCGAGGGTAACTGACCATATATGTCAGCAGTATTCAATGCAAGGGTAAATAAATATTTTTCACTAATAAGCAATGATGAATTTTCCTTAAATTAGCTGAATTAAATTCAGACTAACAGTCACTCTGGTGGCTTTCATAGTCGTGTTTTGGATTCGCCATGAGTTTTTATTCTCTAGACCGGACCTTCTATGTTTCGTTTTTAACCAATGAATTATCGAAAACATGTGCCTCATAAGAAGAGAGAAAATGATGGCTTGGGACATATTGTTAGGCATGGAATTTTTGGCATTTATTCATTCTTCTGTCCTGGCACAGTCTTGAGGAAAGTCTTACAGTGATCCGTTCATTTTAATATGTAAATTTTAAAGCAGTGTTTTGTGCCAAATTTTTATCTGCATTTGAGAAAGTAAATTTAGTACGGAACAACGTTAATGAAGAGAGTTTGAAGTAGGCAGGAATTTTCGCTACGCTATCAATTGAAAATTACCTGATTCCCAGAAAATCAGCATTTGAAAAATTGCTTTTGGCATGGAATGCATCACAAGCCACAATATGATTAGCAGTCTATTGTGTGATTTAGCGGGAAAATGCAGAGCCCAACTTTTTTATGAATAATTACTATATGAAAATAGTTGAGCAAGTTTTTAACAATTTTTTTATTTCATTTAATTATTTAATATTATTATTCATCCGTCATGTTTTAGTTAAACTATGTATAATTGAGAGAGGAAAATAAATAAGGAAGACAAAATCGTAGGTAAGTAATAAAATAGAAGATTTACTACACTAAGGTACACTTAGCAACTGTCCCAATGCTAATTCGGTATTTACCCGAGCTCCCCACAGAGTGGGATGTGACACAAGGCTGTTTTACGTGGGTTCTTTCCGAGTTTGTGAGCACAGACAAAAATTCCCCGTAGACCCCTTAATAACAGGGTCGGATTTGTCTACCTCCCCAGACCAGACTCTGCCCTTCGACATAGCCTCGTTTGGGTTCCTCACTGCCTAAAGGAGAGAGGTCTACAAACGCTAAGACCTTAACGCACGGCTAAGACCCAATGCTGACTCGGTATTTACCTAGCCTCTCCAGAAGGTAGAATGCGGGAAAAGGCTAATTTTTACGTGGGGCATTTGCGAGCACATAGGCTCGTGCAAAAATTGTCCGTATACACTGTAATAACGCGGTCGGGTTTGCCTACCTCACCAGACGAAACTCTGTCTTTCAGCAAAACCTCGTCTGGGTTTCTCACTGCCTAAAGGCAGAGAGGTCGACAAACACTAAGAGCTTAACGCACGTCTAAGACTTAATGCTGACTCGGTATTTACCTACCCTCCCCAGAAGGTAAGGTGCGGAACAAGGTCAGTTTTTACGTGGGGCGATTCCGAGCGCGTAGGATCGAGCAAAAATTGCCCGTTATAACGAGATCGTCAATCTCCCCAGACGAGACTCTGCCCGTCGGCATAGCATCGTCTCGGTTTCTTTCTGCCCGAAGGCAGAGAGTTAGCGCGCCTAAGACCGACTGCTAACTCTACTCAACTCAGCTTAACTCCGCTTATTTACATAAACAGACATTCCATTTGTTTATGCTCTATATGACTATAATAACAAAAACAAGCTGGTTATATATCTATATATACATCGAAGATATTCAAATTGTCTGAACCGATTAGCAGACTGTGAGTGTTGTATCGGTTGCATATAAAAAGCTGAACGTGTCAGGTCTAGAGTATACGCCACATGTTGAAGAGTTGCCTAATCTTGCGCCATGAACATCCACGACATCTTATTCGTACCGGGAATACTGGCGTTGCCATGCAACAAAATCACAGATTTAGGAGAATATAGTTTTCGAAATAAACCTCAGTAGAAGACACGCTATAGGACTAATGGATTGCATCTTAGATTGAGGAATCGGAGAGCCGAGTTCGAATTCCAGTCGAATCCATTAAAATTACTTACGTACTAATACCCTTAAGAAAGATATAAAACCTCTTCATCTAAACCACCAGCTATGGGTAAATCGCAGGACAGACCGGGTTACTTAGATGGCAACTGGTCTACCGCAGAAAGAAATGGCAACCTTCTGCGGTAAAGATACATGATCACCTAAGCATGGTATTTTTTTAAAAAAGACATTTATTGTTACTTTGACTATTTAAATCTTTACATTACCGTTTATGCTTTTTGCTAGAATTATTGTTAGAAATATTTTATTTATATTTTTGGAAATAAGATTTAAATTTATTAAGTAACAAGTTCACCTTCTGTGTCTCCTAGATACTGTATGTGTTTTTTCAATAATATACAATAAAACTTCATTTTTTGTTTTAGCAAAAACAGCTCTCCAAATCAAGATGAATACGATAAGAAAACTGAGCAGTTTGTTTTACTATTATATAAACAAAAAACATGAATTTTGTTTACTGTCACTCCCGCAAGGTAGAAACGAGTTTCACGTGTTGCGGTAACTGTTTAGGTAACTTTAAATATTTTTTTCTTTTCCAAACTATTTAATCTCCAACTTAGAATGCAGAATAATTTGGATTTGACATCTCTCAGTTCGAAAGTAATATTTCAGTTTTTCTTCGTTACATCTTACAAATAAAATTCTGATCAATTTACTTGGATTTAATAACCAATACATCTTACGATGTTCAAGGAAAATGTAAGGAAGTATTTCCTGGAAATGTTTCCTTCTATAGAGAAAAAACTATTTTCCCTCCCAATGTATTATTAAACATAGCCACTTGCGCACAGTAATATTTTGTTCTGATCCGAGCAATTCATTAGAAATTCTCTTTGAACCTTGAAAATCCCCGGAGCATATTTTACCCTAGAAGACCCGTATTTATTTTGCGATATTTTTACGCAAGTTAATACTAAATTTAACAATGGTATCTTCTTTATTATTCTCGTTAAAGAATCATTATTCATGACTATTAAATAAAGGTTTTGAAAATAGCATTTTCGCCGCATTGAACAAGGACAAGATGCGTTCTTAAAAGCCGATTTTACTATATTCCTTAACTTCAGACTGAACCAAAGTTTCCAACTTCTGAAATCTGGATAACCTGTATAAACGATGCACTTTAGTTGTCTGACTTCCCAAGAGCAGGATAAAATTTTGGAACCGCTTCTAGGATTTCCATAACATTGTATAAAAAAAGATTATATCATACTCGTGAACTCCTTTCGCCTGAAGCTAAGAACTGCTTCTCGATTTTACTATCGTGTATCGATTTCGACTAATATGCATTCTCAGTCTGAATCCGATTAGCTTAAAAATATCGCCTGAAAATCTTGACTTATACACGGTAATCTTTGTATTTGACGTTCAAAAATGTGGGTACATTCAGCAAATTGTAAAATTCTTCTTGAAATTAATTGAAAAATGCTCAAAATCTGTTAAGATTTGACATCAAAAAACAAATTATTATTTTTCTTATTATTTAAATTCTTTATATTATCAAAATCTTATAAAATCAAGATTTTATATTAATGAAATGGTACGCTAAAAGTTACTATCATGAGGGGATTTTCAATGATTCACACTCTGCACTTTTATCCATTTTAACTGAGTCTGACAGCGACCCAGGAGCGTAGTTGTGTAGTTAAAACGTTACTGTTTCGCCGACGAAATATGAGCCCAGATCACGCCATGTCCAGTTTGGAAGTGACTTCTTAATAATAACCTTTTGCGAACTACTTGAAAACAATACTACAAGTTCCACCAAGCCCTGTGGATGAATTTGGTTAGACAAAAGGTTCTACTTCGTGGGCATACCATAGCGAGTCCTAGATATAAAGCCCTGAACTCATTCCTCACTTATGAACAGGGTTGCTGTCTATATTTCTGAGATGTGGTATTATGTACACTATTTGCATAATTCGAACTATTGTCGTTATCTTTGTCGCCATATTTATTACAACGTTTTGGCCGTTGTACGCTCCGGCCTTCTTCAGGTGGTTGGAATGTCGAACTGAACCCTTTATTTCGCTCAGTGGGGTAGACTGTTCTAATTCCACGTGCCATGTTTAATGGATGTCAGTTATCTCCTGTTAAGAACTTAACACACGGCTAAGATCTAATGATGACTCGGTATTTATCTAGCCTCCCCAGAAGGAAGGGAGCGGCACATGGTCAGTTTTTACATGGGGGCGATTCCGGGCTCGTAGGCTCGAGCAAAAATTGCCCGTAATAACGGGGTCGGTTTGTCTATCTCCCCAGACGAGACAGTGCCCCTCGGCAGAGTATCGTCTTTGTTTCTGTCTGCCGGAAGGCAGAGATTTCGACAAGCACTAAGAGCTTAGCGCGCTTCTGAATCCGACTGCTATCTCTACTCAACTTAACTCCGCTTATTTACATAAACGGACGATTCCATTCCTTTATGCTCTATATGACAAAAAGAAGCGAAACGTTGTAATAAATATGGCGACAAAGATGAGGACAATAGTCCGAATAATGTAAATAATGAACAGAGTTGTGTTCCAACGACCAGGTGGCAGATATAGTTGCTACTGACCGTTATTTCAGGGAACCTATGCGTGTAATGGGTTTGGACAACCAGCATTAGACAGCTTTTAATATCGCTTTTGCACCATCTGTTACATTTCATATTGATTTCTAAATGATTACACAGTACAGTTGTACAGTGAACAGTAAACATAAAAAAAAATGAATTCGAAAATCAACTCTATATTTTGTACATGTGTTCGTAGGTATTTTTCACTTTAATCATTTTATTTGTTTAGAGTCCTTTTGAAGAAAGTAAACCCATCACAATCAAAGTTTTCGTACAGCGTATAATACCGAATTTTTTTTATATAATGCATAATAATTTTCAATTTCAAGTTCGTTGCAACTCCGGAATCGTTAGACCGTTATAAGTTATTAAGTGCGTATATTCAGCACGATGCAAAAAAAAAAAAAAAATGGACGCACCCATAAAAAGTCGATTTTGTATTTTTACCAAGACAAGTATGTAAATGAATTCGTTTATTAATACAATGTATTAATACAGGTCTATATATGCACATTATACAAGTCAAAAAATGATTTAGTAACGATAACGATCCTAAGCATACTGCCTTAAAGAATAAACATTATATAGAGAGGGAGCATGACGAGGGTAAATTGCAACTCTTCCATTGGCTTAGTCAGAGTTCTGACCGTAACCCAATTGTAAACCTTTGGGCTTTTAATGGAAAAGTGTGCCTGTAACAGGAAAGTTAACACGGAAGATGAGTTTTTTTCACAATTTAAAGTAATGCTGGAGAAATCTGGCGAAGAATGTCGACTTACTAAAGAATGTATTCTATAGCATACCACGAAGAATTAAGGCCGTTATTAAAGCAAAAAGTTACCCAATAAAATACTAAATCATTACATAAAATGCAGTTATGGACCTAACATTCCCTTATCAATTATTAGCCTATGATAACACCAAGCCAGGTAAAAACAAACTATTGACTACTAAACAAGAGAAACAAAAAAATGGGCAAGTGAAGACATATAAACAAATATTTCCTTTGTCATTTAATCATTAATTAAAAAATATTTAAACAAGAAATAAACAAAAAACAGAATGCACCTATGTTTTGAAAACTTTTGAAAACACCAGAATATTCTGAAATATTAGCGTAATTTTAAGTCATGTCTGAACACGGAAACAAGTACATGACCTTTTGACACACAGAACAGAAAAAAAAAGAAAAAAAAGAAAAGGAGTGATGAGAAAATATGGGGAGACAAGTAAATTATGAAGAGAAGGAATAACCACGACATCGTACATATGTACTCATATGCACACGTACAGGCGTGGACGCATTGGCGCACGCACGCACGCACACACATGCATACGCACGCATACAGTGCAGGAAAATCAGCCTAACACCAACATAATGCTTAAATGACACTTGTCACGAGTGGACCGAACAATTGTACAAATGTTCATTTCCGAAACTCCGGAGTAGAGGTGCTGAATATAAATCATGTTAAGTCATGTTCTCCTCTATGAAAGTGAGGGGATCTTGCTCGGAAGAGATATCTGCGAAGTGTCGTCCAGCTTTTGAAGGTTGTCCTGATTTTATATGAACCGCAGATCCTTTGTATTTTCTCTGATAACCCATTTACATAAGGCAGGCAGGTTTATAATACCCAGAAATTCATACACAAATGTCCCCAAGGGCACATGGCACGGTGGATAAAGGTGTTAGTTAGATCCAGTGACAGGACCCAGATAGTGTGAGTTGGAGAGGGGAATTAACAGGAGATAACTGATAACTGACATCCATTAGATATGGCACGTGGAACTAGAACAGTCTACCACAGCGAGCGAAATAAAGGGTTCAGTTCGACATTCCAACCACCCGAAGAAGTCCGTAGCGTACGACGGCCGAAATTTTGTGATAAATATAGCAACAAAGATGAGGACAATAGTCCGAATGATGTAAATAGTGTACATAATGCCTCATCTTAGAAATATAGACAGATACTAAAAGGCCGAAACGTTGTAATAAATATGGCGACAATTATGAAGACAATAATCCGAATAATGTAAATAATGTACATAATACCTCATCTCAGAAATATAGACAGATATATGATACAACTATAAAAATATAAAATATATATGAGACAACCAAAAGAAATATAGTAACGTCGTGATAAAACAATAATCATGAGGATATTCGTCCAAATGTAGCCGGGTATGAGGATAAACCGTGATCATGTAACATGAGATAACTAGAGAAAGAACAGAAGGTACAACAGCCTGTATTTGCTGAATAAAAAAATGGGGATACTCGTCTCTGTGATATAAGTCTCACCAAGGACACTTGAGAATTTCAAATTATTTGTACTATTTGAAGTTATATTTGTGACTTCTTAACTGAAATATCCACATGAATGCGTAAACACAAAAACAGCATGGCTTTTTCCTCTTGTTTCACTGCTCTTTCCAGTGATATATAAAAAAAAAAATCAACATTCGATACATTTTCAGCTTACTGAGAGAACCGGAAGAAGATTTTTTTATTGACTCCTTTCTTTAATAGTAATATGTCAGGTTGAACTCTTAAATTTATTTTACGTTTAAAATATGTTGGGGTTTTTTTTTCCGAAACGGAAAAATACATTGTTTTATTTTGTTCAGCACTTTTTGTTTTGTTTTTTCACTTTAAAAATATCTATACTTTTTTCATTCTTAAAATCGTTATGCGTTTGGTTTGCATCGATTTTTACTACAATTTTCTTCATATCAATGCGACTAAAACAATTTTCATGTAAATAGAATTGATGTGTGCATCAACGTGTGTCTGCTTTCTTCATTTTAAATATTAACTTAACATAATCTGGCTCAAGGCCACACTAGATGGTCTCCGTATAAATCAAAATCACTTATAGAATCTCAGACAGGCTTTCTAAATATCACTACAAGCTAGACATCATGGTTTTAGAAATGGATTTCTTTTGGCTTCTTTGCCATAATAATGTAACAAATTCAGACAATCTGGAACTGATTTTGTCACGCCTTGCCACATCGACCGCATTGACTGGAACTATTTTTGTATCCTATCTCGTCGCCTGATAATATCTTCCTGGTGGCTCAGGACAACATGAGTAATGCGTAGTTCTTTCCTACCCTTGAAGTATGAATTATAATGGCAATGGTAGGATTGGGCGTTTCCATACGAGGAAATATTCACCATTCGTTGACTGAAGAGTTAAAGTTTCTGGTGGTTGAAATTTATAAACCATTTCTCTTAAAACAGATTTCCAGGAAAATGATTTTTTTTTTTTTTTTTAATCTCTAGTATTTGTGGAAGTTTTCTTCCTAAGCTTTTGTTTAATGTTGTGTGGAATTTCAACATATTGGTTGTATTATTACTTTCCCTTCTAGTTTTAGTTACTAATACTGTTAGAAATCTTCAAGTGACGTAGATTTCGTTTTATTTGATAAAGTGCTTTGTAGTTCTTTAGTGTATTATTCATAATATTAATTTACTTGAGATAAAATATTCACCTTATTTTCATAGTAAATATATATATATGAAAATTTAGCGATAAGTTGATTTCATATATATAATTTGACTATTTTCGAATTTACTCTATATCTTAAAAACTGCAAATGCCCGATATGTTTCATAAACTTTACCTTTGATATCACTGGTTTCATAAAGAGATTAGTTTAGAGATTGAAAGAGATTGGCCAGTGCTATAGGCGAAACACAGTCATGGAAAAAAAAGAGATATTCCTAATAGACTGAATAATTTTTCTGATACAATGCGTAATTAGTTATCGGTCAAAAAGTAATGTCTGTTCTTTAATTACTCTAAAATGAATACTTGTTCTTCCTTCATTGGTTTTGATAGTAGAGGAATAGAAAAGCATACCAAAATAAGAAGAAAAGTCAGAGGATTTCAGATCTAGCTCCCAACACATTCCCTTCTCAGTTATTATATTCCACATTTGAATGAGATCATTGATCTGGAATTAGAATGAAGTCAGTAATAGCATATATCTTGAATTCAACATAAAAAAAATCAGCATATGAAATTAGTAAATGCTAAATAATTCAAATGCTAGATGGATGCCGATTTACTAAGCGTTTCATAGATGAAGCACAAGGCCGAAAGTATGGAACGCCCATTAAGGATTAAACTCACTAATCAGTCGTAATTGTTCTAACGAAACAAGTTTGTTAACTATTATACCATGTGGAAGTGCCCGAATATATAGACGTATCGATCAGTTTTTTAAGCATTTCATCCCAAGCAAGGCTGGAGTGACACGAGTAAGCAAGTGTCTACAATAATTGAAAGTAAGGAAAAAAGACTGGTTAGAGGTGGTGGGGTGTTGAGGAAAGGATAACAAGAGGGACGGAGAGAAAGAAAAGAAGAACAAGGATCAAGGCAACAGAAGGGATCGATTGACATTACATTTAAATTTTTGAAGATTATAATTACCAGGGAAGCAAGTAAGAGGAAGGGTGTTTAACTGACGGGAAGTGAGAGAGAAGAAGCTGTTAGAGTAGAAGAGGCGGTAAAAGAGTGAGACCGAGATGCTAACCCAGTATCACGCTTAAACTGATGCAGTCAGAGCACCGGTGAAGATAGCTCAACAGACCAAATGCTATGAAAATATTTGTAGAAAAAAATCAGAGGGAAGCCACTTCACGTCTGTGAGAAAGTGACTGAAAACGAGACCCCAAGTCAGGATCGACCACATTGCAAATCCGTCTTTGGATTTTGTCGAGAATCTCTAGATGAACAGCTAGGGCACCAGACTCTATATGGCAATAGGATTACATGCATGGACGAATGTTGCATTTGAAGGATCGACTCAGACGAGAAAAACCTGGCGTGACACAGAAAACCAAATTTCCTTGTGGTAGATGCAGCTATTGATTCAGTATAGTTGTTCCACCTCAGGTCAGTAGAAAACGTGAGACCAAGAAGGCGCAGTGAAGCACTCTCCCGAAGTTGAGCATCAACCATACTGATAGGAGGCAGGGAGGTTTCTCTATGATGAGTAAATAACAGCAATTTCGTTTGTTGTGCATTAAAATTTACAAGCCATTTCCTGCTCCAGTCAACCACAGATTGGAGGCCCTTTTCGAGACCGACGGCTAGGTTAACAATGCCGGATTTACTATTGAGACTGGAGTAAATGGTAGTGTCGTCTGCATGCCTGCTCGTTGATAAATATTGGAAACAGTGTAGGATTGTGGGATAGAGCCTTGAGAAACACCGACGTTCGTATGAAAGGAACTGGAAGAGAACACATTCAGGACGACCTTCATTTTACGATTTAACAGGAATGATTGGATTAAATCAAATAATCGTCCTGTAATACCGTATCTCTGAAGCATATGTAGATGGCCGGCATACCAAATTCTGTCAAAAGACTTCAATATGCCTTTCAAAAGCTAATCAAAGTATAAGGAACAGAAAAATATAGTTAGAAACAAAGAGAAAAGTACTGAAATATTACGTAATATCAGTCCTCCAATATGGCAGTTATTTCTGGATCGTCTTCGCACAGACGAAGAGATTTGATGCAAAAGAAAATGCAACAGAGACATGCTGATAATACCTTGAACCGAATAACGACGAAGTTCTAGAGATAAAGACAACAGAAGGATCTCTTATACTTCACACAAGGAAGAGCGAGTTGAATTTCTAGTGTACATAATGAGGAAAGAAGACTTGTAAAATTTGATACACAGGATAGACTGAAGATGAGAAAAAATGGATGGCTGAGCAGCGTTTAGGAGAGATAGCAAAGAGACAAAAGTTATAAAGATCTACAAAAGAAATAAAATTGAGGAAACGCATGACCACCAACGTTGTGAGGGCTCATATATAAGACTGAGAAACATTTACATTCAGCATTTCCTAATTAATGCAGCAGATACCTGTAAAATACTGAGGATCGTTGTTTGGTAAACTAATCGCTTGACTGATTTAGATCCCCCCACATAGCCAAGTGGGCAGTAAATGATTTTATCTGTTTCTTTAGTGCTTTAGTGCCAGTAATTTTTTTTTATGACCACCGGCATTACAATTGTGATGTGACAGCTTTACAGCAACCACACTATGTCGAGAAGTATAGAAAAATATCTAAATAAATGAAAACTTCATGTGCCACTCAGCCGCGAAAAATGGACTTAAATACTCAGGATACTTTCTAGAATGGCGATGGAAAAGCCGTCCTTTTGTGAGTGATGAGGCGTCAGTCGAAGACGTAGAGATGAGTCACGGTTAGTCGATAGTATTAGGTTGGTGCAAAATTAATGACGTAATAATGTCGTTTTTTGACGTATTTTTAACATCAAAAAACGACATGATTACGTCATTATTTTTGCACCAACCTAATATTTATTCAGTGGAATTATAAAGAAGGTGCCAGGAGACCTAAGTGGCACCTATATACCCCCAGAGGGTTAGGTTCGACACGGAACGACCAGTGAATAAAGAATCCAATATCTCGAAAACGAGATCCAGGTCTTCTTTTCTCGTTGTAGCCTTATTCCACCTTCCGTTTCTTCGTTGAACTTACACCAGGCCTTTTCCCAGACGCAAACTGGAATCGAACACATGGTGGGGTCAAATTGACTAGTCGTAGAAAAGCCAGCCAAGGGCGACATTTATAGGATTCAATTAGTAGTCGACTGTTAAAATATAACATTTTCAATGATTGATTCAATAAGATAGATTGATTGCTGCCATATATGGTCTGGTGCCCCTTCTGTTTGTCTCAAGTTTCTTGATAAAATCCAGAGACAGATATACAATGTAATTAGCCCTGATCTGGCAGCTCATCTGCAGTTGCTCCCTCGCAGATGTGCCATCGCCTCCCTCTGTCTTTTTTACAAATACCTTCATGGTAACTGATTCGATGAGCTGCTTTCGCTGGTTCCCAGACTTCATGAATTTAAGCGTTCAGCTAGGCTGGCATCTCGTTCTCACCCTTTCACTGTTGAAACTGTTAAATGTAGCCGTCTCTTCTACTCCAATAGTTTCATGTCTTGCATCTTCTCGCCTGTGGAACTCCCTCCTCTTTTCCTGTTTCCCTGATAGCTATAATCTCCAACTATACAAATGTAATGTCAATCGACGTCTCCAGATGCCTTGATCTATCCCCTTCTCTTCTCTTCATCTTTTCCTCTATCACTCCTATTTGCTCTCACTCCAACTCTCTGTAATCCCTTGCGTGCTAGTGGTTTCCCGCCTTGCTTGGCGCGAAATGTTAAAAAAAAAACAAAACTTTATTTAGAAAATCAATAATGCACTTATTGTAAAGGCTGATATTGTAAGAAATGACATCAAAAATTCAGGTTAATAGATTTTATCAATTTTTGAGCGTTTAATTTTAAATATCGTCTGGAAAAATAGTGAATTAATATTTCACAGCATGTGATTCAGATTAGAGTTTAATAACTCTTTGTAAAGTTGGTTTTATCCTATCGACAATTCATTGAATCCGTTTGTCATTACCTTTTATTTCTATCACATTAGCGATATTGGGTTCCATGCTAGAGATCAAATGGGAGTCTTCATATTCTAATACATCTCCGTTATCCGGTGGTTACATCTTACGAAACACCTGCAGTAGTCGGACAGGTTGCGTTTTCACTTTCAAATCAACACTGCACTCTGTGTTAAAGCTCTGGTTTATTGTGGTAAGTACAAACACCAAAGAATAGATTCATAGTTTTTATCAATTTTGAGCTTTTAATTTTAAATATCGTCTGGAAAAATGGCGAATTAATGTTTCACAACATGTGATTCTGATTAGAGTTTATTGTTGTTGTGGCCTGTTTAGAGGCTAGAATGAAAAACACGGAAGACGAAGGTAGGTTGAACAAGTGTATTGAAATAACAGATATATACAAAGCAAGAGTGTTAGTAATAAGCAGATAGAAGTGTACGTCCGGATTCACGACCCATTCACACATTGCAATTTCCACATTCACCATAAGAACTCGTCCGTCACCATTCAAGCCTCCATACACCATAATACCGCATCCTCACAAGGGGAACCTACACTCGGCTGCTCACGACTCTACGCTAGGAAGACTCGCAGTTAGTATTAGGTTGGTGCAAAAATAATGACGTTTTTTGACGTATTTTTTAACGTCAAAAAATGTCATTATTTTGGCACCAACCTAATATTTATGAGAAGAAGAAGAGTTCATTCTACTGTAGCGGGGTTTACCACAGCAATTATCTCTGTAAAGCTCTGTTTCTGAGCAAGTTGATTTTATCTAATCGGCGATTGATAAATCCGCTTTTCATTATTTTTTATTACTAGCGCATATTCATATTAGTGATATTCGTCCCCATGCTAGAGATCAAATAGTACCCTTTATGTTCCAGTACAACATATCTCTGTTATACGTGAAAAATTGCCTCGTCAGTCATGTATCGAAAGATACATGAACGCCTAAGCGTGTATCACGCATGGCACATAACTGATTGACATCAGAATACAACTAAATTGTTTAGTATAATTCCCCTTCGAAGTAAATGAAGGTCTTATTTCACGGCACAATGATTTAATAATAATTTACATGTGCTATGCATCTTGTCCATATACAATTTGCAAAACTTTTGTAAATTATAAGTTTTATAAGGCTGTTCTAAGGCTTCTCACTGATCACCAGAATGAAATTCTTACGCTAGGATTTTGGAAACTTAATCTCCTCAAAAGGCAGTAACGATTTAGGAAAACATATTCCGTGTCTTAAACCCCAACTTTCAAATTGAGTCCAATACAAAGATTTCAAAGTCGATCTGCCATATTGATTTAAGTATAATTAACCTTTATTTTAAGAGCTGTTCTGAAAGTCTTATGAGCTAATGCCCGTTTCTTTGTTCAGCGCCTACATAGAACAAACAGCAGTGATTGTATTCATGACAATCCTAAAAGCATAACTGCTATAAATAGATTCAAAAGTTGAGCTTACATACAATTTCTATTATTGGTATGTCTACAGAAAGATTGCTCCAGCCAATCAGGGAAACTAATATGTTTTTCTAAGAGTTATTCTTCTAACAAGTGTAGAAACACTCTTTGGCGATATGTCAGACAACAGAAAGATAAAGAGTGCGGAACGTATTTCAGACTAAAGTTCTAACCAATCACATATTCTTGGCGAGATATTTCTGTCAGATGTAAGTCTCAAAGACTGTGAGTGATTGAGACAGGTGCCTGGCCAAAGAAACGAAAAGAAAAAAGCTTCTAAGAACAAGATTACTGGCTCCTGTTAATCGGTTCAGAGTGCGTCACCCCAATAAGAGTGGCGCATTTACAACTTTCCCTTCCTAGATAAAGCAAGCTGGCTTTAAAAGGTTTCATTGTAAATTAGGACCTATATTTATATTGATGCATATAAACACAGGATTTCAATCATATCCAGGAATGCAAACTAAGCGGCAAATTACCCGGTGCTTCCCTCTTTGTCTGTCAAGTTATTTTACAAAACTTTTGTAATTATGCATCTAGAAACTAAAAATTATCAATTTATATTAATATTTCGTTCCTTGGAAAACAGATTTTACTCTTTAATTTAATCATAATGTTGAGTAGTATATATATATATATATATATATATATATATATATATATATATATATAACGAAACATAGTTTTAAGGCGTGTTGTATATATGGGATAAAGTGCTCAATATCAGAGATAGAGCGTATGTAAATATAGAAGTGAACACTGAAGTTACCACTTGACTTTAATATTCACTTTATATATATATATATATATATATATATATATATATATATATATATATATAGAGAGAGAGAGAGAGAGATATTTGTTTATATTGCTGAGAAGTATTGTTCATACTGTTGTTCTCACCTTTATTGTCGTATCCACGACGTTTCGGTCGTTGTACGCTCCGAACTTCATCAGGTGATTGCAATTTTGAACTGAAGCCTTAATGTCGCCCACCGGAATAGATTGATGTAGTTCACTCCTACCGGATGTCTCAGTTGTCTCCCTTTAACTGAACTCTCCACATTTTTATCCATTGGGCCATATATATATATATATATGTGTGTGTGTGTGTGTGTGTGTGTGAGATAGGATAGGATAAAGAACAAATAATAAACCTTTATGAATTCGATACATATAACTGCGTGTTTTGGAAGCAATGTTTCTTTTTTACAAGACAATTGGCAAGGCCCTGCGATTCAGCTATTTTTGTTTAATATCAACTTTCGCGAGAAGACACCATCCAGAAAGATGCATTAGAAGTAAGGATGAGTCAACCTCCCCGTACGCTTGGTGGCAGTGCCCACAAACTGCAATCGCTTTTGTTTGACCTTAACCCTAGAACACTAACCATGGGTACATGGTACTCAGCGCAATCAGTACCTGATTTTCTTACCTAGATATGTTTTTCAGTTCCTATTAATATTAACTCAAAGTACAAAGTTTGAAGTGTCTGCATGTAAAATATTTCAAATAAATATTTATATTTAATACTTTTTTTGATATTTTCAGAATCTGGTATGATATAATCATGGTTATTTGTGGTGTAACTTTAATTGATGGTTAGTGTTCTAGGGTTAAGAGAGACTGGTCTCGGTTCTCTGTAAATTGTGTTCAGCATTGCATGGGATCTCCAGCTGATGTTCTTGATTTTTCTAATTAGATTTGTATATAGTCCATCCAGTCGTCTTTCAAGACGAACAGATAATGTTCAAGTTTCTGATCCATACAGTAGAACTGGTTTAATCAGTGATCAAAACTTACAGCATACCTATTTTATAAAGGAACGTGAAATCGGATACTAAAGTAAGAGCTATCATAATAATATCCAGAGTTACCGCCAGAGTCATCGAAGTATAATCGTAATTCTGCGTTTTACGTTCAAAATGTGATCACCAGAGGAATAGCATATGATGATCACGGCTTTGGCATGAAACTTCGAGTTACGATTATAGGTGGACGACTCTGGACGTTATAATATATAATATAATATAAAAGTCATACTTTTCACTATGTCGTACTGGACAATATTCTCGCCAGAATCTATCTTACACCATAAGTCGGCCATTTCTTCATTTTTTCATCATTATGCTTCTTAATTCCTTGGGGAACACAGAGCCGCAATGGCATCTCTCTAACAGACATGCCGACTGTCTTCCTGCGGAATTTCCACAAGCTCGCGTCATAGGCTCCACTTTGGAGGACTTTTCCTCGTTTACCTCATTTGAATATATAGTTGAGGTTTCTGTAACAAGCTAGTTTTTTTTTTAAGTCAGTATGTTGTTAGCCTGCTGCACAACCCCAACCTGGACGACCAGGGTGTGTCTTTCGTCTGGTTCCTACCCCAGATCCATTGAGCTTGGTTAGACCTGTGTTATGGTCCAGGTTAGGACCAAGGAAGGACAAACGGAGAACAAGTGTAGAAATAACGAAGGTATATTACACGAAATAATAATACAAGATGTGGAAGGTGTTAGTATGACTATCAGTCTGGTTTGGAGTGAACTACTATCGGCTCGACTCGATTCGGTATCTAGCCACCCTCCCACGAGGGTTGCATGTGGCACAAGGCCGAGTTTAACGTGGGTTTCCCGAGCCCGTAGGCTCGGCCAAAAAATGCCTGTAGAAACCGTATAAACGGGATCGGGTTGGTCAACCTCCCCGAACGAGACTCTGCCCTTCGGCGGAGCCTCGTCCGGGTTCCTCTCTGCTCAGAGGCAGAGAGTTCGACCGTCAAGCCGAGAAGCTCGGCTTGATTCGACCCTCTCTCTTGAGAGGCGTAGTATACATAGTGTTAAAAAGAGTTCATTCTGTAGTTATAGGTAAGGACCCATGACAACCTGCTAAGTGCCAAAGTGTCCACCTACATAACTCTGGGGGACGTTGAAGCACGCAAGCCACCCTACCACGTCAAGGCGACACGCCATCAGGATGGAGTCGGCCATTCGTCTATGTATTAGAAATTGTTGTGACATCTGTTCTGGGGCTTCTGCCATACATTTAAAGATTCTTGATGAAATCCAAAGAAGAATCTGCAATGTTTTCGGTCCTGACCTGGCATTTCGGCCTTAGTCACTTTCCCAGCGCCGTAATGTAGCTTCTATGTGCCATTTCTATAAATAGTTTAATGGTAATTTTTCTGAAAGCTTTCTTCATTGGTACATAGACTTTATGAATTGAACCGCTGTATTAGATTGGCAGCAAGGTCTCATCATTTTACCGTTGATGTAATGGGTCCTGATCTGGCATCTCATCTGCAGTCACTCTCTCACAGACGTGCCGTCGGTTCCCTCTTCTACAAGTATTTTCATGGCAAATGCTCCGACAAGCTACTTTTGCTGATTCCCACACTGCATAAATTTAAGCGAAAAGCAAAACTGGCATCTCGGTCCCACCCTTTCACTGTCGAAACGGTTAAATGTAGCCGTCTCTTCTACCCCAACAGCTTTTTTCTCGCACTTCCCGTCTGTGGAACTCCCTTCCTCTTACTTGCTTCCATGACAGCAATAATCTTCAAATATTCAAGTGTAATGTCGGTCGACATCTTCTTATACCTTGAACTTGTTCCCAGACTTTCTCTTTATCGTTTCCTCAAATACCCCTCTTTACTCTTGCTCTGTAACTCCGTAACTCCTAAAGATATTGTGTGCATGTTCAAAGTTAATATTATTAAGTGTTGTTTTTTTTTGTTTTTATTAATAAGGTTTCCATTATTTTTTACCGTGTATTGAAAAATAAAAATATTTTATAAAACATACATGCAACAAACTGTTTCTTATTTAACAGTTAAAATATTTAATCATTGAAAATGGCTAAATGTATAGCCGAAAGCGCTCGGAAAAAAGGACATTCGAACACTTTTTATATAATTTATCATCCGAAAAGAAAAAAAAAATAGATCGCATGAGAAATTGTATAAAAAAACTAAATAAAATCACGTTGTCTGTCGTATTCAATGAAATGTGCATGAAAGAAGGATTGGTACCTTAATACACACACACACACGCATATATATATATATATATATATATATATATATATATATATATATATATATTATTTTAAATAATAGAATGTCTTAATTTAACCGTTTTCATTTATTTTTTTAAATTATTATGGGCATGTATGTTGACTTGAGGAAGAGGTGTTTCTTTTGAGAAATGAGATATTTGAGAAAATCAATGGCGTCAATTAACATTTTGGGAAGAATCGATAGTTGCACTATCGTGGACTTTCCGTCAAAGTAACGATTTTTCTCTTTTAATAAGTGAGACAGTCTTGAGATCGATCTCAATTCCGACTGCTTGATAATTGCGTGCAAGCACATGAAACTAATAGTCGTGGCCGGGCTACGTAAGTCGGAAAATAATTAAGGAAATAATATTAATGGCGATATTTGAGCATTGATCTCATTTTCTTTTTTGTACCTTTTTATCATACTACCTTAGAAATTGCTTACTTTTTGCATTTACCAATATATATATATATATATATATATATATATATGTGTGTGTGTGTGTGTGTGTGTGGTGTGTGTGTGTGTGTATTTAATAGTTAATGGTCAGAGTTGAATTAGAATAGGAAAGAGTAATATTAAAAAAACTGCTCAATACATATATAAAAAGATTTAAATTTTAAGATGTAGTGCTTTTAAATATAGAAAAATAGTTTCCGCTACCTTGGTTTCAAACTTTCGGTATCTTCAAGCGATTTTTGTCAATTGATTTCCCTGCGCTTTATTCAAAAACAAATTATCTACGCTATATTTAAAAAAAAAACCCAAAAAACTAATAATAATAAGCACACGTTGTGAGGTGTGTTAGAAGGTGAAGAGGTGGAGGATGAAGAGAAGGGAAAATGAAGTGTATTGGAAATGTATCGGTGGGGGATTAAATAAAATATACATACTTTCTTTTTAACTCACTTCAAAAGGACTCAAAGGGAACCTTTTCAATCAGAGATTGAAAATTATGTCCCCTTGTATACATACTGAAAAGTTCTTTTTGAGTTCATATGAAGTGGGATGAAAAGAAAGTGTGTATATTTCATTTATTCCCCCACTGATACATTTCCAATACACTTCATTTTCTCCTCCATTTTCCCCCTCTTCCTCCTCCTCCTCCTCCCCTTCACAACACCTCCCTCACACCTCATGTAATGTGCGCTTATTTATTATTTTAAAAGAAAAATATCGATTTCATAATTTTTTTATTTAAAATGTTAAGTGTTTGTAAACCAATTGATCCAAATCGCGTCAAGATACCAAAATACTGATTTTCTAATTATATATATATATATATATATATATATATATATATATATATATATATATATATATATATATATATATATATATTCTCTTAACTAACTGTTTGCAGTTATTCCGTGATATATATACACAAACACACACACACACACACACATATATATATATATGTATAAATATATATATATATATTCACCCACATAGAAACATGTTTCGCTGTATCGCAACTCATCAGTGAGACTAGACACTCGATTGCTTCAAGTGGGGATCGAAACTAAACCTATTTGGTACCAGTCAGAGATTCCACCCCTAAGTAGGGCAGAGAAAGTGAGATTTTTAACGTATTGTATACATGTTGTATACAAACTCCAGTAGCCAATAGCACTCAATTCATAACTGAAGACATATATATATATATATATATATATATATATATATATATATATATATATAAAACATTTCAGACAACGAAATGTGAAAGAATACCACCTCAAACTTAATACTTACCACAATTTTTTTTTTCTTTTTTAATCTGCGAGAAACTATTACATGATGAAAATATAATCAACAGAAAATAAAACGCCGAAACAACATGCCTGGTACCATTATAATTATTTCAAAATGCCCAGAAGACGTAATATACAAAAATCATAAACTGTAGAAAGAAGTGGAAAAATTTTTAAAAATGAATCGTGTGAGGTAGCAGAGGAAATAATTATTGTTGTGCTTGCTTTTTGCTGTCAATTCATTTTTTTTTTAATGATCTATCAATTTTATCAATTTTAATATGTGCGAGCATGTGAACACATGTGTATTTGTATGCTTTAAGCCACACTAAAATATTTTTAAATTCCAGCTGTTGTATTATTCATAATTATTTAAGCTATTTTAGGGTATCATATTTGTATTTCAAGAAATCGCTACCAAGTTACATGCTATCACGACTCTTAAAATCCAATTGCAATCCTTCAAAAAGCTGCCAAGTCACCAAATCCTCGAAGATTATCTGCAAACAGAGAAAATCCATCATTCAGTCAGTTTTGAAAAGAATCGATCAATGATTTGAAATACGGACGACTCTGAGAAAAAAGTGTTCAGGAAACCTCAATCCATTGGATTAAAAGCTGACAATACCAACAAAATGTTTCAAGGGCCAGTAACCAAACACTTATTCAAATATCCAAGGAATTTAAAAAAAGCTCACAAACAAAACAAAACGTCACAAGGCCATTGCTGTTCTATCGCAATTTTCATAGCATTTGTCTAGAAGAGCTATATTAATTAGTACTCGGCTTACGGCCGCATCACATTGAAATAGTAGTTCCTGTATGATTGCCGAAGTTAAACGTCAAAATGAGTGACCGTTTGAGGAAACCAGTTGCTCTCAGTTTGATTGGAAGATCTGATACTCACAGGACATATTGAATGTAAGAGGGACAGAGGAAAACAACGTCTAACATATTTGATAAGCTTGGCTAAATGTATGACGGATCAGGGTTTAGGAAAAATAACGAAAAGAGAAAAAATATTTATGGTTACAAAGGAAAGGAAATTGTGGAGAACGATGATCGCCTACGTCCTCAAGACAAGAGCATTCAAACTTACAGCAACTGGTATTCTCAGTCACTCATTTTGACGTTGCCTAACTTCGGTGATCGTACGGGAACCACTGTTTCAATGTCCATGGTATCCTCACCATCCTTCTGTAGAACCGCTTTCTGTTGCTTCAACAGTCTTCTTTATCTTTGATGAGAGTGTCCAGCATTCACTGCCATACTGTAGGACAGAGATCACGTAGCATTTAAATACTCTTTTCTTTGTTTCCATCTAAGTTATTCTGTCTCTTAATACTCTGCTTATCTTTTGGAGTAGATCTTTGGTTATTTCAATGCGTTTTCGGATTTCAGTGTCGCATTTTCCCGTTCTCTGTTAGAACACTTTTATTTTGGTATCTCCGATTTCTAATTTGTACTTTTGGTTTATTGCAACCATGTATTGTCTTCTTGCAGTTGATGGTTAGTCTTTTCATCTCGCTTTCATTCATTATCTTCTGTAGAAGCTTTTGTAGTTTTCTTTCCGTGTTTGCTATTAATACTGTGTCATCTGAATATTGAGATTGTGGCCACCAATAATAAATCTTCATAGTACATCTAATTCTCTCAGAATTGCCTCGCTGTATATGTTGAATAAATCCGGTGAGAAGGCACACCTTTACCTTAAACTTCTTTCTATTTTCCTATATCTGCTGAACTGATTTTCTATCCGTTTGCAGGTGGCTTGCCGCGAGTATAGGTACTTGATTATTCTAACATCTTTCCCAAATATATGAAGGTTTCTGAGCAGTTCTAACAGATTTTTTTTTAACCATTTTGAGTAGACTATAAAACACAGGTAGAGGTGTTTCTGCATTTGAATTGCACTTTCTGATAACATTCTGAGCATAAATATCACCTTCCTTGTTCCAGTGTCTTTGACGAAGCGCTACTTTTCTTGTTCTATCTCTGATCTGATTCTGTTGCGCGATCAATTCATCAGATTTCGGAGGATGAATTTTGTTATATGGCTCTTTAAGGTGACTGTTCGTTGGGGTTCACATTCGTATGCACCTGGTTTCATAGGCAGTACTATGAAAATAGATCTAATTTGCCCTTTCGGTATGTCACCACTGTTGTAGATTTCGATTATTATTTCTGTAATCTTGTCTATGCCGAAACCGTCTAAGGCTGGCAGCATCTCGATGACAATTCCGTCGGGCCCTGCCGCTTTGTTTCCGTTCAATTTAGCCTGTGCAGTTTCCACTTCATTTTTTACTATTTCCGGTCCGTCGATATTTGGGTGTATGGTCCGTTGTTTTCTTTCGGCGTGGAAGAGTTCTCCGATATATTCGTTCTATCTCTGAAATATTTTTTCTTTTTCTAAAATCATTGTTCCGTCCTTGGATTTTATGCATTCTGTTGATGAGCATGACATTTTACGATTTATTCTCTTATTTTATTCATATATGCTTTATCACTGATATTCATTCTTTCTATTTCTTTTTTGGTTTTATCTATTTGTTTTTATTTGGCCTGCATTTGTTCCCTATTTCTTTGTGTAGTGTTTTATATTCTGTTCCGTGCCTTAGCCTTGTTTTTTGTCTCCTTTTTATTATGTCAAGAATTTCATCAATCATCCATTCATTTCTTTCTCTCTTCATTTCAATTGCTGATGTTTCTAAAGCTTCTCTCAGTGTTTCCCACTTCGTGTTTCCATTATGGGTTGGTGGATTTTGATTAGCGTCATGCCAAGCTTTATGGGTCATTTAATGTGAAAATGTAAATATTTTGAACAATTTTATGCTTTCAACTAAATATATTTAGAGCGAAATTGTATGGCTTCAACTACAAATAAAATGTATTGTTAATCATTTTGCTATAAAAATTATTGTTGGTAATTGCTGTGACGAAGTAAATGTTTAAAAAAAACAAATGTTACAGATATATCATATATTAAACAATAAGTATAACAGAAGAGTAATACACAACTAGTGACTGTGTGTCGGTTGACCCAGCGTTCAATCTATTCGACTGTTCCCGCAAGGCCTTCTCTCCTACTAATCTTATAGTAGGCGGAAGAGTCGAGCATAGAATCGATAGAGGGAGGACACCACAACAGTAATTCTACTACAAAATCTACTGCTAGTCATTTTGCTTTATGTTTGGTCATTTTACAATAAATAGGCATTCTTTATTAAAAAAAGAACATTGCTGATATTTTCACTATATAAATTTATTCTTATACTTTCATAGTATTTTGTTTTTGTATAGGGATTCACTATTTACCCATAGCTGGCACCCTAACAGATGTTACCACACCGGGTTAGGATCGACCTGTTAACAACAATTAAGAGGGGGTTTCATACCCTTCAAAACCTCCAATCTTCCGATCAGAGGCCTTACTGTCGGATGTAGTTCATCGTCATACCCAGGGTTCAGTTTCCATTTTCGTTCATGGAATCAGCGATTCACAATGAACATCTATTTTTCCTTCAGATTCAAGCCGTTCAAGAATATGTCGTATTGCAATTTGGGTGATAACTTAGGCCTCTTAAATTTCCGTAGTTTCACTCGAAGTTTATATATAACTTGGAGGTGATCGCTTCCAGAGTTGGGACTTAGGTTTTACATTGTACAACTGTATTCCTGAATCTCTTCTTGATGTAGACCATTTGTTTTTTGGGGGCTTTTTTCATTTCTTCTTCTGAGATTCTGCATGTCCATATTCGTCTTGGGTGTTGGCTGCTAGCTGATACTTCTCCTCGTTCATTAGGTTTATATGAACTTTTGTCCCTGTTTTGCTGTGCTGTGGGGAAACCCGACCGCAAAGTGCAAATTAGTTAAAACAACCGCTTTAAATTATTTTCTTTCATCATACGGTCACACGCTGGAGTGACAGGGCGAATCGATTTCTATTTTTCCTCAGATTAGGTCACTTGCAGTGCTGTGCAGTAAGATGAATCTATTTTCGGGGTGTATGATGAAATTTGTTTGGCCTTAAAAAATATTGCGCCATCCATGATTGCATTAGATTTTTATCACGCCCAGACACTATTATCTCGACTGTCGATTAGTTGTACTGTGGTCATTGCTTGTTATGGACGTTACTCCAAGGAAGTGTACAGAAACTGTAACGGAGCACGAACACACTAGCAAGCCTTACCAGCGGGCAAATCAAAGTACTATAGATTGACCCGGAAACTCTCCTGATTTAACAATGAAATTAAACCCCATCATGTTCGATTTATTTTCAGTTAATCAGGAATGTCACTATCATATTATTGACCTGGTGATCGCAGCATTCGGCACATTTGGAAAGTGACTGAAAATCACGAGTTGACCCAAGCGTTGCAAGTGAACTTTGGTGTACAGAAGTATTTGGGAGCTGCCGATGATAACACGAAGTCACAAGACATCGTGAGCGAGGGTTGGAGCGAACTGCCCTTGTTCCAGCTGTTGAGCAGGTCAAATACCGTACTCTTTCCCAGAAACTGTAACTAAGGTCTGCTCAGCCTAGTTGCAGTATAAACCACAGGTGGGCTCCGTGTGTGTTGATGCATGTATTCATGTATGTATGTTAGGAAAATTAATAACAAAGTGGAAAATGTTTTTCATGTGACGCCTTTCGTCCTTTAGAACTTCATCAGACTAAAGTGATTTTTACATTCATGTAACAGTTTATCAGCACGAAGAATTGGGGACGATGAAATTTTAAACTTTTCAATTTATTTTTCTTTAAAGTATGTTTCTGAGTCTAGAGTCAATTTCATTTAGTTTCGTTTGGTTTATATTTTTATCACTTTTGTTATGAAATATCCTACAACGTGATCATAGAAGATCTACCATGAAAAGTGAAATGTCATAAGAAACTAGATATAAAATTTACCATGGATGAATTAGTAACTAAAGCCATTTTCTATAGACATTTGCCTTACTAAAGTAGTAAAGTCAAAACTATGGCCACACTAATTACAGTAAGCAACTAATATATTGAATATGTTTTCTCTCATATATACATATACACATATATATATATATATATATATATATATATATATATATATATATATAGTGTGTGTGTGTGTGTGTGTGTGTGTGTGTGTGTGTGTGTGTGTTGTCTGTGAGTGTGTTTAAAAATTGCTTTATTTAGAAGGGCAGAGCACTGAATATTGGAGAGGGAGTGTTTTAAGATATAGACAATACTGATAAGGGAATGTTGATTATCAGATTCATATCCCAGTGAGATCTGCAGACCAGGTGCTACTACTGTTTTAATGGACTTTTAATCCCACTTCAGTGTTAATTAAAATCCACAATATATATATATATATATATATATATATATATATATATATACATACAATTCCAAGAGGAGTGAATCAGGTAGAGCTCAATGTCCAGGACAGAGCAAGAATATCACTAAAATTTTGTCTTTTTTAATACCCATAGTTATATTCTGATGAATTGGATATCGATTACAATTCCAATGTAATGAATTATAACCATGGGTTATTAGTGTTTGAGCCTTTTATATTATATGATATATATATATATATATATATATATATATATATATATATATATATATATATATATATATATGAGCATGACAAAAGACTATGGCTGATCAAGAATATCTGAGCCCCATGATACACATACTTCGAAGAAAAATTAATGACAAATTGGAAAAAGTTTTTGAATGATGTGTTTTGTCCTTTAAGACTTCCTCGGACTAAAGTGAGGTTTATGGTCATGTAACTACATATGTGCATGAAGGAGAGGGGAATGCTGCAATTTGAAACTTTTAAATTAGAATTCCTTTTTTTTTTAATATGTATTTGATTATATAGCCTAGCCAATTTCATTTAGTTTCTTTTTCATATTTTTATGACTTCTGTTATTAAATATCCCACATTGTGATACTAGAGTATCTTCCAACAAAGGTGAAAAATTTATATAACATTTTTGTCATGTATGTATGTATAATTCTCCCAATGAGTTTGACTTCTGAGTTTCTCAAAAGTACATATATATAATCCTGTGAGTCTGAACGTGGTCCACATGGCATTTCTAGTACTCCACAAAGAATTCGTAGCCATAAAATATTGTAGCCATTTAATTACTAAATTATTCATACTTTGAAGAATTAAAAAATATATTTTGTTTAATTACACACACGTCTATTATATTTGAAAATTTTGAAATTACGTAGGTATTATGCAGTGCTATATTTACTTTTTTTCAACATGTAGAAACAAATATCATTTCTTTCCCTACAACATGGATAGTGGAACATGGATTTTCGGCTGTTGTTGATGTTTTCAGTAGAAAAAGATATAAATTAGATCTCAATTGCAGACTGAATGATACCATCAAAATTGATAGAAACACCAATATCAAGGTAGTCACTAGCTGGATGGACTAAGACGGAATAACATCATTAAAACTGATTTTGTTATCCTTTGTTTATCCTTGTTTACTTAAATAAATTCTAAAGTGTAAATAGAATATTTTGTTTTTTCATTGAGTATTTTAGTGTGTAAATTGAACTGCCTAAAAGTAAAAGGAGTGGTCCATTTGATTCTTTTGAAGAAAGAAATGATCCATGAACTGAAAAAGGTTGAGAAGCGCTGACATAATCGATTATAAATTGGAATGAATATAGCTTATTCTTGTAATTCATATCCAATGCGCATCGTCAACCGAGTCAGGAAAAGGGTAAAGCATTATGGGATGGTTTTGATGAATATTTTACCAATTTAAAGGCTTGAAGGCTTACCAACCAACGCGATTTTCTTATCGGCAGCCTCGCAACCTAATGCAGACAAGAAATGTATTGTTACTGGATTGAAATTTGAACCCGGTCTAAGATGAAGTCCAGCCGCCAGATAAAAAAATTGATAAAAACAGATTTCAATTTTTCTTTCTTTTATTTTCTTCACTGCACAGAAAAGCACACAATGCATGAAAATCATAATTCTATCTCTCTTTCTTCCTCTCTCCCTACCACCTTTATCGCTGTCTTATTTTCCATTTTTGTGTATCTCTCCCACTCTCTGTTACTCTTTCACTTTTTACTTCTTTCCATGTGTTTCTCTCCGTGTTTTTCTCTCTTTGTTTGACTTTATTCTCTCTCTTTCTCTTTCTCGCTTTCTTTTTTTCTGACTCATTCTTTCTATCTGCTGTTTGACGCTGTTTCTCTCTTTGTCTCTGTATTTCTCTCTCTCTCTCTCATTCTCTGTTCGTATCTCTATCTCAATCTGTTTTTCTCATTCCCCTTCTTCCTATTTCCCCTTTTTTCTCCCTTTCTCTCCCTCTCTCTCTCTCTCTCTCTCTCTCTGGCTCTCTCTGGCTCTGTTCCTCCTTTTGTCTTTCTCTCTGTTTTTCTTTCTCCTCTATTTCTATCTTTCTCTGTATCTCTTTCTCGATCTTCTTCTCTCTACCTCTCCCTTTCTCTTCCTCTCTCTCTCTCTCTCTCTCTCTTTCTCTCCACATTGTTAAACTGGTGGATGGTTTCCACTACTCAGCTCTTCTCGATCATTCAATTGTTAAAAACGACCTTTTTGATCTAAATGACAAACATTCTTGACTTATTCTTTTTTTAGAACTGATTCGGCTCTTGTATCTGTCCCGAGCGAGATCAAGCCTGTACATATCAGGATTTACTCATAGAACTGAATTATATATTATTCAATTAAAGGTGGAAACTCCGAATGCTGACAGACATTTCAACGTCTACCCTTAACGTATGTTCAATATATTTGCTTTTGTATGTTCAGAACTATTTAATAAGTAACTTCACCAGGCTCAAAGCTACCGGTGACAAAGACCCAAGGGAGGATCGAATTCAGTCAGAATAGTCGATAATACTATCGCGCTAACGACGGGCTAAGAGAGAAAAAGCCTATATGTATTTAGTAAATTTTCTTAGTCTAACTGAAGACTGTAAGAGTGGAACACCCATTAAAATCATGGCTCTCTTCAACCTCCTTTAATTTGTAACTTTACCAACACTTTATCCGTTCCTCCACCCATTCACACAAACTCGTCAGGTAGTTCTGTTTTTCCCTTGTTACTTTTCCTTCGATGTGTTATGTGAGTGTCAAATTTAACAACTCATCTTTCCTCATTACAAAATTCTGCTAACTCTTTCTGATTCTGGGTGTAAGTATCTGAGGAAAAATGATGCGCATGACCTGCATAAACTCTCATTATCATTGTGAATCTCGAAGCATATGTAAATTTTTAACGAGATTCACATTGTGCTATGCAAATTAGTTTCTATAAAATAAGTAGCTTGATGGCAGTCAATGAGTTTCTCTACAAATCGTTGAGTTGTATGGAGGACGAGTTCCTTAGACGTGAGTCTGCTGGATTGAATTTTTACCTCCCACATCAAATTCTGCTACAATGAAGTTATTTAAAATCGGAATATCTTTTTGGATTATAAAAATAATTACTTAAGTTTTGCGAGTGAATACTGCATTGACATTTTTTTTATAATATCAATGAGTTTTCTATTCCGAATATTGAAACTAAATAGGAAGAAGAAATAGAATGATATATTTCCTAACGCTATTTTCGCAAAAGTGAACCTGATTAACCCATCTGAATTTCGAACACGGTGCTCGGATTTTACATTCCGTACCACGTATTACACCAAGCGCACATCTATTGTATATGTATTGCGAGGCTGAAGATTTGGTGGACCGAATAAGAAAACATCGCTAACCCTGACAGTCTGATGTTTTGTCATTTATTCAGATTTTACAGCACCCTTCCATATGCCGTTGTATCTATAAGAATTCAGGTTAACATTGACATAGGAACCAGTGGATAAAAGCGTTGGTTAAATCCATTGACTTGACCCAAAGAGTTATGTGTTCATTACCTGGCGCCAGCAGATGAAAACCAAAAACTTGGCGTGTTGAGTTAAAGGGAAATTACTGAGATATCCGGAAGAGGCATGGCACGTCGAACAAGAACAATCTGCCCCTGTGGACAAAATAAAGAGTACGGTTCGAAATTCCAATCGCCCGCGAAAGGCCGGGGTGTACAACGGTCGAAACGTTGTGAATATGGCAAAGAAGATCAGGACAACAGCCCGAACAATTTCAATATGCATATATATATATATATATATATATATATATATATATATATATATATATATATATATATATATATATATACACACACACGATGCTGTTAAATGATTAGGACAATTTTGCTGTTACGGCCGATATATCTAAGGACTTTTGACACACTGTCTAATCTTAATCCTATCGCCTATATTGTTCATATATGTGAGTATTTATTGCATATTAGCATTACTAACTGTACGCATAACTTGAATAAATTGAACACATATTCAGCCTGTTACTATTTTGCGTCGGCATTTTTATTTTCATTTCGCCCCAAGCAATGCAACAAAAGCCACTCAGAATCATGGGATCACTGAGTTTGAAAGATACCGAAAGGACAATCAAAGAAAAGGGTTCAAAAAGGGCCAAGATGACACTGACGTTACAGTTAAAAGTTTTGGACATTGTAGTTGACAGGAAACCAAAAAGCCGGAAGAGACTTTCACAGGCGAGACTTGTAAGAGAACTGCAAGAGAAGAGACTATCAGCGGAAGACTTACGATGACAAGAAGGAATTTTACAGTAAAATTATAAGACTTCACTGTCAATCTAGTATTGCGCTTAAGCTCGTGTAATCGATGTACTAAAAAGAGAAACAGTTCAGAAAAATCACCTCATATTCATGGGAAAACGTATAGGGAATCTACGTTACGACGGGGAAAAAGTGACTGAATTCGAAACGCCAGGTCAGGACCAAAAACATCACAGATACACACATATATATATATATATATATATATATATATATATATATATATATATATATATATATATAAATAATGAAATGGACTAAGTACGACAATTATTTGAATATATTTTCTGTTTATACGTTATATTTATAGATACAATTATTTAAGTAAATTATCTGTTTATAATAAGCAGTATTAATTACATTTGCCTTAGAAAATATGTGACTTCTGAGAGGAATTGAACCTGTGTCCTACACGGAACGGTCATTTGATTTGATGTGCTATACCACTCAAGTACAGAGGAAGCGCCTGGTTAGAAAAGTCCAAATTATTATTTAAAACTGTTGCTTGATATATATAAATATAAATATATATATATATATATATATATATATATATGAAGAAAAATACAGGGAAAAACAAACAAAAATCCTAATATGTAATTATGCTGTTTTAATGTTAATATAATGTAAACGTCGGACGTTTCAGTCTAGTTGACCATCTTCAGGACATATTCATAAAACATAATATAGTCTAACGTTGAATATAGTCTAATGTTAATTATGTTTTAATATAGATAGATAGATAGATAATATTCGTGGTCAATATATATATATATATATATATATATATATATATATATATATATATATATATATACTATACCTGTCGAATGGTCCCCTAGGTACATCGAAACTTTCATTATTTTTCTTCAACCAAGTAGCGTCATTGTATGTAAGTATTGATCTTGACCCTAAAACATTGTCCAGATCATTTTCCATTATTTCGGTATATCTTTTAGCGAAATTAAGACTGTTAATTAATAGTTCCTCCGAAACTGAAGAGTAAAAATCCAAGATGTCAAATTGGATGAAAGTAGCTTTCCTTTTATTGGTGATCTGAAGGAAACATTTTCTCGTCTCAGCCGAGTCCTTCCAAAGGTTCACTGAATCCAGGACACATGATGTTATTTACTTAAGAATGCTCTTAGAGTTATATTTTCGGATTTCTTTTGGAATTTGTACGTCTGATGTAGTGGATCGTGATTACGATTCTAATGATAAATTATAACTATGGAATATTAGTGTTTGATCATTTATATATATATATATATATATATATATATATATATATATATATATATATATATATATATATATATCAATTATATACGTCATATATTTTCCAGTTTTGTTAATATAAAATTCATATATGAACGCCTACATATGAATATATGTCTAGACATGTTTTGAAATTAAAGATATATGGCACGTATGAAAATATATAATGCATACTTTCTAGTCGCCAAGAAATTAGAAATAGAAATTATTTTGTATGCTGGCCACATTCAGATGAAATTCACTTCAAATACACATATTTTAAAGATATTCATAACGGCATGAATCTTAATAATATGTAAAAGATTATTTTTTTAATAATAATAACATTGTAACATAAATCAATTTTTATATCACAAATCATACTGAAACATGTTATTCATTCCTTTTTAAACTTACCAGACAGTCATTTAGAAAGTATAAAGAATTCGTGTAAGGAGCTTCAAGTTTTGGTATCTTAATGATTTTTTTCCTTTCTAAATCCATGCCTTTTCTGGAATTTATTTTAAAAACATAATTAATTTTGGAACCAGGTTTATTTAAGTAAAACCTACTTCCACTTACGATGGAGTTATTTCTTTCCTAGATAAAGAATTAACAATTAAGTATTGCTTTTAAACTTCGAATTCATTCCAACAGACAATTTTGGCAAAAAGTTACTGTATCCTATCTAAAATGACTGATCTCACAAAAGAAAAGAGAATTATTGAAACTATGAAGTGGAATGTTTCTGAGGCAAAATACTTTACAAAGGAAATTCTATGAAATTATTCGACATTTACTTCTGTAGTCATTGCTTTATTCTTCAGAATTGTAAATATTGCTCGACAGGTTTTCTATGCCATGAAATTTACACACACACACTCACACACACATAAACACACATGAATGTAAAATAAAATAATTTAAATAAATAATAATAAATTATTTTATTTTACATTCAACGTCATCACTTGATAAGACACCGAGGGTGCTGAAACAAAATGGCTATTTTTGTAGTGATTTTATAACATATTTATGTTATAATTTTTTTTTAAATAAATAATTATATATATATATATATATATATATATATATATATATATATATATATATATAGTAAAGGTAACAAATCCGTTGGTATATAATCCAAGTGAATTCTAGAAATATAAAATATTAAAATTGATACACAAAAAGAGCTCAATGTATTTATTATTACAGAGTCATATAATTGATAAACAATAAAATCCCAAATCACCTCATTTCAGCAGTCGAAGATATCGTTCGTCTGTCTTATCAACCCCGGTATGGACGGAGTTCGTGTCACAAATAGAAATTTAACTCCAAAAGCTAAAAAAAAAACAAAAAAACAAGAAGTTTTATAAACTTAAACCGGAATATTAACCTTATGACATTAATTCGGGGTTATATGAAGAATGAAATATTAATTTAAAATTAAAAGAGGAATGAAAAGGTTTTTAAAAATAACTTTAAAATACATAGATAAAATGCTGTAAAGGGATAATGGAAAGAGAGATGGGGCGATCTTAGAAGAAGGGTATGTTTATAGATTATAATTAATATAGATAAAGAGGTTATTAATCCTTTACATCCTTTTATCTATATATTTTTATGTTATTTTTCAACCCCTTTTTATCCCTCTTTTAATTGCAAATCAATATTTCATTCTTCATATAACCCCAAATTAATATCATGAGCCTAATATTCGGGTTTAATTTTATAAAACTGCTTCCACCCACCCCTGGCCCCTCCCTCGTGCCTTTCGTCTGACTGATACATTGAAATGGATAAATTCTGTATTAGTTTTCGACAGGTTCATTTTTCTTTCATTTTTCTTTTTTATTTATTTATTTAATTTTTTTTTTTTTAGCTTACACATTTCGATTTCTGACACAAACTCAGTCCACAACAGAGTTGATAAGACTTCGTCTACCGAAATAGGCTATTCCCCATATGAGGTGATTTGAGATTTTATTACTTATTAATTGTGTGTGTGTGTGTGTGTGCGTGTGTGCGCGCGTCCGTGTGCGTCCGTGTGCGTCCGTGTGCGTCCGTGTCCGCTATGTTTTGAGGAATTACGTCCAATCTTTGGGAGTATCTTGAAGAGTGGAAATATTAGGTTGGTCAAAAATAATGACGTAATAATGTCATTTTTTGACGTAACGTCAAAAAACGACATTATTACGTCATTATTTTTGCACCAACCTAATAATAATAAATTATTTTATTAGTATTAATGCTTTATCTCTTGATATCGAACAGATTATATAATTACAAAAACCGTTTGCCTTAAAAATGTTGGCAAAACATGGACCTTTCTGTTAGCAAAGAAATGAATATCAAAAGGAAGGGTTTTTCCTTGACTCCACTATTATTTTAACTATTTTCATTCTTTCGCAACGTTTATTGTTTTAAAAAGTGATTAAAATTTTTAATAAAATCTACACATATGATGAAAATAAAATTATACATTTTTTATACTTCAAAAAAATTTGATCTACAAAAATGTAAATACGATGTCACCTGGGAATTGAATAGCGCACGCTAGTTTTTTTTTTTATGATAAGCTGGGGCTGTGTCTTCATGTACATGCTGGTCGCTTGCGTTTGACGTAAAACTAGAGAACAGCGACTTTTAGGGTTTATCAGCGATTCAGTTGAATCAGAGACGCAAGCGTGGAAAATAAAAAGTAGTGAGGTGCTTGGCACTAAGGATGGGGAATCTGTAGTCATACCGATGCCAACGTAACCCAATGTTGCGGGGCTGGGCAATTTTTATCCTTGGCTTGAATGTACACGTTCAGATTCTGCACGTTAAACTCGACCTTGTGTCATATCCAATGCGCATGCTCAACCAAGTTTAGGAAAAGGATAAAGCATTACGGGATTGTTATTGATGAATATTTTACCGATTTTTAAGGCTTACCAACCAGTGCGATTTTCTTATCGGCAGCCTCGCAACCGAATGCAGGCAAGAAATCTGACGGGATTGAACTTTGAACCCGGTCTAAGATGAAGTCCAGCCGCCAGATAAAATAATTGATGAAAACAGATTTCAATTTTTCTTTCTTTTTTTAATTTCTTTTAATACATTTTTTTCTTTTCTTCATTGCACCGAAAAGCACACAATGAATGAAAATCATAATTCTCTCTCTTTCTCTCTCTCTCTCTCTCTCTCTCTCTCTCTCTCTCTCTCTCTCTCTCTCTCTCTCTCTCTACCTCCTTTATCGCTGTCTTATTTTCCATTTTTGTCCTTGTGTTTCTCTCCCACTCTCTGTTACTCTTTCACTTTTTACTTCTTTCCATGTGTTTCTCTCTGTGTTTTTCTCTCTTTGTTTTTCTCTCTTTCTTTCACTTTATTATCTCTCTTTCCCTCTTTCTTTCTTTCTGCTTCATTCTTTCTATCTCCCTGTTTGACGCTGTTTCTCTTTTTGCTTCTCTGTTTTTCTTCCTCCCTGTATTTCATCTTTCTCATTGTCTGTTTGTATCTCTGTCACAATCTGTTTTTCTCATTCTCCTTCTTCCTATTTCGTTCTCTCTCTCTCTCTCTCTCTCTCTCTCTCTCTCTCTCTTGTTTAGTTTCTCCTTTTGCCTTTCTCTCTGTTACACCCAACATTAAACTTGACCTTGTGTCATATCACCTCTCTGTGAGGAGACCGGGGGTAAGTAAACCATGTCGTAGCTCATGACGGGTGGGAAATGATTTTCATCTCTCAGTTGCGTCCCTGTCTTCAGGCAGAGGGCGACTCATAGTTCTCTCTGCGAATAGACACCCCGCTGAGAAAACTAAAACTGTGAGGTGCCCTGTCCTGGGAAATAGCTGCTCGGGTTCCCCACATTAAACCCGACCTCGTTTCGCATCTTGTCTCTGTGGGGAGGCTGGAGTAAATGACCAATCCGCAGTCAAGATGACTAAGCTCAAAGTGTGGTATCTGTTCTAACAGCCAGCCCACAGCTTCAATCATCATCAGCCGAAAGTCCAGCTCGCTGTCGGCCGTCGCTCCAGCCAGCCATCTCCAACAGGTCTCCATCAGCAACGATATGCGTTAAACTGTCCTTTTCAGATCAACGCTCTTCAGCGACTACCAAAACTGCCCTTCTCACGATAACGCTCTTCTCACTATCTAGATTAATAAGCAGAGACTTTTTTCCTAGTGCGCTGTAAACATATTTTTGTTGACGTATATTCTTTAACGAAAATAAACGTGGCGATATATTTTTCCTCAAGTCTTCGTTTTGCTTGTTGTCTTCCGCCATTTAATATCTGTTTGCGGACCATTATACCACTGGCAACAAAATGTTTACCACGACGCGATAGACCCAGCCACAAGTGATTACTTGACGTAAAACAAAAACACTGTGTATCTACTATGGCATGCAACGGGTGGTAAAAAGGCCACGAGCTGTCTTCAGCATCTGACGTGGATAATTGTCATCAATGGCTATTCTGACATTGACCAATAAACACTTCACCAAAATTAAATTATTTTGCAGCTGAAATTATTCTTTCCTTAATATATAATGGTATTGATGTTAATAATATTAACAGCTTACTTATAAAAAAAATATTCGGCATTCATTTACCGAGCAGCCAATGCTACTTGAGTTACGCGTTTCTTTACACACTGGACATCGGGCTAAGATCAATGTGTAGTATCTGTTTTCCTCATCTCTAATGGTAATGGTAATATTACCCGTTCCCTGATAAGGAAAAACTAGATATTCATTGATCGTGCTGCTTTTCTTTGAAATTTAAAAAATATCTCAATTTTTCAGGAAAATAATTTTTACATGTCCAGTATCGCTCTTTCCAGTATTGACGGGGTTTTCCTTCCTAACCTTTTATTCGAAGTAGTGTGGAAGGTCAATATTTTTCTTCAAATTACACGTGATTTCCATTTTAGTTTTTGCTGCTGTTAAAAGTCCTCAAATAACGCGGTTTCTGTTAGTTCACGAGGTTCGAAGAAGGGTAGACTTCGCTAAGATCAACGGGATTAATTCCCTCGAAGCCATTTTTCGACTACTCACTATATAGTTATCTCTTAATATATTTACTTATCTTAGCCTTTTACTTGTTTATATTCATATTATTTTCAGTTTCATGTTATGAAGAGGTAGCGACTAATCTAAGTCTTACTTTGAAATTTCCTTGTTTCGACGTCATGGATTCGAGAGACACGTATGCACCCGTGCTGAAAGTGACAGTTCATTGCAAATGGCACGGTGCTAGTTGCGCGTGCGTAAATGTCACTTCCGTTCATTCACGCACGACCAGGCGATAACGTCTGGAAAATGTCAGCATCAGTTTTTCAGCCTGTCATTTTCAGGTTTAGGTTAACGTCGATTCTCGTGGGAAATTAACTTTGACACCGGTTCGATTCTGTCGCTTCCTCTGTTTTTATGGCAGAATTCTTTCATCTCCCCTTTTTATTCGGATTATCCTTAATCTACTCCGCTACCATATTCGTTTGCAGGCCGTCTCTGTATTCCATCACATAAAACCGGGGAAGGCCTTCTCTTCTTTATGGTTTAGTCAGATCAGTTTTTACAAAAATTCTTTTTTTTTTACCGTTCTTCATCGTTATTAAATATTAATTTAGAAGTATGTTTAAGAAAAAAATTGCATTTTTATGTTTGTATATAGTCTTCGCAAATAGACAAGACAGAGAATTTGATTATTATAATATCCGATGTGTCCCAGTGAATTAATATTTTTTCATCGCTCCAAGAAAGCGATGAGCTTGCAAAGAAAAATAAAGAAAGATTTGATGATTTATTTATCTATTTACTCTTTTTATAATGTTATTACTATGTCTGTTTATTATTTTTTTTATTCATGAAAATATATATTTTATTCGTTGAATTCTGGACAATATACTTACTGACATAGTAGAAACTTGTAGCAACAGAAATATGGTTCTCCAAAAGGGTGCTGGCTATACCATGGACCGAATATGTGAACAACGACAAAGTTTTAGAGAAAATGCACATCTAATTAATACCAGAAAGAGATGCCTGAAATTATTAGAGCGTATAATAAGTTATAAGTGCTTGAAAAATCTGAAACTCACAGGGCAGGCCGAAGGCATGAGGGGCAGAGGATAGCAAAGTATAACGTTCCTAGCGATCTTGTATAAATGAATTTCGGAACAGTGTTAGGAGAGAAATAAAAAGACAAAATTTATTACAACTTACAAAGGAAAAGAAATTGTGGAGAGCCATGATCGCCAACCTCCTCAAGAGATAGGTACATAATAGAAGATTACATTTAATGTTTGTTTATTCTTTAGGTTAATTGGTTTCTATCGCTTTTCTTTTTCAAAGGCTTATTTTATGACGAATATTTACGACTTTATTACACTAACTTATATATTTGGCACCCTGACTAATCTTTATTCATGTTTGTGATTTTTAAAGGAGAGAATGTACTTTTGTGGATTGTAAGTGAGGCGTTTCGAATCCTAACGTTTATTTTGTAATATTTATTTTTATTATTTATTTTGCATAATCTATTATTTTGCATTATTTAACATCTTAAAAATCCGTTTGACAACACCAAATCAGCATTAATAATACTAATACTAATAATAAGCAAAAGCAATGAGCCAAATAGAGGAACAATAGCAAGATAAACCTAATTATGGCGAATACAATGCTCGGTACCAAATCAGCTGATGTAAACAAACCCCATACCCAACAGCGGTTAAGAAGTACAGAGTTAAAAGCTGCAATCGAAGGTTTTATTCTTGCTGCACAGTATCAATGCTTGCTAACTAGAAATTACCAAGCACACATTCTGAAGAATTGTGTTAACGTGAAATGCAGTTTCAGAAATAATTGGCCATCTTGTATTAGGTTGCACGGTATTAGCACTCGCTGAATATAAAACTCGACATGACAGAGTGGGCCAATATCTACACTGGATAATCTGGAAATTTGGGCAGAGAAAACTGCAAGAAATCCGGTACAAACAGCATCGAGATCAATTTACAGACACAGGAATCGTAGCAATTTTATGTGACTTTAAAATACACACAAACAGAACGAAAAAAGTTAATCGGCCAGACATCGTGATCAAAAACAACGAAAATAGAATGTAATGACACATGCTCCAATGTGTAATGTATCTGAAGATTTTCAAAATACAAGGATCTTGTAATGGAATTCTAAAACTTGTGACGCATAAGGACATCAACAATTCCAATCGTAGCTGGAGGTCGTGGATTGGTTGGAAAAGGTCCCGATAGACTAACTGAAGAGATCCCTGGTAGGCCATGCCTTAAAGAAATACAAAAAAATGTACTCACAAATACAGTTAACACCTTACGAAGGGTTTTATCTTTGTGTGCGATTTTTTTTTAAAATTCTCAGTGGAAAATGTTATGATGACATTTGTGACCGAAGGTGTCTGGCTAGGACCGGAAAGAAATATGTATAGAACAGAAATCAAAGGTAATAATAATAATAATAATAATAATAATAATAATAATAATAATAATAATAATAATAATAATAGCCAGAGACATAAATGAATATGCTCATAAACATAAAAAGATAGCGACATATGTGCACTGGAAGATATGCAAGAAATAGAAAAACCAAGCCAGTGTAAGATGGTATGAACACCAACCAGACACAGTTACCCAAAATAACGATGTGACTATCCACTAGGACAAGCCAATTCAAACTGACAGGGAAATAAAAGCCAACAGACCTGATATTATTATAAAAGAAAAGAAATTCAGGAAGTGTATGCTTATTAACCTAGTAGTACGTTCTGAGAGAAACACCTCTAAGAAAATTATCGGGAAATTGTCCAAATACAAAGACCGGAAGATCGAGATTAGCAGGATTGGAGAATGAAGATTGAGACTGTACCAATATTAATCGGAGTTCTGGGCCTCGTGAGAAAAAGAATGGACAATTTTACTAAAATTATCCCAGATGACATCAACATACAAGTTGCCCAGAAGATCGCCCTACTAGTATCATCCTATATACTAAGAAAAGTACTAACAATGAAATGACAATTCTACTATAGGACCTAAGGTCCATAATTTGGACCCGGATCTACATGATACAAAGCAGGAAACATAACATACACAAATACTACTACTACTAATAATAATAATAAATCACCGGTTTTCATCAGATAAAGGAAAATAAGCAACTTTGAGTCTGTTCAATACTCAAATGGTTGTCCGCTGAAGAATACTAGGAGCTGTATGCCACGATTCAGGCTGAACAAGACAGCGATGGATAGTATTGCTAACTCAAATAAAAGTTTAGGAAGGAAATCTTGTCAGTACTGCAAATAGAGACAACAGCTACCGGACTTGGGAAACCTGTTTTCCTAAGAAATTGTTTTAAGAGAAAGATTTTCTAAATTTCAACCGAAAGCACAACCAGCCGCTCAGTCAATGAATGCCAAATGTTTCTTTGCAAGGAAACGACTAATATTATCATTATCATATTAGCAGAATACTTCAATATGTGGATGTTCTTCTGAACTGACAATTCGGTGTTCGGTAGACCTACCTGTGGTTGGATGAGTGATGAAGAGTATTTGACAATGATTCTTTTACTCCAATGTTCACTGTATACGAATTACGTGTGCATATATATATATAAATTTATAAATGCCCTCGGTTTTAGTTGCCCCCCCATCTTCCCCCTTTTACTTTTCTCTCTCTCTCTCTCTCTCTCTCTCTCATCTTCTGAATTTTAAGTTCAGATTATATCGTCTTTTATTGTGCGTAGTGTCACCGCAAAGGTTTACACCAATTTCCGGTGTCGGGTTTTAATTTAATTTAGGTCAGCGATTCAGTAATGAATTATGTATCGGAAAATAATTCATATTTCTCTGTATCTCACTGATTTAAACCGTCATTTAACTCCTTTCTTTAAGACTTCTCTCTGTTAAATTTTAATCCACACCTTCACTTTTAGGCCTTCCTGTACTTCTTTTGTCTGTTACCCCTCTCTAGAGCTTTCATTTACCTCTCACATCCGTACCCCACTCTCATACATACACTCTCACTAAATTTTATTTTTTATTCCCGTAGTTATTTTTTCCGATTTCTTTTTGAATTTGTAGGTCTGAGGAATTGGATCGTAATTACGATTCCAATGTAATAAATTATAACCATGGAATATTAGTGTTTAAGCCTTTTTATTATTATTAATATATATATATATATATATATATATATATAATCCCTTGCCGATAGCACGACTTGGATTTTCATGCACAATTGTGGTGAGTATAGACTGGATGTTGTGTGATATAAATTTTAAAAATTATATCTGGTTATACAATCTTGACGCAAATATACATATACTAGGTTTACTGTTTTTTACTTTTTTTAAATTATATTTGGCATTTAAAATAAACAGAATCTGTTTAGATATGTAAAAAATATACATACACACAGTTATAAACATGATTGTTTATTATATAGGAATATTTTTCTAGAGAATAAAGATGAGAATATCAAAAAAGAACATGAAATCAATGAAGATCTTCGGAAGGACGGAAAAAATGGTTAATTATTCGTAGAAACAGAAAGACAGCTGGAATGTCTTGTGATGAAGAAAACACTTAACACAAAGACATATCAAAGTAAAAGTGAAATAAATACACAGCCCCCGAAGAGGCCACATCTTTATACAAATTTAACGATTAAACAATTATTCAACCAAAAACGTTGTGATAAAAACATCAATAAGATAAAGAAAATCTGTTTATTCTTTTATTGGAACTCTTAACAGACTGTTACCTCGTTTATCACAACAGTGAATTTGACATGGACTATTCTTATTAACAATTTCAACCAGATTCGAAAATCTATATCTGAACAATGGTTACATATTCTGCACCATTTCAATGGACGATTTATTTTAATGTCTGTAGCGTGAACAATAATTGCATTCCTCAGATTCATTTAACGAAGCTTCGACATCAACAAGATGTTATGTTCCTGAATAGCCTCGTCCGATTGAGATTTATATGGATGGCATGCATGGCGACAAATACGTTTAAAAATTCTAAACTGTCAAGGAAAAACAACAGCTTTCTCAGATCAATGATTAAAAATGACTTCCAACGAATGAAGCTTGTCGGTCTTAGAGAGGCTCATTTTTCTTCGAACGTCATGGACTGGGTCTATAGAATCCCAAGGAACTATACGAAAGAAAACAAGATACATCAACAGCAGCAACAAGTAAAATAGATAGCACAAGTAACTTAAAAAGAAAATAATGATATAAGATGTTGATTTTCCACACTATTTCAAATGAAAGGCGTCCTGGGTAAGATGATAAACTACGTCCGGCATCTGATCAGGATGTTTTGAGGAGCGTGGAACCACCTCTAAATTGCTAGTGTTCGGAGGTCCACCCTGACCAGGGGTGGCACCACCTGTTACGGTCCCAACTATAGGCAAATAATTAACTCCCAAACTGGGGTCAAAACACTATGAAAGTGTACAAATAAGCAATAATAGCAATGTTTTTTAATGAGAAATTATTACCAGCATTGCATTATTACAGCAATATCTTTTTGAAGGAAAAATATTACAGCAATATCTTTTTGAAGGAAAACCAATATTACCAGTAATATATTTTTGAAGGAAAAAATATTACAAACAATACAGTTTTTAAGAAAAAATATATTACACTTTTTGGAAAAAATATTACCATCAATAAAAATCTTGTCGACATTAAATAACCCATTGAAGTTGATAAGCCGTAAAACAAAATAAACCAAACCAATCAAACGAAAGATTAGGGAGGAAATTACTGGGATGAACGCTAACAGTTACTGAAATCGAGTAACCTTTATTCGTGAAAAATTGTCTTAATAGAAAGATTTTATAAATTCCATGCTCCCTCTATTTGAATCCTCCGAGCCATGTTTAGGTGTCAGGAAGAAAGGGTGACAAGCATCCAGCTAACAAAAAGACAGACGACATTTTTTTCCGGCCTGACAAAACGTTTTTGGAAGAATCTTGACTATGTCTTCTAATGTTACAAGAAAATGTATAATAAGTTCAAGGAACATATTAGAAGAGGCATCCATCAACTAAATCAGCAATTCTTAGTTTGCAAATATACGTCCGATGTCTCTACAACACCCGGCAAAACCATAAGCGGCGACTTAGACACATCAACACAGGAACGAATCGCATCAGATATACCTTTCAGAATGACATCTATCCTACAATCATAACCTGAGCCTCTGCAGACAGAAATTAAAAGATCAAGGTGGACGACTAGGAAATTGTCACGGTCTGTCTTCCATATATTAAGGACTCATGGGAAAAGATTACGGAGGCGTCTATACAAAACCAGGACAATATTCAGAAACAGCTCCACTCTGTGAGTCAAGTCTAACACAGGAGAACAGTGTCTACTCTATTGTTTTAATTTATAGTAAATAATATAGAGAAAAAAAACTTCCTCTAAAGGTAAGGCTGGAAAAAGCCGTAATTGATGATGAGACAATGAAATTAAGTATGGCTGACCATGTATGGAGGGAAAAGACTAGGGAACAATAACTGTGGAATGAAATGAAAATACGGGACGACGAGAAACATTCATTCAGACATCTGAAAGTATTCTAGATTATGAAGACCTCCTTAGTAGGCGTAGTATACAACTAAATGATATGGAGGTATTAATAAAGAAAGAAAATGACAACAAAGCTTCAATAGCAGCAGCAGCTGTATCAAATAGGAAAGCCTCGGTGAGTACAGCCAAGCGTGATAATTAGGAACAGCAGGAGTCAGGTTAATTCTAAGGCTCCTAGTTATCCACTAAGTATTGTCCTACAAGACAATAACCTAGTGGATTAAAATATATTTGGTGAGATAGTAATTGTTCCTTAAATCCTTGGGCAGTGTGAACTTTGAACAATGACTGAGTAATATTAGAAGAATATACCCTCGTAAATTTAATAAAGGGTTCGAAATACCTTATAGGTTACACGGACCGACAAGTATCTGATGAAAACCAGGGATCACAACAATAATCTGCTTGTAATTAAACATTATAAGGTTTTTAAGCACATGTGATGTTATACGTTTCACAAATAAATCCGCTTTTGGAAAGGGAAATTAATTTGGCATTTACCTGGTTAAAATCGGGGTAATAGTTAATAATGTTGGAGTTGTTTTGAATAAGATTGAAGAGGAGGAATATTTAACGGAGATTAAATTGCACAAATATTTCAAGTAAAGTTGGTTTTCCCTTTGAAAATCATCATTTTTAAAGACTGACTTTAGCTAGATTCGAAAACCGATATTTAGGTTACGCGGAAAATACTCGAATTACCTCCACCATTCGCTAATGCTTATCTTTTGTAATTTCGAATTTGTGAAAAGAGAAATTGCCAGTTATTTAAAAAAATAAAAAAGTCACTTGTACAAGTTTGGAGCAAAGATATTGAGAGATAACTAGTGTCATCTTTATACAAAAGTTATAAAAACCTGGTCGAAGTTCGGAAGAAAATTTCTTAACGGCATAATAGAGAGAAATTAGGATATTAATAGAGCACGTCGAATATTTAAGAGTCTTTTTCTCGCGAGATTTCACGATAACAGGCAGCGAAAATGTAATACGTATATATATATATATATATATATATATATATATATGTGTGTGTGTGTGTGTGTGTGTGTGTGTGTGTGTGTGTGTGTGTGATAAAAGGGTTGGAAGTAGTATTATTCAGTAATCATATTACGCCAAATAGGGATAAGAATGGCCAGGCAAAGTTGTAGCGTCTCTTGGAGATAATCTACTATATAAAGCATATTTGGGGATTGTCACTATCTACCGTAATTCAATAATAGGCTAATAAATTGCAAGGTGAGTGCTGTGAACTTTATCATATTTATCAAGAAGACTAGGTAAGATTTTGCAATGTGCCTTGAACAGGAAAGTTGATAAGAGATAGATGGACCAGATAGGTATATCAACAAACTGGATCTAAGAGTAGAGACAGACAAAGAGGGACAAAAGAGAACCAGAAACAGAACAAAGCTTTAGGGAACATAATTAAATTAACAGAATCAAAGAGACCGAGGATTGGGAAAAACGGCTTAGATGGATGGAAGCAGGAAGTCAGATAGATAGATAGATAGATAGATAGATAAATAGATAGATAGATAGATAGATAGATAGATAGATAGATAGATAGATAGATAGATAGATAGATAGATAGATAGATTTGAACTACCGTGCTTCCCTCTATACTCTAATAAACCATAGATAGATAGATAGATAGATAGATAGATAGATAGATAGATAGATAGATAGATAGATAGATAGATAGATAGATAGAGTGGTAGGTAGGTGAGTGGGTTTTTAGACAGATTTGAATAAACTGGAATAAAACATGCATAGACTTAAAAATAGATAGATAGATAGATAGATAGATAGATAGATAGATAGATAAAAGACTGAGATAGACATGAATAAATAAAAAAGAAAGAAAGAAAATCTGTCTTATGTATTAAAAATTGCCACATAGATAGATAGATAGATAGATAGAGAAAACATGAGATAAAAGACAGATAAATATGTATAGACTGAGGAAGAAAGAAAGAAAGAAAGAAAGAAAGAATCTGTCTTAGCTATTAGGTTGGTGCAAAAATAATGTCGTTTTTTGACGTTAAAAAATACGTCAAAAAACGACGTTATTTTTGCACCAACCTAATATTAAAAATTCTCAGATAGATAGATAGATAGATAGCTGTGAAAAGACTGAGATAGATAGATAGATAGATAGATAGATAGATAGATAGATAGATAGATAGATAGATAGATAGATTTGAACCACCCAGTTTCCCTCTGTATTTTAATTGTAAGAAAGTTCCACTCAGACAGCCTTTTCCTTTTCGACAACGTCGGGGATGGGAGGTCGGTGTGTTGTTAAGGAAAATAGTTCGCTTGTATATGCTAGTAATGTCTTCGCAGCCTAATATACCCCCCACCAAACAAAAAACTACTTGTTTGCAACGTAGCAAATAACGTCTCTTGTAAGCTAGACAGTGACACCCCAATATCCATAAACACATTGGAGGTTGTCAAAGTGAATGCGAAGCGCCAGCATCAAAGAGAGCCACTCCATCCAGAACATAGTCGAAGATGTTCCTATTGAATAACATGTATCTGTTGAACCTGAGGAATTTTAATCGTGAATCAAATCTATTGCTAGTTATATCTTTTTTTAAATATTTATTGCAGGTAATACCTATTTTTAAAAAATATAATGATGATATTTTTAGTATAAAAATCTATTTTTATACTTTAATATCATTTGCCCATAGCTGGGACCCTAACAGACACTACCACCCCGTTTCAGGGTGGACTGTAGAACAACAAATATTAAGAAGCGGTTCCACACCTAGCTGCCAGATATAGTATTTGGTTGGTGCAAAAATAATGACGTAAATTTTTTAACGTCAAAAAACGACATTATTACGTCATTATTTTTGCACCAACCTAATAATTATTTTTGTGTGAAGATCGCACTGAGTCATGAAACTGTAATCCCCCCTGAGAGTTAATTCTTATATCCAAACTGTCTATATGTACACAGATGCCGTTTCTTTTGCATTTGTAAATTGCCGCCAATTCACATGGGACTATTGGAATGGTTAAACACTACCTTCTCTACGGATTGAATAACCCGTGAGGTTGATATGCCCGCTAACAATATCAGTCAACAAAACAATGAACATGAAAGAACTCATTCATGATATTAATACATAATAACATAAAAATTACACAAAACAAACTGTATTCCAAAATAAAGCTTAAATAACATAAAATACGCATCAGTGCCATTAGTAATTATATCTTCTGAAACGTGCACTAAATCTGAGTATCATCTACCATGTATTCAACTGTGAAAGCGGAATAATATTTATCATATTTTTATTACTTCAAAGCTCACAAAAAATTTAAATTTTGGTATTAAATGACCCATAAGGTGTTGATATGTCGTTAAACAAATAAAAAAAAAACAACCAAATTCTACCGGTTCGAATTCAGAGTTTGCCTTCTTTTAACCTGAGTGACACCTACGGTTAGAGAAGCCAATGAACTTTACTATTAACACGCCCATAGCTTGAAATGAGGAAATATATAGATTCATTCATTTCCAGGGTAGGATAGAATTTGAAGTCGGCATTTATACCGTTACTCTAACCTAACATATATATATATATATATATATATATATATATATATACATATATATATATATATATATGTGTGTGTGTGTGTGTGTGTGTGTGTGTGTGTGTGTGTAAAAAATACATTTATAATCTTAGGTGGCGGGTTCCTCCTCAAAACAAGAATAAAAGTCTTTATAGACATATGTCCGCAAATCCTTCGTTTTTTTCTGTTATTAAGTTTTATAAAAAGTTTACGGTAGATATCGCTGTGTTGCCATGTAGACTAGATTACATTTGTCATTCGTGTACATTTTTTGCTGGTTTGTTTTCAACGTTTAGCCGGTGTAGGTAGTGAATTACCTGAGAAGTCTTCCGTTTAACAATGGTAGGATATTCATATCGTGAAGTGGCAGATATGATTTTTATATACGCTTGCGCGAATGTTACTGGACGTAAGGCAGAACGGCTGTATCAGATTGCGTTTCCGAACCGAAGACAACCGAGTCATCCAAACTTTGCTGCTGTTTATCGTCGCGTTTCTGAAACAAGACACGTGACACTAAAAACTATTTCTCAAGTAAACCAGAAATCCACTCGTACGCCTGACCACTCGTACGCCTGACCACGACGAACACATTCTACAAGCTGTCGGGGCCGATCCAGGTATCAGAAAAAGTGGATCAAGCATGTCGTACATTTCATAGTTCAACATGAAGGGTAGTTTAAGAGTAGCAGATATTTTCGTATTATTTGCAACGTGTGTCGGTCTTTGGCCTTCTGATCACACACCACGGGTTAATGTAAATGCCGATGGTTTATTGCATAAACTACTGATCCATTGTTTTTTCTCTTCAGTCTTGTTTATGGATAAGACAACATTTGGAAGAGATGAAATAACCAAATTAAAATAACCACCATTTGTGGGTGGGTCGGAATTCCCATGGTCCAATACAAGCTATACGCCGGCAACAGTTTACGATTAATCTGTCTGCAGAAGAAAGCGGGAGTTATTTGGAAGATTTGTTACGAGTTGCTGTGATGAGGTACAATATTTATTTCTGTAAAAATACAGAAAATGTGGCACAAGGCCTAAAAAAGGGGACGGGGAAAAGGACGGTCTTCATCTGTCTTAATTTAAAATTAGCTAGCCACAAGCACTGACCCAAGGATACAAACAATATTCCTAACACCAAAACACCACATTCTTACTAGCCTTTCTTACTACATTCACCATAATACCTCATTGTCTCAATGAAAATCATAAATACACCCTATATGTACAAATCGTCGTATGTGGGAGGGGGAATAAAACAACAAATTAAAAGGATCCCCAATGAGTATATACAATATGAATTAATCTATTTACAAGAAACTAAACAAAAACATTGTTAGTAGTAAAACCCTCCACAATAATTAAATGTGGTAGAAACATCAGTTCACTGGACGAAATCAATGCGGACCTACAAAATATAAATTACTGTGATGAGGTACAACGATGACGTTTTTTTATATGTTTATATAGCCATTTTACCCTGTTTTGTTGTCAGGAATCCGACAAATTTTGCAGAAGTATTTTTGGATTGTATCTTGTGTTTTATATTTAAAAGCGTCTACCGTAAACATTAAACTTAATAACTCAAAAATGAAGGATTTTCGGATATATGTTTATATCGACTCTTCTGCTTGGTTTAGTGTGATGAACCCGATCCCAAGGTTTGTAAAAACATTTTTGATACACCAAATATATATATATATATATATATATATATATATATATATATATATATATATATATAATAAAGAAGCAAATTTATACAAAGAAAAATTAGTGATGTTAATCGGATTAATGGCGAAATCACTTCGCTAACAACACTTAATGAGACATTAACTTACTATTAATTCCTTGAATAATACGATTCTTATATTTGAGCTGTTTTCAGGTGGAATTGTCGGACCAATTTAAAATTGTCGAAAGCACTTGGTCCGTCAATTCCATCTGACAACAATTCTAATCTACGGATCGTATCATTCAAAGAATTGATAGTAAGTTATTATTTCATTAAGTCTTGTTAGCGAAGTGATTTCGCCATTAATTATATTAACATTGCTTATTAATTCTTTATATAATTTGTATAAATTGCTTCTTGATGATATAATATATAAGCTGCACACTTTAATGCACACACACACACACACAAACACACACACACATAGCGTGTACTTTAGTTAGGAAATAGTCCTGTTTTTTTTTCTTTTAGTTACTATAAAACTGGTACTAATTTCTCGAAAACGTACAGACCCTCTGCATTATTTCAAATAAAGAAGATACAGGTTGAGAGCCCATTTGTGAAAACAAAAATATTTCTCTGGAATAATCAGTATAAGTAAGCTGTTACTAATTTTTTAATCATTTCATCTCAAGTCAGTTAATAAAGCCAATATGACGCAGGGGATTGCTAAGTTTCAAAGAAGAAAATAAAATAAAACTAATTCAGGAGATAGACCAATAAAAAAAACAGGAATTATGAATATCTGTGATGAGGTATTATAATAATTAATTGGGCTGTTATCCTCATCTTCATTGCCATATTCACAATGTTTCGACTGTTGTATGCTCCGGCCTTCCACAGGTGCTTGGAAATTCTAATTGAACCCTTTATTTCATCCACCAGAGTATATTTTTCTAGCTCCACATGCCGTGCCTCTTCCGGATGTCTCAGTTATTTCACTTAAAACTCAACACTCTATCTTTAGGGTTCACCACTTCAGTAGCCTGGTATTGAACTCACAACTCTTTGGTTCTAGTCACTGGATCTAACCAATACATTTAACCACTGGGGCATGGAATTAGGACGACAAAAGATAACGTCTAACCTTTGTATTTGATTTTGTTAAGATCAAAACTGACTGGGAAGCGAAAGAACAGAAGAGAATTCCACAAGTCGAGAGAAGAAGCTGTTTGCACAAAAGATCCGGGTACATCCTAGCCATTTCAACTGACAACGATGAGACCGAGCAGCCAATCTACAGGGTAATTCGAAATCATGTCACCCTACATGATATAATTTTCTATTTCAACGCTCGGCGGGGTATTATCAAGGAGAGAATTTCACTTGAACGATACCAGAATACCTATCATTTGAAGGACGCTGACCAGAGAGCCTTTGCAACAATCAACAAAACACAACTTCGTAAAATATCACACAGGACATAGCGCCGTATCATTTTTTTGCTACGAAAATGAAGGTATTCATACAGACCTTCTTGATGTTTGACTGTGTCAATAAAAGTGAATAAACTGAATCCAGAACATTTGCTTTGTTTACTGTATTACTTGTCTTTCTATTTCCCACATTAGTTTTTGGTTTATGGAAAGAAAAAACTTTCGAACCATCCTTAAGGTCTGATAGAATCCAACTAATTTCAACAGTAAAGGAATTTTCGTATTCACAATGGTGAAGACATATTTGTCTGACCTGAATTTCATTAATAGAATTATAAATATTGAAAGTTATAAGAATATGATTTTTTTTTTTATCATTTCACCCCAAGCAAGGCAATTAAGTCACTAAGACGCAGATGGGTTAATGAGTTTAAAAAATATGAGAAAAATATTCAGGAGAACGAACAATAAAAGAACAGGAATTAAAAAAACGGAAGATAACGATTGCTTTTAAATTTTGGGAGATCAATGTCAAAGTTGACAGGGAAGAAAGAAGTTGAGAGTTTCACAGGTGCATGTACGAGAGAAGAAACTGTTAGCATAGAACTTACGGTTACATCTAACAATTTCAAGTGCTAAGTGATGAGATCTAGTACTGCGCTTAAATTTGTAAAGTCGATGTACCAAAGAGGAAAGCTTAAAATTTTTTTTAGTAAGGATAACGTATTGTTTAAAAGTAAGCGTGATTTTAAACTAATATTAGGTCGGTGCAAAAAATAATGTCGGTTTTTGACGTATTTCTTAACGTCAAAAACCGACATTATTTTTTGCACCGACCTAATATTTTATTTGAAAAAATATTAAATAATCTGCATTTTAAACCATAAATATTGTATTTAATATATATTCTTCACATACTATATGAATAAGTAAAACTCGCCTATTTCTTATAAGCTCGTTCAGATTTTACTGCGTAATAATGAAGATTTTCTTTAAGAGATCCTTCAAATAACATCACGTGCGACACAAACAACAGTCTGTTTTAATTTAATCAAAATAAAATTGAGACAAAAGTTTTGAAAATAAAAGTAAAACTACGCTAGGTCATTCTTTATTCATTTATTTATTTATATATTTCATTTTATTTACTTAATTATTTATTTATTTTTGTCGAAGGAACGTGACCAGAATCTCTCATGTATTCAAAGTCTGTGACGGATTGTTTTTGTTTTCAGATCGGAGCATGATGTATGTATATCTTTCAAATGAGACAATGACTTTGCCAACTTTTGTGTAATTTGAAAATCGTGCTAATGGTGTCTGGAGTTTGTAGCACTTTTCATAAAACCAAAAAAATATTATCGTTGAAGTTTTAATGCTTCAAATCAAATTTACATCAAAGAATATAAAGAAATTATATCAAAGAATTTCATGTATATATACACATATATATATATATATATATATATATATATATATATATATATATATATATATATATACATAAATAGTACGAGGCATCACAAAAATATACAGAACTGAAGAGAGAGATTTAGAAGGGACCCCTGAAATGCTATGAGGTGCCAACCTAGCCATGTGACCAATAAAATTGGATATGTCTGTCTAGGGAGATCCTGCTCAGTCACCAGAAATCACACCAACATCAACAGTCTATTGTATATGACGATTTAATATTGGCATGCTTTCAATGCCCGAACTGCACTAGGGTGTGCAAGTCCAGGTCGGTCCTGACAAGACATATGAAAGGGCACATTGGAAGTTATGATGATCAAAGTCAACTTCTACCGCCCGGAGATGATTTAATATGGCACATATGTGACAAGAAATGCAGATCGATGGTCATTGATGGTCATACTCGCTTTGTGAGTTGGCAGACACTATATATATATATATATATATATATATATATATATATATATATATATATATATATAAGTATATGTGTATATATATATATATATATATATATATATATATATATATATATATATATATATATATATATATATATATCAAGAAAGACATTTGGGTCACTAACACATTAAAAAGAGAATGTCTCATATGGAGAAAGTTTAACATCGAAAAACATAAGAAAAATGAACAATTTTTTATAATATTTTGAAATCACCATGCTTTGCCTGATGAAGGTCTCGAGACGGGAAACACGTGTAGCAAAATTATGGAAAAAAAAAATAAAACAATATTTTTTTTTTTAAATCCACATTACAACCAAAAAACGTTTGCGGTTTCTCTCCTCTTTTTAATATACACACTTTTCTCTCATTGTAACTACTATAACTTCTTTCCTATATATATATATATATATATATAAGTTCTGATCAGTCACCAGGAATCACCCCACACCATCAGTCCACTGTATATGAATGTGCAAATCCAGGTTGGACATGACAAGTCATATGAAAAGGCCACAATGGAAGAGATGATGATCAAAGTCTCCTTCCACCACACGGAGATGATATGCCAGATATGTAACCAAAAATGCAGATCGATGGCTGGCTTTATGAGCCACTGTCGTTTACACAACCGATGAATGTAATGTTGTGCGGGGGATTTTAAATGAAAAAAAAGACATATTAGTAATGGTCATACTCGTTTTGTGAATCGACAGCTGTTATACTTAAATAGTATCATTTATATTTACCTAAAACTGATATAGTTTTATTTTTATTGAATTTATTGATTTCACACGTATTGTGACATACGTGGGATCAAGTGCCAGTAAGTCTTAAATACTATTCCAATATTCTCTTCATTTTAATAATCTTGATATTTAAATGTTTGCAATTCTTTCTATCTTTTAATTCAACTCATTAAGACAAAACAAAAACCATTGAGACGAGAGTTAAAAAGGTAGATCGTGGAAAGCTTTGCATGTTTTTCTTAAGCATTTCATCCCAAGCAAGGTGTAAATGCTACTAGTACACAGGGGGTTACAGAGAATGAAAATGACACAAAAAACGAGCATAGGGAAGGTTGAAGAAAGGATAATAGATGAATGGGATTCAAGAAGACGGAAGATGGCGATTGATGTTGCATTTATGTTTTTGAAGACTGTAATTATCAGGGAAAGCAAGTAAACAGAAGGGAGTTCCACAGACGGGAAGTGCTAGAAAATAAACTGTTGGAGTAGAAATGAAGCTAGCATTTAGCTATTTCAATAGTAAACGGGTGGGACCTTGATACTAATCAAGAGACATATTTAAATTTATGCAGTTGGGGCACCAGGGAAAAATATCATCAGAAGAGTTGGCATTAAAATATTTGTAGTGAAAGCAATAGGAAGCCACCTCACATCAGTGAGAATGTGTCTGAATTCGAGATGCCTGATCAGAATCGATTACATTAAAGATCCTTTTCATGATTTTGCCAAGGACCTCGAGATGAATAGCAGCAGCACCAGACCAGATATGGTAACAGTATCCAATGCACAGGCGAATGGTAGATTTGAAACATTAAAAGATAGTACCTCAGGATGAATAGCAGGACCATCAGATCAGATATGGTAACAGTATCCAATGCACAGGCGAATGGTAGATTTGAAACATTAAAAGATAGTACCTCAGGATGAATTTCAGGACCACCAGATCAGATATGGTAACAGTATCTAATGCACAGGCGAATGGTAGATTTAAAAATTTGAAAGATAGTACCTCAGGATGAATTTCAGGAGCACCAGACCATATATGGTAACAGTGTCCAATGCACAGGCGAATGGTAGATTTAAAGATTTGAAAGATGGTACCTCAAAATGAATAGCAGGACCACCACACTAGATATGCTAACAGTATTCCATGTACGGGCGAATGGCAGGTTTGATAAATTGAATGATGGTACCTCAAGATGAATAGTAATTTGTAAATGTGCAAGATGGACTCTGACGAGAAAGTTTTTATGACACGACACATTGATCTAATTTTTTTTACAGTAGATGCAGTTATTAATTCGAATCTGTCGCTCCACTTCAAGTTTGGTGGTAACGTGAGACCAAGAAAGCGCAGTTTGTTGCTCGCCAGGAATCAAAAGTCAGCCATGCTTGATGGCAGGTAGAAAACCTTCTCTGTGGCCGATTTACACGAGAGTAAAAAAAGAAATAGATATAGGACTTATTTGTATGAGCGTCAAAAAGGCAGACCTACATCAGAAAGAAATTGATTCTCCTATTTTCTATGAGACAATCTGTGTTTATACTTTTTATGTACATGGTTAAAACCAAATAGTTTACACCGTTTTAAATTTCACTATCTCCGAAATGAAGCTTATCAATTTTCGCCATCACCGAGCAGCCACTGAATGTTCTCTAGTTATGACAAGTGGTTGTGCTCTCACTGAAGATCTTTGCCCATACCACAACTGGAACTCATATATACGACATATCGCTAAAGAAGCAATGAAAAATGGTCGTCTCATTCGTTCGCAACGGAAAATACCTGACAGCTTACAAGAGTCAGATCAGACCAGAAAGGAATTTATGACGAGTAGTTTTGCTCACAATGTGGTCCTTTGCCCACATCTCAACTGAAATTCATATATGAGTGGCTAAATGTTACCGTAAATAGTTTCTGTTATCGCATTTCCTGCTTGTGGAACTTACTTTCGGCTGCATGATTCCCAGCCAACTTTAATCTTAAAAACAAAACAAAACAAACAAAAAATCTACCCTGGTGGACGAAATAAAGGGATCGGTTCGAAATTTCAGTCACCTGAAGAAGGCCGGGGTTTACAGCGACCGAAACGTTGTGAATATGGCAATGAAGATGAGGATAACAGTCCGAATAATATACATAAAGAGGAGCAAACTTCTTTCACTGAGAATGTTTAGCAGAATCTAAAATATCACTAGGATAAATATATAATTTACACATTCACTTATTTTTACTCAATACTCTCTTTGGGCATATTGCTTATATACTTACATTAAAAAAAAACTATTCAGATAGTGAATTGTATATATGTAGACATGGAATGGTGTTCAATAAAAATTATATAATCATATTGTTATGTTAGTCTGTTTTATTTCTCCTTAGGCCGAATTTTTATGCAATATTTCAAATTCTATCCAAGTATATTTGAATGATATCTTTTAGCATTTAATCGATAAATATTTAAAGAAAAGAAATACTATTTCTAAGTTGTGGCGAAGTTTGAGAATGTGCATCTACTCTTAAATTTTAGCACTTTGTTGGTAACGGTAGAAAAACATCTACTTTAATATTTAGTGCGTTACATAATCGAAATACATCATCATTATCAAAACTAGTACGATTTGAACGCACACTGCAAATAAATGTAACATAACCGAGCATGCCTATCTGCTCAGGCATTTTGTGGTTCTGTTTATATTTCTGAGATGAGGTATTATGCACACTATTTACATTATTCGGACTATTGCCGTCATCTTTGTCGCCATATTTATCAAAACATTTCGGCCGTTGTACACTCCGGTCTTCTTCAGGTGGTTGGAATGTCGAACTGAATCCTTTATTTCGCTCACTGGGGTAGACTGTTCTAGTTCTACGTGCTATGTCTAATGGATGTCAGTTATCAGTTATCGCCTGTTAATTCCCCTCTGCAATTCACACTATCTGGGTCAATTCCCCTCTGAAAGTTCTTCACTGCCCTTACCAGGTATTGAACTCACACTCTTTGGGTTCTGTGACATTAGATTTATAATACCCTGAAATTCATTCACAGATGTCCCCAAGGAAACATGGCACAGTGAACAAAGACGTTAGTTAGATCCAGTGACATCCATTAGAAATGGCACGCGGAACTAGAAAAGTCTACCCCAGTGAGTGAAATAAACATTCAAACCACCTGAAGAAGGCCGGAGCGTACAACGGCCGAAACATTGTGATAAACATGGCGACAAAGATGAGGAAAATATTCCGAATAATATAAATAATGTATATTTTGTGCTTCTTCAAGATTTACAGATCAAACCGCAACTCTATTGAGCAGATACAATTCATGTATGTGCCTCTTAAGTTATGGAAATTAGAGTTTCCCCTCTCCTTTGGTAACCAACTAGAGATTACATTCTGCTGTGTTATTTAATCCATAGCTAGTGGGGAGACGAGATGGATTCATACTTTATCAAAGGTTATTTGTGTGAATGTACATGCAACGATTTAAACCGGAAATTGAACATGTACCACCGATTTCTTCTAGAAATTTGCACCACCCGCACACTAAGAATAGCAGTGAGGGGTAGAGAGAGAAAGAGAGAACGATAGAGAGAGCGTGTCTGCGTGTTGCAGACAGAGTGAGAAGGAATGTTTGTGAAAGAATTAAAGAATTTTGCATTTTTGAATATCTTCATTTTTAAATGCCCCAATTGCGAATTTCAAGATTTTTTAGTCCATTCTCCACTGCAATCGTTTTTCACCTTTTTTTTTTGTTTTCTTTCTTCCATATGCCAGAAGGCAAATCCATTTTTCAAAGAGCCGCTGTTCTGTTTATTGTCTTTTTTTTTTCAAATATCGTATGCCTAAATTACCCATTTTTTTGTCTTTTTCGTTCAATCATGTCTAAAACAGTCTCCAATATACAAAATACTTGAGGTTCAAGCAGTCACAAATGATTTATGCGTCGTTGGGTTCCTTTCATATTTTAGAATAATCTGACCATTTCTTGGGAAGGCCGGGAAATTAAAGCATTTTCTGCAACTTGGGGAATTTTTCCTCTTCCTCTTTCCACATATTCCTTTAAATTCAGTCAAGCACAAATCTCCCGTAAGTTAAAACAAGAGAATAGCCGAAAACATAGAAAGCGCTCAGATTCTTAAACAAAGAATACAATTACTCCAATAAATAATAGATGTTAGACCCTAATTAAAATTATCTTATTTCGTTATATAGAACATGACTTGAGTATAATACGACTGCCTGTTTATGAAACTAAAATCAAGGAATAAATGACATCCTTTGTAGAGCTATCCTTATGTATTGGTTTTTAAGTTCGACTATTGAAATCTCGAGTTCCTACGTATATTTTACTAAAATATTTAATTTTTCACGATATTAAAGAAAAGAAATGAACCGGATGTTCAGACACTGTCTGTTTCTTCTCCTAATTTCCGGTTCAAAACTTATTTTCAGTACAAGATGTTTTGTTGTAACATTAATGTTATCAAAACATGGCAGACCTTAGATATTCCCTTTATGTTTTTTTAATCAATTTCGATAAATTTCCTGTCTTTCAGACGAAAGACGTTCAATTACGTCGATTTCCAAAGAACAAATATATCAAATATTTTTTTTTATAAAGAATTATTTTCAATACTGCTTACTTTGTGTTTTATTATGTATTGTGCTGAGTGTATATGCAGTGTTGCTGTTTCTAATAAGAGATTTATAACGCTGAGTAAAAACAATCTGAAAATGTATCCATGTGTATAATACTACTCTCTTTTATGCCTTTAATTGCTTTTCATAATTTCTCGTTTTATGTGAGAGAAAATACGTAAGTGGGTTTCATGAAATCATTTCCGAATTATTTCCCAGTTTTAATGCTTAAAATTAAATTTACATCAAAGAATATAAAGAATTTCATGTATATATATATATATATATATATGTATATACATAAATAGTACGAGGCATCACAAAAATATGCAGAACTGAAGAGAGAGGTTTAGAAGGGACCCCTGAAATGCCACCCTGGCCATGTGACGAATAAAATCGTATATATCTGTCCAGGGAGAAGTGATGATGATCAAAGTCAACTTCTACCGCCCGGAGATGATTTGATATGCTACATATATGACAATAAATGGTTGCTTATATGTGAGTTGGCAGACACTATATATATATATATATATATATATATATATATATATATATATATATATATATATATATATATATATATATATATATATAAGTATATGTGTATACGTGTATATATATTTAATATATATTTAACATCGAAAAACATAAGATTAAAATGAACAATTTTTTATAATATTTTGAAATCACCATGTTTTGCCTGATGAAGGTCTCGAGACGGGAAACACGTGTAGACAAAATTATGGAAAAAAAATAAAACAATATTTTTTTTTTAAAAATCCACATTACAACCAAAAAACTTTTGCAGTTTCTCTCCTCTTTTTAATATACACACTTTTCTCTCATTGTAACTACTATAACTTCTTTCATATATATATATATATAAGTTCTGATCAGTCACCAGGAATCACCCCACATCATCAGTCCACTGTATATGAATGTGCAAATCCAGGTCGGACATGACAAGTCATATGAAAAGGCTACAATGGAAGAGATGATGATCAAAGTCTCCTTCCACCACACGGAGATGATATGCCAGATATGTAACCAAAAATGCAGATCGATGGCTGGCTTTATGAGCCACTGTCGTTTACACAAACAATGAATGTAATGTTGTGCGGGGGATTTTAAATGAAAAACAGGACATATCAGTAATGGTCATACTCGTTTTGTGAGTCGACATCTGTTATAGTTAAATAGTATCATTTATATTTAACTAAAACTGATATAGTTTTATTTTTATTGAATTTATTGATTTCACACGTATTGTGACATACGTGGGATCAAGTGCCAGTAAGTCTTAAATACTATTCCAATATTCTCTTCATTTTAATAATCTTGATATTTAAATGTTTGCAATTCTTTCTATCTTTTAATTCAACTCATTAAGACAAAACAAAAACCATTGAGACGAGAGTTAAAAATGTAGATCGTGGAAAGCTTTGCATGTTTTTCTTAAGCATTTCATCCCAAGCAAGGCGTAAATGCTACTAGTACACAAGATGTTACAGAGAATGAAAATGACACAAAAAACGAGCATAGGGAAGGTTGAAGAAAGGATAATAGATGAATGGGATTCAAGAAGAATTTATGTTTTTGAAGACTGTAATTATCAGGGAAAGCAAGTAAACAGGAGGGAGTTCCACAGACGGGAAGTGCTAGAAAAGAAACTCTTGGGTAGAAGTGGAGCTAGCATTTAGCAATTTCTACAGCCTTTTCCCAGGAACTGGCCACGCCAAATACTCATCAGGTACCGACGTTCGAGTGGTCGTGAAACGCGCCTGACAGCCAAAAACCACAAGAATGTTTCTGCTGGCAGAAAATTTACACCAGATTTCCTGTGGTTTGGTTAACATTTGTCGAATGTTTGTTGTTCGAATTTGCCACTCAACCTAAAGATTATGGAGAAGTCCCAACGTATTTATCAAGAGAAGAAAGCACAAAGATTTTGGTAGACTATCTCAGTATGTTGGGTATCAAAGAAACATTTGGTTTCTAAATCCCAAAATTCTCTACACTGATGTCCACAAGGACACAGTGATTGGATCCGGTGACTTACACCAAAGAGTTGTGAGTTCAATACCTGGCTAGAGCTGAGGTGAACAAAAACTTGGAGAGTTGAATTAAAAGGGATATAACTTATGCTGAAACATCTAGAAGAGACATTGCATGTGGAACTAGAATAGTCTATACCGTGAGATTAAATAAAGAGTTCATTTTCAAATTCCAATCACCTGAAATAGACCGGAGCGTACAACGACCGAAACGTCGAGAATATGGCAACGAAGATGATGACGACAGTCCGGACAATGCAAATAGTGTAAATAGATATATGTATATATTATTGTTTTCGATTAAAACATACACCAGGATGAAAGCAGCTGACGTAGTGGAACGAGGATGCAGGACACCGCTCCCTGATCTTGATTGTTTATCTGTATTCATTTCCTTTCAGTAATTTCCGTCATCCAACTCTGGGAATTTCCGTCAGACCACTTTCATTTGCAGCAATCCTTGCATTTACATACTACATTAAAATAATGCCTGCTTCATCTGAAAAGCAAAGATCTTAAAGAATCTTGGAAACACTGGTTTCAAACGTGCATCAGCTATAACATTCAGATCCATGTGCTTCAGCTCTCTTTCCCCTCCCTCTCTCTCTCTCTCTCTCTGCTTTGTTTATATATATATATATATATATATATATATATATATATATATATTTCTCTCTGCCTCTTTCTCTGTCTCTCTGTCTCTCTCTCTGGTTTTATTTCTTTCTCTCTTAGTTTTTACTCACATATAATTTGTTTTAAATTATATTTTCTAGAAGTTTCTTTCTCCTTCTTTGGTTCCTATCTATGTATCTGTCTATCAGTGAGTTCCTATCTACGATCAATTCACTGTAACGTCTAATAGAACACAAGCTCACATCAGAACACGAATGGAAGGTTCCTCGTACATATATATATATATATATATATATATATATATATATATATATATATATATATATATATATATATATATATCTACGATCAATTTCCTGTAACGTTTAGTGGAACACAAGCTCACTCCAGAACACGAATGGAACTTTCCTCGTACATCTCCAGAAAATATCTGACTTCTTCAGACATACTCTATCTTTACATGCGTAAAATGAGCCCCAAAATAGTGTATTTATGTTATATATACCCTGGAGTTATTCAATCTTCATCTTCCAGATTTGAAAGAGTTCAAAAGCGTCTCTACGACCTACTGACTCATTTTTTCCCTTGCCTTCAACTTTTTCCCACAGTTTTCATTCTTCCCTAATCTATTCCCCATTTCCATGGCAAATGATCAACCGAACTACGAGAGTATCTAAAAAAGGAACCCTCAAAGAATAAAGATTTAGCCTTGGAGAGTCATAAACGCTCATCTGTTCTTTCTTCTAAGACGTTTTCTCTCAAAATATAACCCTATATATAATCTACATTTCCAGTAATATTAATCTCTGTATGTACTACTAAAGATATATAATCCTGGGAAATATATAAGAATAGGCTAAAACCAAGATATCTCAATATGAATCCGACTTCGAATAAAAAGGTGGACACTACTGCGGACATGTTATAGAATGCGTCGGCTGATCCAGAATGGTAAACGATTGGTAAGAACTCTGATGACCGAAATGAGTGTGGCTGTTTTGAAATCCTGGGGCGTGGAATTCTAATGGATTGTTTTTATGCTTCGATATAAGACCAAAATGGTTCAGAAGGAAGCGAGTGCGAAAATTAGAAGGGCCTAGATACCTCCTGCATACATATTCCTTAATGAGTCAAACTAACATGAGATGAAGAGATTTTAGCCATCGCTTCTTCATAAGATCGATGCTACGATTATTTTTCCTCATGAAATAAATTGGGATTTCAAAAAGAAGATTGTACGTCGCCGATGTAACGTTGGGGGTCAGCAGAATTGAAGTCTGAGACGACACGAAATGTAACAGATAAAAATGTAGATTCTTTTGCTGAAAACCATGTGGGGTACTAATGTTACTAAGGGTGCGTATACTAGTTCCGATAACAGTGTGATAATTGCTATCTTTTTCTTTATTAATGCCACCATTTCATATTAGGTTGGGGCAAAAATAATGACGTAATAATGTCGTTTTTTGACGTAACGTCAAAAAACGACATTATTACGTCATTATTTTTGCACCAACCTAATATAATCTAATACTTTCTCTTCTGCCTTACTCTATTTCAACATAAAATCTTTTCTTTCCTTTTCTTGATTTCTTTCACTATATCACACGAGCGATTTATCGATCACTCTAAAGACCCCCGCTTCTCTCTCTCTCTTCCTCTCTCTCTTTCTCTCTGTCTCTCTTTCTTTCTCTCTCTTTCTCTCCCTCTCCTTCTTTCTCCTTCTCTCTCTCTTTCTCTCCCTCCCTCTCTCCCTCTCTCTCTTTCTCCCTCTCTCTCTTCCTCCTTCTCTCTCTCTTTATCTCCCTCTCTCTTTCTCCCTCTCTCCCTCTCTCTTTCTATTTCTCCTTCTCTCTCTCTTTCTCTTTCTCCCCCTCTCTCTCTTTATCCCTTCTCTCTCTTTCTCCCTCTCTACCTCACTCTTTCTCTTTCTCTCTCTCTCATTTCTCTCACCTTTTTATTTTCTTGATTTCAATATATCTTTTTTTCTCCTTGAAAAGAAAACATTTTAGTTGTATTTATTTCATATCTTACTATAGAGTTTTCGATCACATGAAAATATCAAAATTATTTTGGCTTTAATTTGCTCTTATCTAATAACACCATTTTTATGGAGAGAGATGGAATATAAAAAATGCGATTCTAAGTTTACCAGCAAAACTGCTGAAATGCTTTATTTGCCCTTATAATTTTATTCATATCTCTACATCACTTTCTAAGTATCCGATGAGGGGGTGTCCACCAAGGAGGGAAGTAAAGAGAAAAAAAAAAAAAAGAAATTACCCGTGAACAGCTTAAAAGAATTTGCTTCGTTGTGATTGGCTGTTGGTCAATCTCCAATCAAATGTGTGACTACGGGGTATATTTATAAAAGTCAGTGTTAACAAGCATTATTTAGAGGGCGTTTCAGAGTCTGATCAGCTCTGAAGGGGTCGATTTGGTGAGGTCAGTATGATGTTTGAAAGACCCGAAACTGCCCAATGATCCTTTTCTAGAACATCACTGATGACGCCCTCTAGCGCTAAAAGAGCGTATATTCAAAACTCTCGTTAAATCTTCCCAACTTTTTACGTATTCTGAATGACATCCATTAAGATTATATGTAAATGAAACTCTCAATTATCATTATGAAACCAGTGATGTCACCATACCGTGAATCAATTGTAGAAATACAAGATGTTGAATTAGTAATTATTAAACACTTTAAATAGCTCGAAGTATAAATATTCATAATAAATTTAATATAGGAGATAGGGAAATTGAATATGGAATTGGCTGCGCTCGGCGTAATTTCGCCCAACATCGAGACATTAGTATATAGCTGGTCACTCGTATTCTAGGACATCCGTTCTACTAGGGTAGCTAGCCAATGTTTATTGCAGACGCTTGATCAGGCGCATTTGTGTTTATTCAACACCCACAGAGTCCACCTGTAGTTTATACCGTAGCTAGGCTGAGCAGATATTAGTTACAGTTTCTGGAAAAGAACGTGATATCTAGCGTGTTTATCAATTTATACATGGCCAACATGCTCAAGCCCTCGGTCACGATGACTTGTGACTTCATGCTAGCACAGCTATCGACGGCACTTTCCAAAGGTGCCGCACGCTGGGATCAACCCCTCCAGTCCGATAACACAAATCGACCATGATGAGATTCGAACCCGGAATAATAACTTCGTCAGATCAAAACATTCAAATGAATGTCATATGTGAAGATAACCTTGTAAACTGTCATCTGTATACAATCGCTTTCTCAGATCAAAGGTTAAAATGACTTTAAGCGAGTGAAGCCATTAACGCTTAGCGAAGGCTATTATTCTTCAAAATACCTGAACTGGCGCTACAGAATCACGAAGAATTGTACCAAACAACAGAAAGCATGTCTTATGAGGATTTTCAACAACAGCTACAATGGATCTCGGATGTAAATCAAAGTAACAATAATGTCATAATCAAGATTTTGGTGTTCCACACTACTTCAAAAACAGGTTAGGAACCCCCCCCCCCGTCAATAATGGAATGAGCGTTAACGGTTAGATATAGAAACGGCCTAATATCATTATTATCAGTAGAGATGAGGTGAGCAGATGCTACACTTTCATCCTGGCACAATGACGAAGAAAAGCTTAATACGAGTAACCTTGCTGCTGCTCGGTCAATGAAAGCCAAATGTATCCAAAAAAAGTAAGCAATTAATATTACCATGACCGTAGATGTAGAGAACAGAGACTACACTTTGATCTCATCCCAATGATCAATGAGTGAAGAAAAGCCTAATACAAGTAAACACAGTCAATCAATGCTGACTGTTTTCTTATAAGGAAACTGATAATAATACCATCACCATTATATCATTAAAAAGATTAATCATCGAAAAATATTTTGATAGAAAGTTTATTTTAGCGCAATGAATAGAAATTGAGATTTGTTTGAAATTAATTTTCAGTTGGAAAGGATTCAAATCTCGATAGATAAAAGATGAACGTCTGTCACACTCACACTTAAAAATAATTCCACTAAACATTCAAAAGGAATTTTGGTGGGGGTATTTATTGTGTCGAATACAGGATTGGTTAATTAAAAGATTTCCATGAATAAAGACATCTCGAAATATATTCTTTAATGTAATTATATCCTTTATGAAAGCTCGGCAAAATGTGACTCGATCGTAAAAAAATTTACGCAATTTAAATAATAATTTTTTAAAGAATTAAAAACTGTTTGGTAGTTTCACAAAAATGTTTTGCATCGTGAAAAATATATTTATTAATTTTTTTATTTAATTGGTAACTTATATTTAATTTATTTAAAATATTGTACTGCAAGAGGAAAAATTTACAACTGTAAAATATTAAAAAAAATATTGTCTTGCAATTTTGTTATCATCCTTTTAATGCGATGTCCCTTCAACATATAAGCGATCATGGCTCTTCACGGGTTTTTTTATGTGCTATGTCTCTTCACAACGTAGGCGATCATGGCTCTCCATTTTCTCCTATCCCTGTAGCTCTCAATAAGTTGGGTTCCTCTGCCACCTCCCACAGGTCACGTTCTGTCACCCACCAAGTATGTCATGCATTGCTTTCATTTGTCTCTTTTCCCCTCTATTCGACCTGTGAGTAACAGTTTCTCCGGTTCCTCCTTTCTCATTACATGTCCCAGAAATTTAATTTGTATCTTCCAGATGTTAAGTATAAGTTTACAAACTCTCCAAAACCTCATCGTTGCTCACACCCTCGGTCCATGATATCCTTAGCATCATTCTATAGAACCATACCTCCATTGCTCGAGTCTCTTCATCATCTTTGAGGAAACTGTCTAACATTCGCTGCCGTAAAGGAGAACAGATATCACGTAACAGATCAGTACTCTTTTCTTTGTTACCAAAGAAATCCTCCTGTCTCGCAATACCCGGCCCAGATTTTGGAATGCGCCCTTGGCTATCCCAAAAACGTCTTCGGATCTCAGCGTTGCACTTAACGTCCTCCGTAAAAAGAACACATCCCAGATATTTGAACTTCCGCACCTGCTTGATTTTAGTGTCCCTAGCCTTCAAATCGCATTTTGGGCTCTTCATTTTACTGATGACCAGGCATTATGTCTTCTTGTAGGTTATGTTTAGTCCCTTCTTCTCTAACTTCTGTAGAATGTTCTGTAATTTCTTTCCCGTGTCTGATATCAGTACTGTGTCATCTGCGTATCCTATGTTGTTGAGATTGTAGCCGCCAATACTGAATCCTGACATGATTTCGAATTCTCTCAGAATTGCCTCACTGTTTACGTTGAATAAGTCCGGTGAGAAAACACATCCTTGCATTACGCCCTTTTCTATTTGTAGATATTCGCTGAACTCAGTCTCTATGCGCATCTATGCTGTTTGCTGCCAATATAGCTTCTTGATTATTCTAAAATCTTTTCCAAATATATCAAGGTTGCTGAGCAGTTTCATCAGATACTTGTAGCGTTCTTTGTGAATTGCCATGTCAGCTTTGGAAAGATGGCTTCTCGTTGCCTCCACGATTTTGAATTCAGACTAGACTAGTCGCCAAATATCTGCCTTGAGATTTAACTCATAGCTGGTGGGGCGAGAAGAAATAGATTCTTCTCTTTCCCCAGGTCAATAGTTCAAAACTTAACGCTTCAGACTAGGTTGGAATTTTAACTTTTTACGCCGATAACGGATACGCTATTGGTTTTGATGGCTACTTACAATGTTTTAAATAAAAAAAATATTTTGAAAATATTTTAAAACTTTTTCTGAATTTATACGACCATAAGAAACTTCGTCATTCAATGCTGAAAATTAAAGAACAGTCTTATATTGTGGAATAAAAACTTTAGCTGAAAGGTGGATACAAATTATAGAAACCAATGAAAATAGTAAAATGACGGAATAATGATTCAATAATTTTATCAAAATATCGCCAGATAATTTTGCGTTAACCTACTATCTATCTGGGATTACAGGAAGTGAGAAATATATATTTTAGGTCCCATGTTGGGAGCATAAAAGCGGAGAAGTGACATAATACCAGGGGTCGGCAACATTTCCTAACGATGTCCCGATTTAGGTTTTTAAAATCATTCAATATGCTAACAGTATATATACTTTAATTTATATTAAAATTGTAACAGCTAAATATCTTTGAGCTATAGTAGTTATTGGTTCGGACTTCGTGATGTCATTTGCGGCTGCGTACAATTTGAAATTGCTTGGCGCGTCACGTGTGGCACGCGAGCCGTAGGTTGTCGACCCCTTCAGAAAACCTATAGTCTAAAACCCGTTTCATTTACATATTACGCTTCATGTTACTGGGTCATTTTTTTTTAATATTGATCAATAACTAGAACGACAGGAGTTATTATGAATGAAAGAAAACGAAAGGACAATAAATGAATAGGATATAAGTTGACAGAAGATGACGATTGACATTGCATATAAAGTTTTAAAGATCGTATTTGACACTAAAATATAAAACCGAAAGTGATTTCAACATACAAGAGGCGAGGGAGAAGAAACTATTAACATAGAACTTACAGTTACATCTATCAATTTCACAAATAAAATGGTGGAATATGGCTGCCAATCTAATACTGAACATAAATTCTTGAAGTCACAGTACCAAAGAGGAGAGCTCATCAGAATAATTACCGTGACATTTTTTTATAAAAAAGGCACAGTAAAGCTAAGTTAAAACGGTGGGAAAGAGACTGAAGCCGAAGTGCTTGGTAAGGACAGATAACGATTTGGATTTTTAAAGACTCACTAGATATATAGCAGAAGCATCAAATCAGATGTGACAGCAATATTCGAGGCACAGAGTAATGGTGGATCTGCAAGATAACTTCTGTATAGCATGACATAGCAGACAGACATTCCTACTGGCAGACTTAGAAATTGATGGAATATAATCTTCCAATTTCGTTTAAATATACAACGGGAACTCGCCCCCACGTTTTCACTGAATGAACAAATCACCCCAGGGAAAATTTAGGTGTATAGGTAAATCAACACCAAGGCGAGAAAGAAAGGAAGACAGAACATTTTCATGCAGAAGATTGCCGTTTCTTCCAGCAGTAGACTGGTAACTAAGGCTATAACACCCATTCTTTCCTGCTATTAAGCTCATAGCTGGAGAAGAGATCGAGCCATGCATTTCCCAACGAACGTGACTGGAATTCGAACTCGGCACCCAGATTTCTCAATCGTGGGTAGGTAAGCGATACTTTTAAAATATCGTTATTTCTTTTTACTTTCACGAGAGACTAATGGAATAGATCATTCTTTTGACCACCAAGAACTCCGACTCTATATCTCACGTGGTTTCTATCCTGTCATTCAGACTGTCGATTCTCACCTACCACACAGAGTGTCTTTCCTTACTTCATGACGCGTGGTTTTTTGACTCTACAATTCTACAAATCCACAACAAGACTGTCACCCTCTAAAGTGGTCCAAAACTAGCGGTTCTAACTATGACTCTGTATAAAGCTACAACCGAAACTCCCCAGATTCCGGCCAAGTGTCACTTGATCACAAGAATTTTAAATGATTTATTTATTTACTCCACTCTCCTCTGAACATCGGGTGACAGCCTTCTTGATAAGATGATAAACTACATCTGCGTCCTGGGTAAGATGATTAACCACGCCCGACAGCAAGGCTTTTCTAATTTATAGGGTTAAATATCTCTGCATTTTTAAATCCCAGCCCAGACAAACTCGTTCAGAGTCTATTTCATTTTGTGGGTGTTCTATGACATAGCCGAATTCAATTATACCATAGAACGTCCGGGGTTTATTGCATATTTAAATGTTATACACATTTACACACTAGCGGTGAGATATCGGTTTATATTCTAATAATTGTTTTAATAGAAAATTTCTGATGTCGGACCAAACAACATGGCGCATGTTAATAGGTGTTAATTATTTTAAAAAGCCATAATTTACGACTCATTAACTCTTAATTAATTTACACAATGTTTTTTTTCTTTCCATGAAGCAAATTGTTTTACGTATAATTTAGCAGCAATTGTCTCTGTAGAGAGTGAGAGAGGGAGGGAGAGAGGGGGGATGTGTATGTGCGTATGTTGCAAGGAATAAATGAAAAGAACATTAATATCTGATTTACACAGGTCTGTATATTTTGAGTATGACGACGCCAGTGACATATAATATTAACATTGTTTATTTATCAGGTTTATACGGTGTAGTCATATATTAATATTGTGTATTTTATCTATACGTTTATCATCTTTCCCATTCTTGGGTTGCAAAGTTTCCAATACCGGAGACCTCCTTACGGAAGTCAACAGAAGACGTGGACTGACTCCGGGTGACATGAGATAAAGCTATAGACCACTATGGACGCGTCACGACATCTCCTGATTCACCAAGCTACGAGTTTACATCGTCACAGTCTTGTCTGTATTACTATACAACGCGGAAAATGTGGATTCCCAGCAAAACCTTCGCTACCCACGTCGATGGCTTTGAGTTCCGCGACTTCAGGTCTATCGAGGCTGATCCACTGGTCTGATTTTATGTCTATTGAGGAGTTACATACGAAAACCGGCTAGCCAAGGATACCCCACAGCATCACATATCGCTGTGTTCGCTGGCTCGATCACATCCTGCGATGACTTCATGATCAACTGTTGTGGTTTCTTCCCTCTAATGAGGGTATTGTGGAAATTTTATATTGATAAAGCTCTTTCTAATGTTTGAGCTGTACCTGTGAGAAGAATTTTTTGTATTTTTTTTTCTAAGACATGAGCTACCAGGGATCCATTCAATGAGTAAACCTTTTCCAATCAAACTCGGGGCCATCAACAACAAATGGAATTATTGACATCTTCATGTGCCACATTTGTTTGATAGTTTTGTTTTTGATATTCAAAAATACATTGCAAAAGCATTTTTCCCAACCTCTGAAAAGATTAAGCTAATCTTCAATCTAAACTGTTTGCGCGTCTTACGGATACAACATGGCGCTGGCTCTCATTCGCGCCTCCTTAGTAAAAGATTGCTAAAAATAAAAAAAAGGAAATAAAAAAATTAAATATAGGTCCGCAAATAAAGAAATGTAAAATGTTAGCCTGCAAGTGAATCAGAAAAGAATAAAAACGAAAAAAGAAGTGTCCGAGATATTATATTCAGTTTGGCGTTTCAATTCTTATTATATATTTTATTTTGTATCCATCTATTTATATCTACACTTTTTTTTATATATTTCACATGGACATGAGTTCAGTGAAAGATCCAAGAATAACAGCCAACATTGCCTTCGCATTACCTAAAAGACAATTAGGAAAAAATACGAAAATAATTGAACCAGGCAGACGACAGAAGAAAGAAAGAGAGAGAGAGATTATGACCTTTTCTTTTATACTGATAAATATAACAAGGCCTAAATTGTTGTTGTTGTTGTTGTTGTTGTTGTTGTTTTTCTTCTTCTTCTTCTTCTTCTTCTTCTTCTTCTTCTTCTTCTTCTTCTTCTTCTTCTTCTTCTATGTGATGTGTCTCTTCACGACGTTGACAATCACAGCTCTCTAGAATTTCCTGTAATTGTGTTGCTCTTAATAAATTTTGTCTTTTTGTCATTTCTCCACCAACCTGATCCATTTGCTCAAGGTCACTAGGTTGGTTAAGCGTTATTCTCCTCTATCCATCTTGACTTTTGTTCTATAAGTTTCAAATTCTTCAAGTCTTCTTTCCAAAATATTGTCTCCTTCTGATGTTAAGTATAAGATACCTTTTTCTGTCCATTTTCTCTAAAACATCATCGTTGCTCACATGTTTGGTCCATGGTATTCTCATCATGCTTCTGTAGAACCATGTTCATGTTGTCTCATCTCTTCTTCATGTGAAAGAGGATTGTCCAGCAATAACGTAATGTAATAATTCATTACTTTTTACTCACTTTCTAACGAAATTATTCTCCTTCTTATTACTTTGCTTAGCTTTTGAAAAGCATCTTTTGCTGTCCTAATGCGTCTTCGGATTTCATTGTCAGACTTTGCGTTCTATGGTAAAAATATTCCCCTGATATTTGTTTCACTTGCTTTCTTTTGATTTTGGTATCTCTAATTGTAATTTAAATTTTGAGCTGTTCCTTCTGCTTACAACCATTCATTTGTTGCTTTTGTTTAACCTAAATTAACTTAATTGTGATAAGTAAGAAATGGAATATTTACTATATGGGTAATTCTTTTCGGTCAACCTCTAGGTACCAACAAATGAATAATAATCAACTGGCACAAATGATAAAGATGAAGAGATTCAAATAAGTATGGCTAGATTGATATAAATAGATAGAAATACAGTGACATGATTACCTATAAGATACTTCTTCTTCGTTTATGCGGCGTGTTCCTTCAGGACGTAAGCGATCATGGCCCTCCACTTCACCCTATCCCTTGTAGCTCTCAATAAGTTTTATACCTTTGCTACTAACCCCAGACCTTGTTCTTTCATCCATTTGCTTAATCCCATTATGTATGCCACGCACTGCTTTCCCTTGTCTCTCTTTCCCTTCATTCGCCCTGTGTTTATCAGATTCTACAAGCCCTCTTTCCTCATTACGTGTCCCAGAAATTTCTACTACCTCTTCCCGCTGTTAATTGTAAGCTTCCTTCTTGTTTGCATCCTTTCCAAAACCTCATCGTTGCTCACACCCTCGGTCCATGAAATCCTTAGCATCCTTCTGTAGAACCATCCCTCCGTTGTCTCGAGTCTCTTCTTCACCTTTGAGGAGACCATCCAACATTCGCTGCCGTATGGGAGGACGAACTTCAGGTAGCAGTTCAGTACTCTTTTCTTTCTTAACAAAGAAATCCTCTTGTCTCGTGCTTACTATAGATAAGAGAACGAAAAGCAGTTGTAATTTTTATTTCACAGATAAACTAATCATGTAAGCAAAGGGTTTTATAGTCATTAAACTGATGCTAAGGGTTTTTCCGCTTCTCTCTTATCTCCAAATTTATTATTTTATATCTCAGTGCAGTATAACGATTGCCAGGGATGAGTAGGATGAGAATGTATAATTCTAATATTTCATTTCCTTCTCAGTCAAATTTTGTGTGTGTGTGTGTGTGACAGAGAGAGAGAGAGAGAGAGAGAGATTGGGCGCGCGTTCTTGCGGGTATATTAAAAGGCCCAAGCGAATATAAGTCATGCACGCACAACACAGACATGCGTTTATACATTATATCCTCGCATGCAAAATCACGCGCAAAAAGTGTGTGACGCACAGAGTAACAGCTTGTCTTTTATCATATAGATTATTATCATTTTATACACCATACTCTATAATAACTATCAGTGTGTATTTATTTATTTCCTGTCACGTTTGTAGTCGAAAGGGAGGTAAATCAACTTAAGTTAGTAAATCTATGAGTGATTACTTCCCTTAGTTGTTTTAATTATCTGTACAAATAAAATATTTATCGACATTTTGAAAAAAATAGTTCCCGGGCAAAATGAACTGTTTAATTAACCATTTCCTTTACTCGTACTTCTCTTAGAAGTGAAGTCTGATTTGTTGACGCCTTTCATATGAGGCACTCAGATACCTTTATCTATTAAGAGATCGTCTTAATTCAACTTAGTCTTGAAATAGCCTTTGTCTTTCTGTTGCTAATATTTTTCTTCCGAGAGATTTCATTGTTATATTAAACACATACATTCTTTTAACATGGAAATAAATCGAGCAAAAAGCGATTTATAAATTGCCAAGAGAATTAAATGAATCATAGATACTATTGAACGTCTGTGAAATATGAAGAGAACGGTTAGCTAAATGGTTCCTTGGCTTCTATTTTAATAGTGAATTGAATCACTATACATTGTTTTAAGACATTTATTTCATTTCATCTCACTATTAAAACTTTCTAGCAATGGCGACACAAGTACACTAGCTTCTATTATCTTCTTCAAAATACATTTCCCGGAAATACAGAATAAAATAGATAAAGCATAATTTAGTTAAAATATTTATATCGGCAGAAAATGAAATCCGCAAACCGAGTTCAAATTTCAGCCAAAGTTATTGCGTTCACATCCTACGATTACCCTTGGAAAAGTGAGGAACTTATTTCCTCTTCTTCCAACTATGAGTAAAATTATAGAGCAGACAAGATGCTCAATTTGTATAGAGACGAAAACTCGAAATCCAAAATATTGCCAGAATGTTATGCGCTAGCGTAGCAATGGGATGTCATTATTAACACCAGTCATCAAGTGCGTCAATATCCCTTCTATGGAAGGATGGTCTGACAATTTACTGCAATGGATATGACAATGACCATTCTGGAACTCACCTTGCCGTTTAATCCGAAATTAGATATAGAGAAGGCGAATCTGGAGCTCTGGAATCCTTCAACATATGCACACACTGTACCCTTCTGTCATGATTTATCTTTACAACAGTTAGATCAGACCCAAAATGAAGTATTGCTGTCATATTAAGACTGGAGCTACCCAATCCTCACTTTCTTGCTTTCACGGTACTTTACGTAGTTTTGTGAGTGGTAAACTATATTCCAAACTACAAGCCCTTTCGCAACAGAAACAATGTATCGATACTCTACTGCAAGTTCTATGGCAAATGTTCTGACGATTCCAATACTTTACGGCCATCAGGTAAGACCATTACAGCCAAGAACAGCCATGCTCCGCCCACATGGTTAAATGACTTCCAGTCGCAACGAATTACATTGGGAATAAAGGCATTCCATTCCGAAAGGCTCTTCCCAAGAATTGCTATTGTGTGAAACATGCTCTTGCCATAGTTGTCCGTCAGTTATGTGCCAAGCATGATACACGCTTAGGCGATCATGTATCTTTCGATACAAGACTGACGATGCAGATTTTTTTCCGCACTAGGTTGCCATTCCTTTCTGCGGTAGACCAGTTGCCATCCAAGGCTATAAAACCTGGTCTGTCCTGCTATTTACCCATAGATGGGGGGAAAGAAGAAGAGGATTCACACATTTCCCAAGGGTATTAGTACATAGGTGAATGTAATGGATTCGACTGGAATTCAGACTCGGCTCCCCGATTCCACAATCCGTACCAGTAAAGTTTTATTTAAAAAAAAGAAAAACCATAGACATATTTATTGGATGGATAGCAACTACAATCAGCATCAATGGAATTTGATTTAGCTCAAGTAAATCTCGTCTGCTCCATACTCCTCCAATAAAATTCTCGTGTTTTGATTAAAAGAAATACGAGAGATGTGAGCTTTCCTGTTTATGGCTATACTGATACTATGAGTGATTTTTGATGGTGTAGAGTAATTGGCCATTATTACGCGTAATTGGGAGAAATGCCCCCAAAAACAGAATTTATAATAAAGTTTCCAATAAATAATAACAAAAGAATGAAAAACAACAGAGCCAAAAAAGTACTAAGTAAATAATATATACATAAATATGCACAAAATTAGGCAAGGCAACAGTAATAAGGCGAAAGTATCACAAAGTAAGAAGAGTGTTAACATACAAGACGGATACAGTCAAGTGATTGTAGCGTTCTCATTTCAAAACAAATATATGGCGGATGAGATGAGTGGTCTATCTTGGTTAGGAAGAAGTCCCAGCATGCATCTGTACGATTTGTCTATAAATTTGGTGGCGGGATGTTTTTAGCAATCATTCTTATCCAGATTGAAAAAGTTCGTGAGTATAAGAAATGCGCTGTGATATTCTATCCCAATGATTTGATTTTATCTTGGGTTTATTTTGCTGATTCAGATTGTGGTTTACCATATTGGATGTTCAATCTGTTGTCTAAACTAAAGCTTCAAATTTTCGGCCAAACAGCAATTATTGAAAATACAGGACTTTAACAATGTTTTATCTACAAGTAGCTCGTACTGGACGATAGCCGGCATCTCGCACCAGATGCATAACAAATAGGCTTCTGTATATATAGTCTTTGTTTCTGTTTTTTTTTTTGGGGGGGGACTGCTGTGATACACAGTGATAACGTGTGATTTTTGTATTTGTTGTGAGCATAAAATAATCCTTGCCCACGATGTGGCAAATGGATATTTTTCTTCGATCAATCGATGTTTGAACCATGCACTTCATTCTCTGGATATATTCGACAAATTAACCGTGATTTCTTCTCTATTAGAGACGCTAATGCAGTGTGCCTTCTATTGTAAAACTCTATGCATTGTCAATGATCTGCATTGTTCATTTGTTGCATTCCTGTAAGTATCTCGTGCCATGCCCTGAATGTGCTTCGTTGAAGGCGTGCGTTTTTGGTTCCAGGACCAGAATCTTCTTCGTCGAATTTGTACACTTTTGGTAAATATTAGGTTGGTGCAAAAATAATGTCGTTTTCTCACATAGTAACATATGTGAGAAAACGACATTATTTTTGCACCAACCTAATATCTGGTAGCAAGACGTGAACCTTTTGAGGTGAACATTATGATTTCTGCTGTTGTTTTTTATTCTGAATCATTTTATTGAAGATCACCTTCAGCAAAATGTTTAAAATATTTTACAGTTTTTTCTCCCTCCTAAAACAAGGTTTCCCTAAAGAAAATCATATCAGACGCTTTGCAATTTTCTCAACCATCACTGGCAATAACGAATATTTTTTTTTCTCTTCTCTGCTATTTTATCGACTTTTTGAAAGTATAAATGGCGTACAACGTGACAAGAACTGATGTTAAACTTAATCTCAACGGTATTACATATGCAACATTAATTTCACTGTATTTGGGTCGATTCCAAATTATGCAGATTTTAAATGCGATATTAATTTACGCAGAGATCAATATAAATTATAATATTGTCATTCTTTTCCAATATTTTGTACCAGTAAGAACTCCAGAATTGAGGCTGCCTTTAGTGAAAGCGTAAATATGGCGTGTTTTGCGATTCTAGCTGACATGTGTTTCTATTATGAATTTATTTATTATTATTTTAACTTTTTCATGGGCTTCCCTACGACCCGACCCCAAACTAATCTCGTTCACAGCGGCCTTTTATAAATTTTCTCACAAACATTTGTATTTCAGTAATATTCTTTTGGATTTCGCGTCACGATGCTGACGACATTCAAGATAGCATGATCTCTACACTTGCAGACTGGGTCAAAAACCCCGAAGCATTGCTACACAAAAAGCATTAATAAACAGTGTAAAGTCTCACAAGCACTTGGTGTAAAAACGGAGGTCTACGTGAGAATATATTTACGTCAGAAGACCATGAATCGGTCTGTTTTTATTCTATCATTCTTTTTTATTATTTTTATCATCTTGACTATTTATCACAACTTAGGTCGATAGTATTTTTTCTCCATCTAAATATTCTTGCATTTTGTCACAACATTCTGACTTGATAGAATTCATTATTATTTGTTTTTGCAATTTTTATTTCAATTTATTGTCACTTTTTCACAACACCGAATCAATATTTTCTTCATTATCGTTAATATATATATATATATATATATATATATATATATATATATATATATATATTCACTTACGTGCTAATACCCTTGGGAAAGATGATTATCCTCTTCTTCTCCCTCCAGCTATGGGTAAATAACAGGACAGACTGGGTTCTATAGCCTTGGATGGCAACTGATCTAGGAGAAGGACATCTCTGAATTCAAAACCTGCGGAGGGTCGTTTGGGGACCTTGTGGTACTTAGTGCACCAGGTCTCTGTATTCAGCCCTTCAAAAAGTGTGGATGGTCCTGCACGAAAACTTCACCACTATAATCAAATCTCATGTGCCGTTGTCGGGCTGTCGGTTTCCTGGGAACTCATCTGCTGGACCCTAATACGTCGAACTCGACAGGAAATTCGACTATATATATATATATATATATATATATATATATATATATATATATATATATATATAATTAGTACACAATATTACTTCGTATGCGGAGTAGT
>OZ010585.1:17960103-18047603 GCA_963932145.1 Acanthosepion lycidas
TATCACGACGCTCTTCAATCGCAAGCAGAATTATGTAAATAAAAAGCAGCAATTCCATGACGGAGTCAAGTTATTAATAAAACTTTTAAGGAAACCTTTTTGTCCAAAATAATTCCAATTATCAATGTCGCTTACAATTTAGAAAATAAGAAAAGTCTTTGGAATTATGTAAATGAGAACAAAATAGCAAAACATTTCTGCTCCGCTTCAGCGCCAGCGCCGAAGGGGAAGAAGAGGTTGAGATGATATTCATGAATGATGTGTGTGTGTCTCTTTGGTATGCTGCGTGTTGGGGACACTGGCAACGGCAAAGTTTTTGAGTCTCCGTGAAGTGCGAGTCCTCGTCGCCAAGTTGTTGTGGCCTGTTTAGGGGCCAGAAAGAAAGACACGGAAGACGAAGGTAGGTTGAACAAGTATATTGAAGATATATACAAAGCAAGGGTGTTAGTCATAAGTAGATAGCGGTGTACGTCCGAACAGTAGATTAGCACTGCGTCTACTACCCCGCGCTCATCCGACTCCCGCAGTTTGTATTTATGAGAGGAAGAAGAGTTCATTTTACTGTAGGAGGGTTTACCACAACACTGTGGAAGTTCAATTCTTGTCGGTTTGGTTTGGTTTGTTTTATGGCATATCAACACCTCAATGAGTTATTTAATGACGAGAAAATTTTTATTGCTGGTAATATTTTTTCAAAAAATTTATTACTGGTAATATATTTTTTTTTCAAAAGTGAATTGCTGGTAATATTTTTTTCTTCAAAAATGTACTGTTGGTAATAATTTTCCTAAAAAAAATTATTGATGGTATTAAAACGTATTTTTACAGTTTGGGGGTTAACTTTTTGCCCACAGTTGGGACCACTAACAGGTGCTACCACCCTGAGTTAGGGTGGACCTGGGAACACCAGCAATTAAAAGGCCGTTCCATGCTCCTCAAAACCTTGTGAGGACGCCCTTTCCGTGGTTATTCTATTTAAGAACAAGTTCTTCAACGGATGACATGTATTTTATACTCATTTACAAATGGAGTCAATGCTATTGAATGATCTGCCAGATCTTCATAAATCGAAACTCAAAGAATTAGAAGAAAGAACGTTTATAACTATAAATACTAAGCATTTGAAGTGTTTATTGGAAGATGATCCCAAACCATAAGACTCTAGTTGTTAGCGTATCAAATGAAGACATTTCAAAGATCCTCTTCCCAAATAGAACCATATATCGGCTGTTTCCTCTAGACAGGTATGTGTAATGATATTTGTTTTTAGATTTTGATGTAAACACGACCAAGGTTTATCTAATTGGCACAAGTATAAAAACGGCTAATGATTACCTATAGTCTCAAGTATGAAAAACTTTCAATGATTTCCTATAACCTCAAGTGTAAAGGCCAAATCAATATGAGTAGATAGGTTAAGACTGTCGTAGATAGGTTAGTGTGTTGAACCGGTGTAGGGGTTTATCTGTTGATTCTTGTTTGGATGTCCTGTTCCTTCTAAAATATTATCATTCTCTTTTATTCCCAGTAGCCGCTTGCGTTTTAGTGACATTATCGCCTTGTATGGGGGGAGTTGATTAAAAAATAAATTCTTACCGATGAACTAAAGTTTAAACACGACCAATGAATACATATAGAAGCAAATATAAATTAATACATTTGTACACAAGGATAGACACAACCAATGTTTACATATGGACTTAAGTATACACACTATGAACTCAAATCTAATAACCAACTGAATTTAAAATTAGATATACCCAATAAGGACTGAATTTTGTAAAGTCCAACCCAACCAGTTTCAAGATCAATTGGCAAAAAAATATATATATATTAAATAGATTCATTTGAAATGAATGTAAAGCATAGTTAAATGAAAAACTTACATTAATAATCATGACATATATTAAAATGATTAATTTCGTATGCTATAATATTGTAATGTCTTTCATGTAATAGAGAAACCCCAGTCCAGTTGATGGATATGGACGAGAAGACAAAACATCATTTTTGGAAGTTAAAAGTGAAACTAAATAAGTAGGATTGTATCTTCCCCTACATAATAACTTTAGAATATCGTGCTTCTATTTCTTAAGCACATTGAAGTTTTTATACATAAAAAAAATACGACGTATATATCTAACCTTATACGATAATTCGTGTTTTATTGCAATATTTTGAACAAACAATGATTTGCATAATAAACACTCACACCTTCAAATAATCTATTGTATTAGGTTGGTGCAAAAATAATGTCGTTTTCTCACATATGTTACTATGTGAGAAAATGACATTATTTTTGCACCAACCTAATAAATCATTTAATAAAAAAAAATATCTAAACCACAAATTGAATAAAAATATATATATATAACACACAAATAGAATTACATCGTGAATATTTTTCCAACATTAGTTGGTTAATATTAATTTTATTGTGAAGCGATGATTTGCATAATCAAATCTGACACCTTGTAAAAAATAACTTCTCTTCTTACGAAAAGCTTAAATCAGCGTTTTGAATAAAATATTTAAAAAGGAAAATGATGACATTGACAAGATGGAATTATATGTTAGGTCCGATAAATATTCTGATTCGATAAACAACATACTTATTTCAGTAGAATATTATGACATTAATATATATAAAACAGAGGATGTATATCCCTGTATTTGTCTGTCTGTGTGATACCTTTTCACTCGAGATCCATCCAACAGATTCTGACCAATTGTACAATGTAAGACAGGATCTTACCCTCGGTCACGTGCTACCATAACTTTCCTGGTGAATTTGACAATGGTGAGATTTGAACGCGGATTTCATTCGAAATCGAAACATATATATATATATATATATATATATATATATATATATATATATATATATATATATATAAATTGAACGTTTTAAACACTCAACTACGTAAAATGAAAAAAAACTATCAATGAACTATTATTGCCAGTAACTTGGTCAGGTACAGCGAATGCCGATTTTCTATGTACGCCTTCAAACATGAAAGGCGAGCGGGAGACAGACTTCCGGATAACTCTCCCCATTCATGAGCGGGTTAGAAAGTTGTATAAAAATCGATACACATCTTCTAACGATTATTTTTTTTAAGCATTTCACCCCAAGCAAGGCGGGGGAGCTACTTGCACGTAAAGGTTTACAGAGAGTAAGAGCAAAGAGGGGTGTTTGGGGAAAGGATAAAGAAAAGGACGGGGAACGAGATCAAGGCATCAGAAGATGTCGATTGACATTAGATTTGAATATTTGAAGATTATAGCTATCAGGGAAGCAAGTAAAAGGAAGGAAATTCCACAGACAGGAAGTGCGAGATAAGAAACTGTTGTAGTAGAAGAGACGGCTGCATTTAATCATTTCGACAGTGAAAGAGTGTGACTGAGATGCCAAGCTAGTAGCTCACTTAAATTTATCCAATTTGGGAACTAGCGAAAGTAGCTCGAAGGAGCAGTTACTGTGAGAATATTTGTAGAAAAGACAGAGGGAAGCAACGGCACATGAAAAAATGATACTTGAAAGGAGATAATAAATAATATTTGAATGTTAAGTTTCGAGAAATGCACTCCATTCTTACTTAGAAACATGACGAAAAAAATCTCCCACGCTATTAATTCTATTTATCCATTACATATTAAGACGTAAATTCTTGTATTATAAAAAAATAAATAAAATAAAATCCTGTATTATTAGGTTGGTGCAAAAATAATGTCGTTTTCTCACATATGTTACTATGTGAGAAAACGACATTAATTTTGCACCAAACTAATAAATATATATATATATATCACTAATTTAAGTCCTATAGAATCACCTGGGGAATATATAGCCACAGTCACATATTCACTACCCTAATCTTTGCTGTTGTGATTTCTAGGAGCAGGTTTTACGGAATTTGCTCACCCATCGTCCTTTGTGGGTTTTTTTTTATGTGCCATGTCCCTTCAGAACGTAGGCAATCAAGGCTCTCCACTTGCCCCTATCATTTGTAGCTCTCAATGTTTTGTCCCTTTGCTACTTACCCCAGGTTCTGTTCTGTCATCCACTTGCTTATGTTCGGTTGTTTTCTCTTGGCTCTCTTTCTTTCTATTCGCCCTGTGAGTATCAGATTACCCAAACCCTCTTTCTCCTTAATTGTCCCAGGAATTTCAGCTGGCTCTTTTTAATGTTAACTATAACCTTCCTCTTTGTTTGCATTCCTCTCCAAAACCTCATCGTTGCTCACACGCTCGGTCCATGATATCCTTAGCATCCTTCTGTAGAACTATACCTACGTTGCCTCGAGTCTCTTCTTCATCTTTGAGGAGACTGTCCAACATTCGCTGCTGTAAAGGACGACAGATGTCACATAGCAGCTCAGTAGTCTTTTCTTTTTTTACCAAAGGAAACCTCCTGTCTCGTAATACTCTGCCTAGCTTTCGGAATGCGTCTTTCCCTCTATTCGACCTGTGAGTATCAGATTCTCCAGGCCCTCATTCCTTATTATGTGTCCCAGAAACTTCAGCTGCGTCTTCCTGGTGTTAAGTATAAGCTTCTTCCTTTTTTGCATCCTCTCTAAGACCTGATCGCTGCTCACACGCTCGGTCCATGATAACCTAAGCATCCTTCTGTAGAACCATATCTCCGTTGCCTCGAGTCTCTTTGACGACACCGTCCAACATTCGCTGCCGTAAAGAAGGACAGGTTTCACTTAACAGGTCAGTATTCTTTTATTTGTAACCAAAGAAATCCACCTGTCTCCTAATACTCTGCCTAGCTTTTGGAATGTGTCTTTGGTCATCCCAATACGTCTTCGGGTCTAAGCGTCACACTTACTATCCTTTGTCAAAATACTTCCCAGAAATTCAGAGTTGACCTAATATGTTGATCGCCAGCGAAAGGTGTAATAGTTAAGTCTACCTTACTATTAATACTTAGAGAAGGTTAACCTATTGGTTCATAACTTTTCCGACGATATTTGTGCAAACAGTTTCCCCCTTTACTTGGAGTTGTCACAATGCCATTGCCCGTACTGATAAACGATACCCTACACACACAATTATGGTACTAATTTCATGCTTCTAAAATAATTCCAGTATTATTTATAGGTTTCTAAAATGTCCGGTAATATATGTTTCTAGCTATTACCCACAGGTCGTTATATTTTCTGATCCTTGAGCATTACAGCGATTAGATAAGCTTAATAAATACCGATAACAGTTTACGTTATTTAAAAGATTGTCTAAAGCAAGTAAAATACTGCTTAATTATATAAAAAAATAATCCAATATAGTGGCAGTAAACTCTAATAATAAACTTAAAATCTAGTTTCGAGTGAGAAATAATGGCGTCTTCTATTCCTAGAAATGATATGTTAAATATAGGTGTCTTCTAATACGAAAGTTCATATAGATTTGATTTTATCGAATTGTTTTCAAATCAGGCTGGTTCATCTAGCATTAGAAATCGATCTGTCGTATCAATAATAATTAAATATTAGGCGACAATAATATTGATCATTTTTATTTGAATTTCTGAGACTAGATATTATGGTGGTTATAGAACGATTTTTTCGGACCACTTCTCTCGGGTTTGTTGTCTTTATCGAGGTGTTTCAACAACTCTAACCCCGATCTTAATTATATTAGTACCACATTTTATTCCTCTTTTATAATATTTTATTAAATCACAATAATTTTTCATTATAAAGGGGACATAAATAGATGTAAACTGGAAATGATGGGGACATGATAATAAAACGGTTTCTAAGTAGGCACAACGATATTGCAATGAATTTTGAGAACAATGTGTTCATTGTTGTAGAACGAATAGCTAAATAATAACTAACACTTGATTTGAAGAACACCAAAAATGTTTTTATCTTGAAAAAGCTCGGTAGGAAACATTAATAGATACAGGATTTGAAACGTAGTTTCTCTCTTGTAAACATACCCAAGAATTGACTGTGAGAGTATTCACTTTCGAGTCGAATGCAGGCTAAGGATACAACTAGAAAAACAATGCTTAAACTGCCTAACCCAGAAGCAATCCCATTTGCAAAGAAATGCCGGCAAGCATATTTAAGAAAAATGCGGAACTTTTGAACGAGTGAAGGACTCAATGCGGGACAATGTAACGGAAGCTCTCGTAACAACAGCAAAAATATTTGCCCTAGGATAGAAAGACATGAAAATAGAAGTTAATGGCGGGAGAAAAGCTGGACCTAATTAGAGACAACAGATAATATACAAGCTGTCCCCAGAAATTGAAATCATTTCGCAGGCCAATTTTTGGTAATTATTGTTGAAACAACCTCAAATCTTCACAGAATGTAAAGAAACAGATCAAGATTTTATATTTAATGTTTTATTTTGTTATCTCAATGAAAACTGATGGATCAGACGTGGTTGATATGAAAACAGTTTTCTGATGAAATTGCCGCCACTGTCACCGCTCTTTTCCTTGGTGGTTTCTTTTTATGGAGACCTCTGAAGGGACTTCTCATCTCCACCTGCTAACATCGATGAACTCAAGCAGAGAATCATTTCTACACAGGATAATTTTACCGGAGACATTCTACAGCGTGTTTGGCAAGAGTTTAACTACCGATTTGATGTGTGCCGTGTCAAAGCCGGTACACATATTGTACACGTATGAAATCGGTCCCATAATAAACTTATAATGTTCAACACCTACACCTTTCAGTTCCATTAAGCTAGACTTAGTAGTTTTTAAGATAATCGCTTATAAAATTATGTCAACTTTTTTTGTGGGTGGGGGGACCCTGTAGAAACAAAAATGAAATTAAAGTAAAGGATTAATGGTTTATCGAGAAATGGACAAAACTCGAAACACTGCAAATAACAAGGCAGAAAATCATGCTCTTCGGGTAGACGTATGCAATTTAAAGAGAGAATGAACATAATAAAAGATGCAATGGTGATCTTCTAAGTGCAGATTTGACGCGGCACAAGGCCGAAAGCATAAGCCAGAAATCAAGGATCGAACTTACTATTCAGTTATAATTGATTTACCGAGGCAAGTTTACATTACACCACATCGAAGTGCCCAAATTGTGAATTTCTAAGCATAGCTTAGATGTGGCACGAGACCGAAAATATGGGGCACCCAGTGAGGCTCGAACTCACTATTCAGTTTTAGTTGATCGAGCGAGACAAGTTTAATAAACATTACAAGTCGAAATGCTCAAATGATTTTCTAAGTATATCTTAGATGTGGCACTAATGCGAAAGTGTGGAGCGTCCAGTGGGTATGGAACTCACTATTCATTAATGATTTTTCTAGCCAAACAAGCTTGCTAACCATTACACCACAGCGAATTGCCCCTATAGAAATGCAATGAATGCATAGGAGAGCTCTTCTATGAGAGCATCAGAGAAAATCTAATAAAAGCATGCAAGTCCCCCTAATATTAAAAAAAGAGATAAGAGCGTCAATGGTCAAGATGAAGAATACAAGCAGCAGGACTAGAAGTTTTGTTATTACAGAGATTCTGACAGCTTTAAATGCTTTGAGGACTTCTGAGTTGATGAACGAAATATTTAATACTAACGAAGTACCAGAGGATTTCGTTTGATAAATCTTCGTTTATCATTCAAGTGACCAAAGATCTTTGCAATACAATGTGGTATTGTTCAAGACAATGGATGAAGAAATGGATTTTATCATATTGTGAATGCTATTGTAAATGCTATCAGAATAAGCAGAAAGGTCTAATCTTCATAGATTTTGAAAAAAGAAAACATTTGATAGGGCATGACACCAATACTTCGACAAAATGTTAGCAAATAACGAGTTATAGGAGTAATGGATAGAGGCTCGTTTTGAGAAATCGGAGAGCCGAGTTCGAATTCCAGTCGAATCCATTACATTCACTTACATTCTAATACCCTTGAGAAAGTTATGAATCCTCTTCTTCTCCCCCAGCTATGGGTAAATAGCTGGACATACCAGGTTCTATAGCCTTTAGTGGCAACTAGTCTAGAGGAAGGATAACTGAATACAAAACCTGATCCTCCAGTTTAGGGGTTGTGCAGCAGGCTAACAATCTATTAAAAAAAGTGGTTTGTTATAGAAATCGCAACGATTCTTGTGGCCCAATGTTCCTCAAGGAATTTAAAGGCATAATATATATATATATATATATATATGTGTGTGTGTGTGTGTGTGTGTGTGTATAAAGCACGAGTTATACGGAAAAGATATTCAGCCAACCTTAATCTACAGTCTTAACTAGTTTTCTATTCTTCTCACGGCCTAATGTGTCTCTTTTATTCTTGTTCTTTCACACTAAGTAATCCCTTGTGTTTTAGTGGCTTCACTGCCTTGCATGGAGTGATATCATTAAAAGAATGTGTTTGTTAATGAGTTTGGAAATATTCCATAAATGACTGAATGGAAATAAACAGATTATATTGAATCAGTTACTCGTTATTCTGTTAAGAAAGTTGGTTCACTGTTTCGTGCAAGACAATATGCAAATTAATGAAATTGTACGGAAGTGTTCTTCGTTGTTATTTCAAATCTATGACAGAAAAATTGCAGCTTAAACACACGTATAAACTTCTATTTTAATAGGACAAAAACTTAAAGAGAAATCTTCAGAGTCAAAAAACTAGATAGATAGATAGATAGATAGATAGATAGATAGATAGTATAAGAATAAGAGAAGAAAACTGGAAGACATTATTTACCAACAAAAAGTATATACAAAACACAAAATTGTCAAAATATATATGGAATCTAAAAAATAGGCTAAAAAAATAACGTAGAAAATAAAAAAGCAACACCCACTTGCAACACCTTAAGACAATGGCCAAATGAGAAAATAGCAACAATTCCCTCTTCTCCCAACAATAGAAACTTTTAAAAAAGCACATTTTTAAAAACGTTTTAAAAAAGTAAAACCAAAAGCAAATTACTACTACGCTACCTACATACATATCCCAATTTAAATAATATCGCATAACATAAATCTAAAAAATAACTTTATCTCAAATACCAACAGTAATAATCTAAGAAAATGTAAAAATAGATAAAATAAGTTAAAAATAAATAAATAAAATATATATAAATCTATAAACAGGATAATAATCAAACGAGTAAAATATTAGTCCTTAACAAAAAGAAAATGTATAGGGAAAATTTACGACCTGATTATAATGTTAAACATTTCAGGGAGAAAATAAGCTGAAAACTTTTTTGTAAAAAGCAAGTCTTCATGACAGTTAAACATATTGTTGAGAATAAAATTCTGTAGACACCCGGCCAGGCACGCAGTTTTATTGAATTCATTCACCACATGTAAACACACGCCAGCCTTTTCACAAATTATTTTTGACTTTTCGTTCCGTGTTGGCGTTCTTAAAATATTTCTTTTGCCTTTAACGATGTCAAAGTAGAAGTCTTTCTTACATGCAACATTAGAGTAAAATGTATTGATAAAAATCCGATTTTACTCATGCAGAAAAAGCAACTAATGTAATTGCAAAATTACTAAAAAAAATTCATTGGTAAATTAGACAGGTAGGTAGGGGGGAGGAAGGTAAGATAGATAGATAGATAGATAGATAGATAGATAGATAGATAGATAGATAGATAGATAGATAGATAGATAGATAGATAGATAGATAGATTTTAATAAACGGAGACGAATAAAAATATATAAAACATAGATAGATAGATAGATAGATATGAAGTGACATAGATAGATAGATAGATAGATAGATAGATAGATAGATAGATAGATAGATAGATAGATAGATAGATAGATAGATTTTAATAAACGGAGACGAATAAAAATATATAAAACATAGATAGATAGATAGATATGAAGTGACATAGATAGATAGATAGATAGATAGATAGATAGATAGATAGATAGATAGATAGATAGATAGATAGATAGATAGATAGATATGAACAAACGGAGATAGATAGATAGATAGATAGATAGATAGATAGATAGATAGATATGAACAAACGGAGATAGATAGATAGATAGATAGATAGATAGATAGATAGATAGATAGATAGATAGATAGATAGATTTGAATAAACAGAGACGAATAAAAAATATATAAAACATAGATAGATAGATAGATAGATAGATAGATAGATTTGAATAAACGGAGACGAATAAAAAATATATAAAACATAGATAGATAGATAGATAGATAGATAGATAGATAGATAGAAACAAACAATGTGTGTATAGAAATCAGTACTGCACGATAATTCTGTATGTAAAATTGAAAGTCACTATGTAAAGTTGATTCCTGTGTTTAAACTGTTTATTTCTACAAATGCGCAATAACACATAAATACAGCAAATTTTAGTAAGTTACCAGAGGTCAATTCCGAAATCCGACTTCAAATATCAAGTTTATAATACAGAACTTTGGCAATAAAAATGTTATGAGTTCGTTTATAGCTTCAATGGACGTCTTAACTTCGTTTTCACACTAAAAGTATCCCTGCAAAAAAAAAAACTCATTGTTGGATTCCACAGATGAAAACCTATCAGAAAATGCCTCTCACATGATATCACGTAGCATGAGATAATGAAAAGTACTAACATTGTGGCTGGCACCTAATGTGTTAAACAGTAATATATATATATATATATATATATATATATATATATATATATATATATATATATATATATATATATATATATATATATATATATATATATATATATATATATGTATGTATGTATGTATTGTTGACATTAGCCATTATGATAATCTATGGGTTTCATTTATGCAAACAGATAATTTCCACAGACGGAATTTGTTTTTATAAAGTACTGATGTTGTACTTTCGTTCTGACCCGATTTTATGTAAAAAGATTTTTTTTTCCTTCTCTGCCCATCTATACTTTTCTCACGTTCAAGTTTACATTTACATACTTATTTCCCTTTTTGCACTTCACTTATTGCATTGTCTTTCTAACAAATTGTAAGATGTCTGTACAATTCTTTGGAGACATTCGCTACTTAGGCTTTTCGTTTCCACACCAACTAAACCAATTATATATACATTCGTAAATTAGACATTGAAACAACACAGAAAGCAATATAACAACTAGATACTGATCAGATGTTGTCTTTAATAATAACAATAATAATAATAATAATAATAATAATAATAATAAAAGAAATACACAAAATTGTTCTCACGAGTCCATCCCACACCTTACGAAAGGATTTATCTGTGTAAAATATATGTGTGTGTTTTTCGTTTTGTTTTTTTAATTGGTCAGTGGAAAATGTCATGAAGCCATTTCTGGCCTTACGTCTCTAGATCCGCAAAGAAATGAGTACACATCAGAAATCAAAGTAAATGAAATAATAATAATAATAATAATAATAATAATAATAATAATAATAATAATAATAATAGTAATAATAATAATCTGCACACACTAAACAAACTGATGTAGACAAACTTCTTACCCATCAGTGCTTACGTAGTGTAAGGTTAAAAGCTGAAACTGAAGGTTTTATGCTTGCTGCACAGGATTAGTGCTTGCTAACTAGAAAATACCAAGAAATGTGTACACACTAGAAATAAAAGGAAATAATAATAATAATAATAATAATAATAATAATAATAATAATAATAATAATAACTAAAAAGACCCTTGATAGTTTCACGGTTTTCCTGTTTGAATTTATGATTAAACGTAATTCTTAAGTTAATGATTGAATAAGCTCATGGCGAGTTCTATCACAATAAATTACACGTAGAAATCCCCCTATCACATCCTTAAATATTTGAGTGCAGTAACGTTAACAAAATATTGTAATACCAAACATAAATATGAATGCTGGGAATTATTTTAAGAAGGAAGGGGGTACAAATGAAAATATTTAAAACTGACTTTTCCATTTCACTAAAACAGTCGTTAAACACTTCTATCTTGCTTCTTTCATTCTTTGATTTTCTCACTGAAACAAAGTGACGTCTTTTCGCTTCTTTTGACGCCATCAAAATGGAGCAGCCCATTATTTATGAGATATTGACAAGAGACGTTAAACACTTCTATATTCGCTTCTTTCTTTCTTTCATTTTCTCACTGAAACCTAGTAGTGTCTTTTCCCATCTTTCGATTAAAACATAGTCTATTATTTATGAGGTAGTGGCAATGTGTAATGGCCGTGCGAACTAACGAAACGAAGGACAAGCACAATTATAACAGGATATAATGTACTTCAAGGAGAGCGCGATTTCACGAAAAGAAAGACAAACGACACAATGTCTAATAATGTTTAGCAATAATTTAATAGTATGTCTTTATTCTTCAAGTTTACTTACAATAATAATACATATAAAAACAAGTCTGTATATTAACGCCATAAAAACAATCTGTATATTAATGTCGTAAAAACAAGTCTGTGTCCTAACGTTGTAAAAAAAGTCTGTATACTAACGTCGTAAAAACAAATCTATTTCCAAACATCGCTTTTCTTAATTAAAATAATAAATAAAAAAAAAACTTTCTCTGGCAACCAACCAGATTTTTCAAGACAACCTTCTTTTTTTCGTTGTGTTTTTTTTTTGTTTGTTGTAGTTTCATTTCAACATAAGCGACGTTTGTTACTATACGTGTATGCATTCTTGTCTTATGTATTACTCGAAGACTCACATACTATTGAAATAATGTTAAACACTGAATTTGTTTTTCCGTTTTTGGCTTTTCTGGAATTCATGTCCGTCTGAAAGTGTTGAAAATTATTAAAAGAGCTACGTTTATCATTTTGATTAATAATAATAATAATAATAATAATAATAATAAACCTACACACCAATGTCAAAACCATCAGCGAAGACATTAGGACGCATTTCGGAATCGACAAATGTGCCAAAGCCACCTTCAAAGGCGGCAAACTAAGGAAAACTACGGATTTAGACCTTGATATCAACAACAATTAAGGATCTAGACCCCAGCAGAACAGAAGCAATGTAAAAGAGGAAGTTATGGACGAAACCACCAACTAATTATCAATAAAACAATATCGGAAGATGTGGAAACAAGGAAAAGAAACTTATCGAGAGTATGGAAAGGCGTTCGACAGTGTATCACAGCTGTCTACTGAACAAGAGTAGTTATGGGTACTAGTCATAGATTGGCTAACTAAATCACCTATTCTATATTGGTGATCATAAATGTTTTGCCAATGATGACAACCAACAAAAAAAATATACTCACCATTATCAGAACCTTCAGCGAAGACATTAAAAGGGAGTTCGGAATCGACAAATGTACCAAAGCTACCTTTAAAGGCGGTAAACAAAGGAAAACTACAGAATTAGACTTTGGTATCAAGCATAAAATTAAGTAACTAGACCAAGATGGTAAATACAAATACGTAGGAATTAATAAAGGAGACATAATACAACATAAAATTATAAAGAAAATGATGCGAAAAGAATATTATAGAAGAATGCGTTTGATACTATTAGGTTGGTGCAAAAATAATGACGTAATAATGTCGTTTTTTGACGTTAGAAAATACGTCAAAAACCGACATTATTACGTCATTATTTTTGCACCAACCTAATAGAAAGCGGACTAAATGAAATCAATGAAATGAAGGCTATCAACCCCTTTAGCTATTCCTGTAGTAACATACAGTTTCACCATTATTATTATATGCATACAGCTTCAACATTATTAAATGGAAGTTGAATGACATTAAATTCAAACCATACAAACGGATCATTAACAGCGAGACGAATCAACATCAAAATCAGCATCTTCCAAGGTGATTCATTGTCACCACTACTCTTCTGCCTTGCATTAGCGCGACTCATTTGCTTGTTGAACAACAATAGATAAGAATACAAGTCACAGAATAGCTAACTGAATCACTTATTTTATATTGATGATCTTTAAACGTTTGCCAAGGATGACAACCAGCAGAAAAACTTACTTAACATTGTCAAAACCTTTAGCAAAGACATTAAGATAGAGTTCAGAATCGACAAATGTGCCAAAGCCACCTTCGAACTAACGAAAGCTACGAATTTAGACCTTGATATCAATAACAAGATTAAGGAACTATACCAAGATGGCACATATAAATACTTAGGAATTAATGAAGGAGAGGGAATACGACATTCAATTATAAGGAAAAAGATCCCAAAAGAATATTATATAAGAGTTCGTTTGATACTAGAAAGCGAACTAAATAGGATCAATGAAATGAAGACTATCGACACCTTAGCTATATCCGTAGTAACATTCATTATTAAATGGAAGTTGAATGACATTAAAAGATTGGACACCAAGACCATAAAAATTCTTACCCAAATGACACTGCGCCACCCGAAATCAGAGGTTGATAGCCTGTAAGTACGTATAGCTTTAGGTGACCGACGTGTAATCAAACTTGAAGTAACTCTAAAAACTATTAGGTTTGTGCAAAAATAATGTCGTTTTCTCACATAGTAACATGTGTGAGAAAACGACATTATTTTTGCCCCAACCTAATACATCAATCTCATTGGAAGCATAACTCAAAAACACCACTGATACTCTCCAACATGAAGTAAGACACAAAATCAACGCTAAAATCAACTGCCAACCATATTATCTCAGAATGTCCGGAATTAGAAAAAATGGATATACTCGCACACATAAAAAGATAGCGACATATGTGCATTGAAATATATGCAAGAAGCACAAATTTGAAACCACTGAAATATAGTATGAGAACCAACCGGACTGTAAGTATTCTTCGGAACATTCCAATCCAAAGTGACAGCGAAATAAAAGCCAACAGACCTGATATTATCATTAAATACAAGAAGTTCGGGAAGTGTATGTTTATTGACATAGCAGTATCATCTGAAAGGAACACCTCCATAGAATTATCGAGAAATTGTCCAAAGTAGCACCTATGTCGCTACCTTGGAGATCGAGATGAACAAGATGTGGGGAATGAAGACTGAGACTGTCGTACCAATAGTAATCGGAGCACTGGACCTCGTGAGAAAAGGAATAGACACTTTTACTAGCAGTGTTCCAGGTAGCATCAACATACAAGTTGCCCAGAAGATCGTTCTACAAGGAATATCCTATATACTAAGGAAACTGTTTTCAATTAATGACAACTTTCCTATAGGGCTTAAGAACCATACTTTGAACTCGGCTCTACAAAATACAAAGCAGGAAACATAAGATACACAAATGATAATTATAATAAAATAAAATAATATTAATGAAGCTGTTTTTGTAGAGAAAGTATTGCGATTCTGAACTCCACGATCCGTGAATGTATTAAGCGGTTCAAAAATAATTAAAAACCTGTCACTGTAGAATTGAATTGGTTGTATGCTGGGAAGAGTATTAACGGCTTCGGTTCGGCCAGGAAAACAAATTATACACGGTATTTGCGTTTAAGTGAATGGAACAAACAAGTCATGTATTCGAACACGGTTCTCTGGACTCGCACTATGATCCACTACCCACTTACATCAACCTCGCATCCAGACTCTAAGTGAAGGACAACCCTGAATTCAAAACATGAGTAGAGTCTTTTGGAAACTTTGTGGCTTACAATGTGCACCAGTTTCTCTGTAGTTGTAATATGCATTCACTTCTATAATCAAATCATATGTGCTGAGTAGTCTAGCTGTTTCCTTCTAGGTGCCGAATACTTGGGCGTGGAAGACGACGGGGGAATCCATTAGTATATTGTATATATTATATATATAGTTAATCTTCAGGTGTGTACATGAGATAAGATTTGAAATAAAAAAAAAATAACATGTTTTCGAGTGAATCCTGAAAGTTCACAACCCGACCAAGAACGGAGTCTGAAACAGATGTTTATTATTCAAACATTTGTGCAGAACAGACCCCGGGGAGGGATGGTTACGCGAGAGTAGATCCCCAAGGAGGTTTGACAGCGGTCGATGAACAGAAATGTAGAGAAGGGCTTGGCTCATGGTACAAATCAGGGAAAAATTTGATTGAAAGTTTGATTACGTTTAATGATTATTGGAATTAAATGTACAAGAAGAACTAATTAAGAAAGTTAATTAGTTGCGAGGAATTATTTGGTGCGAGGGGCACTTAAGGAATTGAATCCAAATTAATGAATGTAAATTAATGACTAAATTTCACCAATATATCATTGGTGATAAACCGGCAAATTCAATAAATCTTTTTCTTTTTATGTGCCGTGTGCTTTCATGACGTCGGCGATCCGGTTACCCATCTCCAATTTGTATCCCTCAAGTTTCTTTCCTCTGCCCCCTCCTCCAGACCACGTTCTGTCATTCACTTGTTTAAGCCTGCCAGGTATGTCGTGCGTTGCTTATCTTTGTCTCTCTTTCCCACTTTTCAACCTGTGAGTATTAGATTCTCCAGACCCTCTTTTCTAATTACGTGTCCCAGAAACTTCACCTGCCTCTTCCTGATATTAAGCATAAGCCCGCTCCTTGTTTGGATCCTCTCCAAGACCTCATCGTTGCTCACATGCTCGGATCTTAGTATCTTTCTGTACAACCACATATCCGTTGCCTAGGTAGTTCTGCGGAAGCTGCCTATAAAAATGCCGTTGAAATTCAAGAAAGACACGGTTATGGTAGCAACCGTAACAAAAAAAATCTATCAGATTATCAACGCAACATTTAGAGAAGGATTTGTTTGTTTGTTTGTTTGGGTTTTATGGCTTATCAACCACTGTGGGTTATTTAATGCCAAATCCAGTTTATATGAATTTTAAATGCCTATTTTGTATGGAATAAAAAATATATAGCTGGCAACATTATTGTTTCAAAAAAAAAAAAAAAAAAAAAAACGTATAGCTGGCAACACTATTCCTTTACAAAAAAACGTATAGCTGGCAACACTATTCCTTCATAAAAAAAGCGCATAGCTGGCAACATTACTTTTTTACAAAAAAACTTTGAGCTAGCAACATTATTGTTTCAAAAACTTTGAGCTGGCAACATTATTGTTTCAAAAACTTTGAGTTGGCAACATTATTTTTCTGAAAACATTATCTGAGACCTTGCTGTTGGATGCAGTTTATCGCCGTACCCAGGACGCGGATGTAGTTTACCGTCATACCCAGGACGTTTTAGAGAAGGAGGAACCAGTCACACCCGTCGTAATATTAGTAGTAGTAATATTCTCTGGAATTTTGATTATATCGACCATTGTCAAGCATCCTTCATTTTTCACTAGGATTTCTTTCATCTTCATTTAAATTGTTTTATTTCCACTAGTAGTATCATCCTTGATAAATGTTGACAATGCAAAAACCTTATGGGCTTTTGCTTCTCCCTTTGATGAGGCCTTATTGCCAAATCATGTTGAAACATTGGTTCCGATATGATCACTGAAGTTGAGCAACATAATTACCTAGATGGGTGACTACTTGGGAACACCAGCTGCTGTAAGCTTGGATGTGTAGGTTGTGTAATGGATACAGGCTAGCAATTTTTAATGAGAAAGCCATATTCCAATTGCCATTGGATTTTTTTATATTCGCTGTGTGATTGTGAGTTTGTGGACGAATGAGTCAAGGTTCATAACGGCGTGAAGCATTAGAATTGAGGAAATTAAGTCGCTAATTTGAAACTTCTATCTCGCCTAGAACTAAAATAGACTACGTCGTGTTAAACTCTCGTTAAGCTGTTCTCTTCTTCTTCATCAGTATTCCAAGAATTCTTTAAATCACAATAAGTCATCTCTTTAGTTTTGTTGTTCGAAACCTAAACTTGGGATTTCTTTAGCTCTTATCTAAACAAATTTTGGTATAGACTTCTGCTATCCAAGAGGTTGTTGAACTGATGACCGTGATAACAGGTGGACAATCTCGGACATAATGCTACACTTGACGAATAAATCAACAAAACCAGTCTCGGCGTATTATTACAAGTAAAGTAAGAGATAAGTAAAACAAATATACGAACACTTGCCATAATATATCTTTAGATTTGTTCTAATGCCTTCTACTCATGCGTACTTATAGTCGGTACTATCGAAGTTTGAGCATGTTCATACCAGTTTTCTTGGTGCTGTTACGGTGAAGGAACACCCCGAATTCAAAATCTGAAGGCAAGCCTATTCGTGTACCTCATGGCATACGATGCACACCAGTTTCTCTGTATTCAATTATTCTGTAATCAAATCATATGTGCTGGGTAGTCTGGATGTTCTATTCCCAAACATCTACCCAAATCACGGGACACTAAACTTCAAAGTCTATTTAGACTCCTGACCGTGAACTTTCAATATTCACTCGTAAGAATGTCTTACAGATTTGTATTCTACAGACTTTTATTGTACATATGGCCGCTCCGCTAGCAGTATTCACCAAGATGGAGCAAAGATCACGTGACCACAATAATAACAACTATAAACACGCATGAGCAGAATGTCTTGCGTCACATATAAAGATATGTAAGAATATTTTTTTTTACTTACCTTCGTAGAAAATTTCAATAAGAGACCGTATATATATACCAAGGTTTTATTTTCATCTGTTTTCCTTCCAGTATTAATTAGCCTCGCATTATTAAGATAAAGATAATATGATAGTCGCCATTTATATCTAAAAACAGGTACAAACACAGGTAAAAGCTGTTCCTGCAGCAGAACGAAAAAGAATGGTTAAAAGTAGAAGGTGAGAATAAATAAACGTGCTAAAAATATTGCGCTCGTGTCTTCCCTGGCTTCAGTCGATCCCGAAGCTACAACTGAATCATTGCCGGGTGATTTTTCTTTTTATTCGCTTTATTTAATGAGGACTAGTAGTAGAAGTAGTAATGGTATCGTTTCCTGCGTGTAGAGAGAAAGAAAAGAGAAGAAATAGTGGACGGATGTCAGCTAGTTGACCAATTCCTCATCACCCCATGCTAAAATCCTCTCAGAAAGGAATCTGTGTGAGGCTCTCGTAAGTAGCGTTTCGATTCTTCAAGATGTATTGACTGAATTTTGAATTTATATAAAAACTTAAAGACAATCGATCACTGGCAGAATTCCGCACCCACTGGGTTCAAACCGCCGCCACTCATTTCGGGTCGGCAGAGTTTGGCATTTTGGACCAACCTACATGTTCTGTAAAGAAAAACCTGAATAAAGAACCAGATAGATATGACAAAAAATATAAAATATTGTCTGTGCAGATTAAATTATTCAATTGACATAATTTTATTATCACAATCGTTTCAGCTGCTGTGTCCTCCGGTCTTCTCCATGTGCTTGTTGACCCGGATAGCGCTCAGGAATTTCGAACTGAATCCTTTATTTAATAATCTACGGGGGTAAATTATTCTCGTTCTGCTTTTCACGTCTCGGGATATCTCGTTTTATTCTTTTTAGTACAGCACTGTTGTCTATTGAAACGTTGTAATAATGACAAAAAGGATGAGGACATTCGTCCGAATATAAATAACGTAACTCGGAAATACAAACAGACATTTTGCAATTAAATGCTACAAATGAAGCCAGGAACAAAACAAATAAGTTGGATTTGTTGATGAAGTTAAATTAAATTAAACATTTTTCCCAGAGAATGGAAATGGTAATATTCCAGTGAACTTTATAATTCAAAAACGGCGAAATAATTAAGGTCAAGAGACCAAATCTAATCAATGTAAAAAAAAAAAATAATGTCAGAGAGTGGCAGTTGCAGTTTTAATAAATTTCTGAGTGAGAAAACGTGAATTTATTAATTACTTTTCCAAAGAATATCTGTCTATATAACAACATTGGAAAATTCGTAAACTTAAGGAATCAGCACATATGCTAGGGCACGAAAATCTCCTGAGCCGACCAAGCATAGAAATGAATACAATATTTGAAACAGTAATAAAAAGTACCAGAGAAAAGCGATAATAGCAAAAAAAAATTACAATACGAGCTCTGGTAAAAAATAAAATAAAATACAATGATAACAGCAAAAATTGCAATATGAGCACTGGTAAAAAATGATTGCTGAAGTCATTAGGTTTATAATACACAGAATTTCATACACAGATGTCCTCAAGGACACATGATACAGTGTATAAAGCCGTTAATTAGATCCAGTGACAGGACCCAAGGAGTGTGAGTTCAATATCCGGTTACGGTAGTGGAGTACTTGGAGAGGGGAATTAACAGGGGATAACTGATAATTGACATCCATTAAACAAGGCACATGGCACGTCGAACTAGAACAGTCTACCCCAGTGAGCGAAATGAAGAGTTCAGCTCGACATTCCAACTACATGAAGAAGGCCGGAGCGTACAACGGCCGAAACGTTGTAATAAATATGGCGACAAAGATGAGGACAATAGTCTGAATAATGTAAATTTGTCAAAGAATTTTTTGAAAAGTGAATATCAAGGTTTCGGACGTACCTATCATCAATAATTGACTGATTCGTTTTCTAATGACTTAACAAACTCTTGCAGATTATTTAGATACAAAAATATTTTTAGATTTTTAAGAATTGGTGTGGTGGGGGAGATAACAGTGATTTAAGGATACTAGTCTTACTAATTAACCTAAAAGTCAATATAACGAACCCAACTGGAATTGGAACTCGGCTCCCCAATTAACAATTTCGAGTCTGTATACTACAAGCACATTCAAGCTTAGAGCACCTAATATTTCCAAGCGCTCATTCATCTAGGTTCTAACCAGGCTAGTTATTGCTTAACTTCGGTGTCTGTACGAGACCCTGTCGTTTCGACGTGATACGGACGTAAGCCCGATGCCTCATTCAGTAACCCACTCCATTGTGTAGTGCGTAGGACTTGTGTGAAGTTTAGTGAAAAACAGAACATTTTTAGGTGCCTGCCGTATGCTAACACATGACTAACACAAACCCATAAAAGTGCCAGAAGTTGCCAATTTCTCTTGAGTTTGTGTTGCGATATTTTTTTCAAAGATTTCGTAGGTCTCTCTATGTGATTTCCATTTTAAATTAGAAGACTGTAATGGAAAGACAATTCAACATTGGTAAATTGACATATGCTGATAGAAAAACTGCACTGGAGTTCATCAGTAAGAAATCTGTTATTATTTAGTATCCAGCAGGCGACAAGATTTAGACGTATCTTACCTAATTTGAATGCACGCCAGTTTCTGGCAGTATATATGAAAGGATACTATTTTTATAAATATTATCTCTTGAAAAATGAAAATTACACCCCATCCGACCTCAAAAAAAGAGGAAAATTTTGCAATAATGTTTAAAAAAAAAATAAAAATGAGTCAGGGTGGGAATTTTACAATATTGATTAAAATGGAAGGAAAGGGAAAAATATAAAGTTTTCATTGAGAAGCGACACAAGTAAAGAATAAAAAATAGGTTTAGTAACAGAATGGAAATGGGACTGAGTTATTGTGAAAAAGAAAGAAAAAAAGAAGGGAAGAAGGAAGGAAGAAAGAAAGAAAATAGAAAGAAAGGAAGGAAGAAGGAAGGAAGAAAAGAAAGAAAGAAAGAAAGAAAGAAAGAAAGAAAGAAAACAATTTATATGTAAAAAAAGAAAGGAATCATAGAGATATGGAAAGAAAAGAATTAATAGAAAGAAAGATAAAAAAAAAAAAGATGGGAGCCGTGAACTGAGGGAAGAATGAAAATAAAAAGAAAGAAAAGGAAAATGTAGAAACGAAGAAAAAAGACATGACTAAACGAAAGAGACGGACCTGAAAGGAACAACAATAAATCATAAAGAAAGAGAGAGGTAAAGAAGGAAAGAAACAGAATTACAAGCAATAAATCAAATGAAAAAAGTTATAAGGAAGAAATAAAAGAAAGAAAGAAAGAAAAGAAAGAAAGAAAGAAAGAAACAGACAGGTAGAAAGAAACATATGAATAAACGAGACACAAGTCTGAAAGAACAAAAATAAAGCACCAATCTTTAAAAAAGAATTTATAAAAAAAGAAATTGAAAGGACAAAGAAGGACATTTTGGGAAGTATAAAAAGAAACGAGCAAACCGAATGGATCTGAATAGAAAGTTATAAGACTTTTGGCATTGCCCATGGCAATGTCTGTTTCTTCCTTATTGACAGAATGGAATACGAAACGTGCGCTCACTCGATAAAACAAATTAGGTTTTAAATATGGTGCAATAAATATTTTTGGATAGCACCAGCTTAAAGACGGGTTAATTGCCAACAATAAGAAATTCATAGAAAAGAAAGAAAATTACTGTGGAGATCAACCCATACGGATTTTCATTTTATTGATTTGGATTTTATTTTTCTTCTAAATATTCTGTCCATTGTACGCTTCTCTTGGATAAACACTGTATCAAGTTTGAAAGTTTTCCTTCTTTTTTTCTTTTTTTTTAATCCGACAATATTTATTTGATTATGAGAATGTCGTACACAGGATATTCATTTTCTCGACATATTACTAGCGTGATTTTGTGACGTGTAAGAGATTTCAGTGTTGAATACTGTAGAGGACAAAAATGGTTTCTACTCTTGCAGAATGCACGATAAGAAACATCGATTTTGGGGACTGGAAGGGCGTATCAATTCGATTGCTTTCACGGAATGTAATATACAAATTCGGACGGACAGGTGGATTTTAGTTGCAAACATTTTATAGACTTTTGTTGCCACAGAAGCGGTCGGCATACTATTTTCGTATTTTTTTTTCTTAATGGGGACTTAACTTGAATAGGCGTATTATTCCATTGGATAAATATACGGTCAGATTTATTAAGTGTGCGATAAATATATACATATATATATATATAAAGACATTTTTTATGTTTATACGTTCTTTTCATACATACAAATATATAAGTAAATGCTCTGTTTATAATAAACAGTATTAACGACATTTACCGGCCTGAATGTCCGAGAAATTTTCATAGAAAGTATACGTCCTCCGAATCGAACCTGTATCCTATACGGAACCGTCATAAAGCCTGACGTGTTTTACCGATTTAGCCACAGAGGAGCGTTCGGTTAGGAAGGTCAATTTTACTGTTTTTAAACTACAATTCTCCATGAATTTCTCTCGTACATTCATATCTGCTCGATGTGCATGCAAATGTAAACAAATGACGTCACACATTATGTTTATACGTTTTTTTATAGATACAAATATTTGCATCTATACAAATATTTGTATCCATACAAATATTTGTATCTATAAAAAGAATGTATAATTATAAAAATGTCCATTTCATTATATATATATATATATATATATATATATACACACAATATAAAAAAAAAAATATATATATATATATATATATATATATATATACATATTATTCCAAGTAAAAAAAAATAAACTAAGTAAATAATAGTTAACAAATTAACAAACTCGTCTCTGGGTGTTTACTTCATGTCCAGTTCATGTATCTATCTGCGATAGATAAATTGTCACTATGCATGCGCTTTGTTTGTTTTTATGTTGTCGCCTGCATATTATACTAGGGTTAGTTGGGCACTATCTTTACAAAAAAGAGCAGCATGACGCAATTTACTTCTCCCGAAACTTGTAAACGCCATGCTGTAATGCTTGACATCTGCAGTTGTGCGAGAGATCAACAAAACTCCTTGTAACACCAAAGTTGAATTGAAGGCAATGATTATGGCAGCATTCACCAACTTAGACAACGAGACCATCCAGAAGAGATGCAGGTGATTCCGATGTTGTCTGGAGACTATGATTGAAGCCAAATGAATTTACTCTTTAGTATTCCAACGTATTTTTGTTGTTTTCCTTTATCCGGAATTTAGACGACAATTTAGCTATCGCACTCTGTGAGTATATATATATATATATATGTGTGTGTGTGTGTGTATGTGTATGTGTGTGTGTTTGTGTGTGTGTCTGTGTTTGTGTGTATGTGAAGTTTTAAGGTGTGCTATATTTATGGGATAAACTGCTCAACATCAGAGATAGAGCGTATATAAATATAAATATAAAAGTGAACATTGAACAATAGATATAGATATTGATAATATTAGTGGCTAATACACACACACACATATATATACATATATATATATATATATATATATATATATATATATGTGTGTGTGTGTGTGTGTGTGTGTGTAGACAGATATATATATATATATGGTCAGACTGAAAGAAAGAAATATATATATATATATATATATATATATATATATATATATATATATATATATAGAGAGAGAGAGAGAGAGAGAGAATGAGATAGGAGAGAGAGAGGGAGAGGAGAGAGGGAAAGAGAAACGTGGGAAAGAGACGTGATGTCGGGTTTTATTGCCGACTCGACTTTTATTTGCGACCATTTACTATTAAATCGGATTTTCAGCAGCAAAGAGGAAACATATAAAGAACCTCCCACGCCGAGCATAATGTCCATCTCCATGGATCAAGCACTCCCACGCTTTGATGAAAACAAAAAGCAAAAAAAAAAGAGAATGCTCGTGGTATCTTTTGGCTCTGCTGCAGCAAAGTGGTGATAATGTTGCTGCCTCAACACTATGCCTCAATTCCTTTGTTAGCGTCATTTTTCCTACTTTTGCAATACTAGATAATATAAAAGCATTTATTGCTTATATTATGAATATGAACAGAGAGCAATGGACTGACTCCTAATTAAATAGAGCGGTTTTATTTTGTCAATATTTCCGATTCAAATCTTTGATTTTATCTGGACTTTAATATCGACAAGCGATTCCCGATGTTAAATATGCAACTGACTTAACCGCCGAAGAAATGTCTTACGAATTTTCACGTCTCCAAAATAAAAATACTTTCTTTTAATCATCTTAGAGAACTGTTTTTTTTTTTTTTGCCTTCCATCAGTATGGCTGATGCTAAATCTCCAGGAGAGAGATATATGCAAATAAATTAAAATGATGCGGGAGTATTCTTCGTTGTCATTTCAAGTACAGGGCGTCCATAAAGTTCGTGTGCACTTTAAAAAATTTATAACTTTATTTGTATTTGCGATAGAAATAATTTTGTAAAAAGGATTAAAAAGAAGTAAATCTATATTTTTTAAGGTTTTATTGAAATTTTATTTAAGTTTCCACATGTCCTCCATCAGTAATACAAAGGGTAATACGATTTTGCACTTCACGGAAAACATTTGCCAACTGATTTACAGTAATGCCTGAAATCACATTAGTTATTTTAGCTATACTTAAAACTATTACATAAAAATTTATAAATTTTTTATAGATTATTTCTATAGCAAATACAAACAGAGTTATAAATTTTTTAAAGTGCCCACGAACTTTATGGACACCCTGACACTATGTCAGAAATACGGCAAGTTAAAACACGTATAAACCTTTATTTTAATAGGACAAACAATTTAAAGTGAAATATTCAGTGTATGAATAATAGATAGATAGATAGATAGATAGATAGATAGATAGATAGATCAAAAGACTTATCTTAAGACTTTAAGTTTATTAGATATACCACTTGTAAGTATTAAAACTATTAAATTCATTAACATTTATCATTTTGTTATATATTACAAGAAAAATCGCTACTTGAACCTCAACAAATTTCAAACCTATTCTATACTAATAACGTTATAATGCGGCATTTTATTCTATATTCCTTGTAGGTTTCTTGTTAAGAAAGCCTGTTAGTTATTTAAGAAAAGCTGTTAGTTGTTTAAGAAAAGCTGTTAGTTGTTTAAGAAAAGCTAGGCGATAAAGAAAATAGGACGCAAGAAACTGAGAAAATGTTTATGAGTAGAAAGGACAATGAAAAAACAGGAATGTCAATGAGGATTGAGGTTGCATATAAATCTTTGAAGGTCGTTGACATGAAAGCAAGAAACCGGAAGAGAGTTCCAATAGCGCGAAAAAAGTGCGAGAGAAGAAACTATTAGAATAGAACTTTTTCTAATAGGTTTTTTTATGTTTCGATCTAGCAATTTCAAGAGTAGAAGCATGAGATCGAACTAGCAATCTAATACTACATCTGAATTTATGAAGTCGGGGTACCAAAGAGGAAACCTCATCAGATCAATCGCCATGCAGAAGAAGAGCAGATAGATAGATAGATAGATAGATAGATAGATAGATAGATAGGAACAGGCTGATAGATAGATAGGAACAGGCTGATAGATAGATAGATAGATAGATAGATAGATAGATAGATAGATAGATAGATCCTGCCCATTTCTATGCCAGAACAACTATTTCACACTCTGAATTCAAATGGTGTAGACAACGCTACCCTGTTATTAAATCTCTACGTTAGAATGAATCGTTAGTAATCACCAAACCTGACAAAGGTTGACGAGTTTTTGTACTTAATCATTGCGATTACTTTGATAAAATGATGACAGTCTTTAATGATACATCAAAATTTATCGAATTATGTCCAGTGGATGGTCATGATTTAACTGTGACATTGGAAAATAGATTCCAGAGAAAATTAGTCAAATGGAGAAAAAAGTGCAGTCCTCTCTTCTGACATAGCTAGTGACATTAGGCCTTCGGGCTTTATTCGTTCACGTCTATATGTTTTGCCTAAAACCCATAATACTCCACTAAGACTAATTTTGTCTATGGTGGTGTCAGCTCAACACAGGATTGCTAAATGGATTGCCACACTATTGCAACTCGTATTGAAACATTATAATAAATATTGCAAAAAAGATCCATTCTCTTTTGCAAAAGATATTCAAAGTTCTAATTTGACTAATAAATTTATATTTTCGTTCGACATTAACAAACTTTTTACCTGTGTCCTTATTTCAGAAATAATTGATATTTCTACTGATTTTCTATATCGTAGCCACATATTTCCATCTGCCATTCCGGAAAATGCATTTGTTGAGTTGATAAGATTTGCTGTTACGTCTGTGGAATTTAATTACATGACACTATATATAGGCAAATCGATGGAGTTTCTATGGGTTCCGTCCTGGAACCAACTTTGGCAAACATTTGTGGCGGTTTGCATGAGAATCATCTATTTTCTGGAACTGCCAATCTGTTGATGTATCATTGTTATGTTGATGACACATTTTGCGTCTTTGAGGATTCAATGGAGTCTAATTTTTTTTTCTTTACTTAATGATATGCACCCAGCATTAAATTATACAATGGAAATTGAAAGCAATTCCACTTATTTTTGGGATTGTGTTTTGGTAACTAGAACTCCATCCGGCTACATCACGTCAATTTACCGCAAACCAATCTTCACCGGTCTATATATTCGGTGGGATTCATTCTGTCCCAACAAAAGTAAAGAAAACATAATCAGTACCCTAACACATAAAGCTCTAATGATTTACTCAAAATCTAAATTAGATGATGAGATAAAAACAATTGCCAAAACTTTAGCTAATAATGAGTACCCACAGGATGTAATTAAGTCGGTTATGAATAAGAAAATCTCTAATCTTACTAAACTTAAACCGAGTAAGACTACTAAGGGTCTTATTTATTTGCGTTTGCCTTGGTTGGGTACAATAAGTGGAAAAATTGCCAAAGAGATTAGTTCTGTAGTTGAAAATCATTTTTTGGCTAATGTACGTGTTGTCTTTTCTACCATGGGTGTCTACCCGAAAGGATGTTCTACCCCACACACCATATTAACAATGTCATTTACCAATTTAGATGTTGTTGAAAAGCCGACTAAATAGGTAGAACTACCCTACGACTAGACACGAGAATACATCAGCACGTACCTAGGAAAATTAGAAATCGTACATTCCAATTTGATGACGTGATCAACAACACATATAATTCTGCCATCGCTGAGCCTTTTATAAATAATCCAAATTGTGCTATCAATTTTACCAGCAACTTTTTACCATTCTTAATCATGCTCATTCTTTCTTACATTTGAAGGCATTTGAAACAATACATGTCAGGTCCAGACATCCTTCCCTCTGTAAACAGAGGGAGTGTCTGTAAGAGCTTGAAATTATTTCAATCTGATTGTTCCGCCTTTGATACGTTACATATATTTCATATTTTATATTGTAACATTTATTCTCTCGATTTCAGCTGTGTTTTTTATCGTGAACGGTAAAGTTTGTCTTGCATTTTTTTTATTTCCATAATAAAGTTCAGTACCCCTAAGTAAATGACAGATAGATAGATAGATAGATAGATAGATAGATAGATAGATAGATAATGAACAGTCGTAGATAGATAGATAGATAGATAGATAGATAGATAGATAATGAACAGTCGTAGATAGATAGATAGATAGATAGATAGACAGATAGATAGATAGATAGATAGATAGATAATGAGCAGTCTTAGATAGATAGATAGATAGATAGATAGATAGATAGATAGATAGATAGATAGATAGGCACAGATCAAAATACATTGATATAAAGGATACATTTGTATATGAAAAATCTTTCATTGCAGAAAAACAAGTACACATTGAACTTCTCATCTAGTTCACAACTGCCTAATCACTGCACAACAGACAAATTTAAAATCTTAGAATAATAGATAGATAGATAGATAGATAGATAGATAGATAGATTGAAGAAATATTCGTTTGAAGAAATCATTTATATAGAAAATGTAGAAAAAACAGTAAATACTGAACTTGTGTAGCGCGCTTAGCTTTCAATCCCAACTTTAAATAATCATACTTAGAGATTTAGATATGAACATAGAAAAATCATCAAGAGGTGAATAAATACATCGTCTTTACATTTCCCTTCGCACTATCGACGATATCTAATTAACTTCATATCATTTTGGAAAGTTTGTAATTTCTCAACTTAAAAAAAAGAGAGATTGTCGATTCACTTTCAAACACCGGTGAAAAAACAAAAAAAAACAAACAGGTAAAACACTTGTAGATTTCGGACAAAATGTCTGCTTGGTGATTACAGAGTCACTTTGAATTTCAGAAGGATAATATGATACGCCGTGCTGCTTCGTGAAGTGTGCAGTCGCCTGGAAATTGAGAGCAATCGCTCATTTTAAGTGGCAGAAAAAATGACTGTCGATAAACCGACCTTTTAGGAGAAGCTGAATATGTAGATAGATGGATTGAGATAGACACGACCATATACACCCACAGATACAGACATATGTATTAAGTTGAGTCATAAGTAATTTCCGCTTTGCGGAAACAATATTAATGACGAATCTATTAACTTAACTAACCATTCTTTACATATATCATGAAAAATGGGTTACATACGAGCATTTTCAACACAAAACGCAGGATAAATCGCCCAAAGTGACATCAAAAGACTTATTTCCATGGAATAAAGGTGATGATTGGATGGTTTGGTCGTCGGGATATTATTCAGTTGGAGTTCTTAAAAATTTTGGAACATTAAATACACATTTTATTAAGTTCTACAGAAAGTTCATTTTAAGGGAAATTAAAACACAAAACTAAATTATGCCATTAAATATTTATTCAACTGAATAGGTACCATTCTGTTGTACAAACTTTCCCCATTTTTCCTTGATTTTTCGTTTAACCCAAAGATTTCATTTTCCCAGAATTCCATTTTCCCAGAATTCCATTTTCCAAGAATTCCATTTTCCAAGAATTTCAGTGTTGTCTCGGCAAAGACATGATTAAGTTGTTTTTTTTTTTTTTTTTTTTTTTTGTCATCCAAAGAATTAAAAAATTTTTAGCATTGTGATTATTTTGCAAATACCTGAATAAATAAAATTCCGAAGGACCAATGTCTGCTGAATATGGCGGGTGGGGTAGCATATCCAGCCCAAACTGCAACAGTTTTTGCCGGGTCACCAAAGAAACCCGAGGTCTGGCATTATCTTGATGAAAAAAAAAACACACTTTTTCTCTTTGCCAATTCTCGCCGTTTTTCTTGAATTGCTGCTTTTAATTCTTCCAGTTGCGAGAAGTACCGCTCGGCACTAATTGACTGGTTACTTGGCAGAAGCTCAAAGTACAGGATTCCTTTCCAATCCCACCAGCATGACTTTCTTAGGATGAAGATCTGCTTTTGAGGTGGCTAAAGTTGGCTCGTATTGCTTACCCCAGGAGATTTTTTCATTGAAAACGATCCATTTCTCATGACCCATCACAATATGCTTCAAAGAGATGCATTTTCATTGCTTTTAGACAGTAAATCACAAATGAAATGCGAGCCAAATATTCTTTTCCCTCAGATCATGTGGTACCCAAACATTGTAGCGATTTCAGTGTCCAAGCTTCACTACGTGCTAATGGATGGTGGATCTTAATAAATTTAGTGTTTCTGCCAATTCCCGCCGTGTGTAATGTGAGTTATTTTCAATCAATATTCGGATTTGTTCATCATATTGAGTTGGGTTGTTCCTAAGTATTCTTCATCAATAAGGCTACAGTCACTAACTCTATACTTAGTGAACCACTTCCGTACAGTTCTGTCAGCTAAAGTACCTTCGCCGTATACAGCACATATCTTTTTGCTGCTTGGGAGGCAATTTTGCCTTTATAGTAAAAGTCTCTAAAATAGACCTTATAATCTTCCATTTTTATAGGGATTCAAAAGTAACGCGAATTATGTAATTTTAATCTTTCTTTCTCAACAGATAGTTTGAAGTAGGCTCTAATAGGAAATGCAAGCAGATTATATCTGTCGATAAATTTGACGGAACATGAACGACAAAAATCGGCATGAACTTTTCGGACAACCCAATAATAATCACTCAACATAATGGACATATACAGAGGAATAATGGATAGCGGCTCGTATTGAGAAATCGGAGAGCCGAGTTCGAATTCCAGTCGAATCCGTATCCGTCTGTGTATTCGAACCTTCAAAAAGTGTGGTTGGTTCTGCACAAAACCTTCACGACTATCAAATCATATGTGCAGGTGTCTGGCTGTTGGTTCCTAGGAAATGAGCCGCTTGACCCTCGTTCGTCGAATACAAAGGGAGAGTCCACTATATATATATATATATATATATATATATATATATATATATATATATATATAAGGCTCAAACACTAATATTCCATGGTTATAATTTATTACATTGGAATCGTAATCACAAATTCAATTTTTTTTTTAATTTGTAAGTCTGATGAATTGGATCGTGATTACAATTCCAATGTAATAAATTATATACATGAAATATTCGTATTTGAGCCATTTATATTATATTCTTGATCTGTCGGGGACATTGAGTTCTACCTGGATTCTATCTTGTTGGGAATTTATTTATTTATATATATATATATATATATATATATATATATATATATATATATGTGTGTGTGTGTGTGTTGACCACTAATATTATTAGGTTGGTGCAAAAATAATGACGTAATAATGTCGTTTTTTAACGTATTTTTTAAGTTAAAAAAACGACATTATTATGTCATTATTTTTGCACCAACCTAATATATATATATATATATATATATATATATATATATATATATATATATATATTGACCCCTAATGTTATATATATATATTACCGGTAGTACAACTTTGAGTTTTATGTACGATGCAGTTGTCAGGTGCTTATTGAAAACTGAAAGTTACATGATTTAAATATTGATATGTATATCGTAATTTGACCAAAACATATTTAAAATTTTTTGTAGTTGTATGGGTTCGACTTTGGCTCTCCGATACTTCAATCCAAGCCGCTATCCATTACTAGACCGTGCCTCCCAATATATATATATATATACACACCAGTTATTTTCCTATAAGTCAACTCTCGAAGTTTAGTAGTAGTAGCCTGGTATTAAACTCACAACTCTTTGGGTCTAGTCACTAAATCGAACCAACGCCTTTATCCACTGGGCCATGTATCCTTGAGGACATTTGTGCATAAATTTATTATTTAACATTTTTTTACCAGAGCTTATATTGCAATTTTTGCATTGTAATTCATTGCTTTTTACTCTAGCACTCCTTATTACTGTCTCTATCTCTGAGATGATAAATTGTTCTCTCATCTCAGGCAGATATCACAAATAAGGAGGATCAGAAACGTGATCGATAAATATATAAGATATTGTGTTTTATCGTAGCGTAAACTGCTGCTGGGTTTTACTTGTGTCCCTTCGGCGACATAATTGTTAAAAGTTCAGGTTCTGAGTACACATCGATGGCATGTTATATTATTTATCTGGTAATTACGATTTTCAATCGCTTGAATCCGTCTTACCGAAAGCATTTCCTTGAATATCAAGGGCCAAATTATATTGCAAGCTGTAATGTCGTTTCTTTCCTGTTCCGCAGAAAATTGGCTACACAGATGAAAACAACGCTGTTATAGCCCGAGGATTGCTGCACCTTTGGGCTTCCACCATTAATCTGAGGCGAATGTTGCAACCAGTTGAAAACCCGGAACATCGAATTGGAACGTAAATGAGATTTTTAACCCTCGAGCCAGAACTCATTTGTTAGGTTTGAAAACCTTACAAGAAAACGTCTTATTCATAATTCGGTGTTTAGATCGTCACAGAGGAGACAAAGTTTCTCTGATTATGCAGATGGCCCTCTCCAACTACCTAATAAAGAATTTATTATACTCTTCTTCGAGCCTTGTGGAATGGCGCTACGGAATCAAAAACGATGATCTATACCAGATAAAAGAAAACAGATTACTTGGGGACTTTCAGCAACGGCAAGAACGTAAATGGATAGCACCTGTAGCTCGAAAAGAAAATAATGACTTAATCAAGATGTTGACGTTCCACACTACTTCAAACAAAATGTTAGGAAGGAAAGGGCAATAAAAGGTACTGTACTTGAGAAATCTACTTTCCTGAAAAATTATTTGTAGAGAAAAATTTCATAAATCTCTACTAACTTCCTTTCTTTTTCAGCTCGAAATAATTTTTCTTCCTTTATTGTCCTACCCAGTCCCTGGTTTGCCATCCATTTACATTTGTTCGGCAAGTGACACTGACCAACAAGTTATTTCAAGGGTCACCTTCTAAGTAAATGTGTCCTTTTTCTTTCCCTTTGCTTTAAAAGGTCATCGATATTCACGAATAATGAATTCTCACTATCCTTCGGTAGAATCACATCTCCATTACCTCCTGTTAATATTCTACAACGTTCATAGATAGATAGATAGATAGATAGATAGATAGATAATGAAATAACTATGATAAATAAATCAGGACATAATAATCAATACACTAAGATATAGAAAGTAAGATACACATCATAGATAGATAGATAGATAGATAGATAGATAGATAGATAGATAGATAGATAGATAGATAGATAGATAGATAGAAGTAACAAAGTGGAAGCTTGATTTAAAGGTAGAAAGCAGATGTCGCTTTGGAGCTAAAATTTCGCCGGTTTTTGAGTCGTTTATTTTTCGTTGCGAAAAGCTGAACTTTGTCGGTTCAGAGAGCGCATGGCTCGAGAGAAAATGATTGAAGTTCAACACTGTTCTGAAAACTTATTCAATTCTCCTTTTCGCTGGCAAACTTGATTAGAACAAAAACGGAACCACCGAATCTGGAATTGTATTCCGCGCGCAACTGAAGCAGCGAACATTGGATTTGGAAAGGTGTCATTAACGCCAAATTAGAAATTCTGAAACGCCAGAATTGTTCGCGTTGCCGAAGAAATTGAAACGAAAGTCACATTTATCAACCTTGCAACACTTGAAAATATTTTCATTCTTCTTTCGTCAGTCGCATTTGCATTTACGCATATACTTAGGTCGCTTTGTCTTTCGAAGCGGAAATCAAAATTTGGTACAGGCTCTGGTAGCTGATAAGGACGATACAGTCATACATGACACAATAAGCGAAGTGAAAGGTTTCAAAAATTGAATTACGGTAAATTTTAAGTGTTTCTTAATAATATTTTCCCCCAAAATGGAGATAATATGGTAAATTGGTTTCGGGCTTGTCTTACTGATTGTCAATGGTTTCTGCTACAGGAAGTGAACATCTTTATGTTGTCTTTGTAGTTCTAGCATTGTGTTTATTTGTCTCACCATGATTCAAAGAAAAATTTGGGCAAAAGAACTTATTTTCCTTTTGAATAATTATATCCAAGTTCAAATCACTACTTGGTAGTCGAACTTAAATCTATTATGGCTGTTGGCTTCTTTTACTTTGACAGTTAAAGAAACATGTACCGCCATTATTATAGTAAGAGTCATTTTCTTCTGGTGAGCAAAGAAATTTTAGCAATATGTAAATGACTACCTAATTAGTATAGATAAGGTATAGAGACTATATAAGTGCCCAAGCAGTGAGGAAGAGGGCAGAATAAGATATGCGGGATTAACCACTATTACTGGATTGAGATAATGCGAAGGAAATCCCATTTCATAACACTAATATTTCCATTCAGTGTTGGCTGTGATCTCTGTGTGTGTGTCTGTGTCTGTGTGTGGAATAAGAACAGTCTAGCCCCGTTTATTAAATAAAGTGTTCAGTTCCGAATTCCCTGCAGGTTACCTTGATCCATATACACCTGATGAAGGCCGGCGGGCACAACGGCCGAAACGTGATTACAACAACAAAGATGAGGATAATAGTCCGAATGTAAATAGTGCAAATAATAAAATAGATACACTTAAAATGCTTGTATGAGATTGAGGTAGAAGATTTCTTTTTTGCTTAAATTTGTTACTTAAGTTTTGCTATATATATATATATATATATATATATATATATATATATATATATATATATATTGTGGAGTCAGTTGGAGTTGGTACAGTTTTTTAGACTCGTGTTAGGAATATTTCTTAAGCGATCGAAATTGATTTCTTCGGAAGTTACGCAAGGAAAGGAAAGAAATAAACAAACAACGTGAGTGACAAATCCTAACGCAGAAAGACAAAGTGAGAGACAGAAAGAAAGAAAGAAAGAAAGAAAGAAAGAAAGAAATAAAGAAAGACTGAAATCAATAAAGAAAGACAGAAAGACAGAAAATATGAGAGGCTGTACAAAAGAAGTAAAGACAGAAAGAAAGAAAATTATAACAGAAATGAAAAAGAAAGTGAATTGAATCGAAAAGAATAAGGCAAACAACGAGACTGACAAATGAAAAGAAAGAAAGAAAGAAAGAAAGAAAATTAAAACCAAAAAGCAAAAAGAAAGAGAATTGAAGTGAAACGTAAGAAAGAAACAACGTGAGTGACAAATCATAATGCACAAAGACAGAAAAACAGAAAGTAAGAGAGAGAGAGAGAGACAGACAGACAGACAGAAAGAAAGAAAAAAAGATACAATGTGGATGACAAACCATAATGCAGAAAGAAAGAAAGAAAGGCAGTAAAAAAGGCAGTAAGAATGCCTGAAAAAAGAGAGGCTGTAAGAAGAAAGAAAGAAAGAAAGGCAGTAAGAATGTCTGAAATAAGAAAAAAAAAACGAAAGAAAGAAAAAAGAAAGAAAGAAAGAAAGAAAGAAAGAAAAAGAAAGAAAGAAAGAAAGAAAGAAAGGAAAGCAGAAAGAAAATTAAAACCAAAAAAGAAAAAGAAAGAGTACTGAATTCAAAAACGAAAAAGATATACATCGTGAGTGTCATACCATAATGCAGAAAAACAGAGTAAAAGAGAAAGCGAGAAAGAAAGAAATTATGACAGGTAGAAAGAAAAAAAGACAGAAAGAAATAAAATTAAAACTAAAAAGGAAAAGTATTGAATTGAAAAGAAAGAAACAAACAACGTGTCTGACAAACCATAATATTCACAATCTTTTTTCTTGCTTCCGCCTTTCTAAACTCTCAGATGCCTCACTTCCGCACCTTTAAAAAGACACTTATTTCTTGCTATCAGTTATAATTTTTTTTACTGTTATTCCCCCATTATAAGGCCCAAGAGCAGCTCGATATAGAGATTTACTGACAGAAGTTGTTGTAAAAGAGAGGAAAGAGGAAGTAAGAAATGCCCAATATAAGGATATGTAGGATAGTGTTATGACCAATTAAATGGTTAAAGAAAGAGTTACATATATATCATATATTAAACAGTAAGTACAACAGAAGATTATTACACGACTAGTGAGTATGTGTCGGTTGATCCAGCGTTCAATCTATTCCACTGTTCCCCCAAGGAAGACCTTCTCTCCTACTAATCTTATAGTAGGCGGAAGAGTCCAACATAGACTCTTTGGAGGGAGGACACCACAACAGATAGATAGCTGTTGAAGAAACCAAGATTGTATTTGTTGGGGAAGTAACTTCCCGGGACAGCATCTTCCACAAAGCAACAATTCTCGAGAAGAAAACTTCTGTGTAGAACATGCTCCTTATTAAAGAGTTACGAACGGAATGTTAAAGATTTGCCATCGTGAACATGGCCTGGTCCGTCCTAGCTGTGACAATGCAAATTCAAAACAACTAATCTCACACTATAGACACTCATGCCTTTCGGCTTTTCTTTGATGCCATTAGATAAAATGCCGCCAGATGGACATCCATGCCTATATCGATACTTCAAAATGTTAATCCTATCCTTTGTTTTTATCCTCTCTCCTTCATTTCTTTCAATATTAGTAACCCTCTTGCGGCTCAATGGCTTTATCTCCTTGCTTATGGTGAAATGATTTTAAAAAGTCTTCCATTTTTCTATTGAATTTTTCATTTCAAATTTAGTTTTATCAACTATCTTAACCGGAGTAATTTTGATATTTTCCAGAACAGGCTCACGTCAGTAATATGGTATCGAGTCAATTATTTAAGTTCTTTCCTGTTTGAATCAAAATTTAAAGCTGTATAGCAGGTAAACCACCGTCGAATTGTAAAGTAATTCTGACTCAATAATGAGACCAGTATAAAATTATGTAGACGTTAACCTTTCTCCCTTCAAGATGTAGGTGATCATGGCTCTCCACACATTTTTTTTGTTAATAATAATGAAGTACCATAACTTCTAACGAAATAATTGCAGGCATCTCCCATTGTCTTCTTCCTGATTTGGAATTCAGAGTTATTAACGAAGGTTAAAGGATGCAGTCAAAACTAATTAACCCATAGCTGGGGATGGACAGAAAAGATAAACGTATGGACATTTGTGTGAGGGTGAACACAGATTATTTGAGGCCAGAGAATATTTTCAGATTTTGAGAAATTTTTGGAGATATTAATGATTTACTGATACGTTCTACAAATAACCCTATAGCTGCAGGGTATTTGCACATAATATGACGAACCTGATTGGAATTGAAACACGGTTCTTCAATTTCTAATTCCGTTTATCCATTGCACCGTCTACATATCAAAGCTACAGCATCTGGTATTTTCAAGCGATCACTCATCTAGGTACTGAGCAGGCTCGACGTTGATCAACCGGTGTTTCAACGTGATATGACTGGAAGCCAGTTGGCGATAGAACGACGGCCTACAGCCAAATACCCATTCGTATAAGGTATTTTGTCAACATCACAAATGCGAAGAAAATAGAGGTTGATGTTGAGTAGTCGGCTCTTCAACCAGACAGAAAATGGAAGAAACAAAATGTCCGAAAGGATCCTCGCATTTTGATAACAGCACATCCCAAAGATACAAGAACACGTCAGTAATCTTGAAGGAACCCTCTTTAATTAACTTCCCGCCCCCGATAAATTTGGCGGTAGATTACTTTTTAATACGAAGAGTTCGGAACTGTCCAACGGGAATAAAATTAAGACGTATTAAATGGCCTGTTTGGAACAGGCGTTTCCTTACTTAAATTAATTAATTTTGATTCGATCCACTTGAGATATAAGGGTTAAATTGATCAATATAGGCTTCAGATTGAGCGCCAAAGTGCTTGAGTTCCCACCAGTCTATAAAGAAAAATTAGGATCAATGAGATAGAAGGAGAGAGCGAGCAAAAGTTGGAGTAGAACTTAGTAGAAGAAAAAGAAAAAAGCAAATCCCAGGCATATTGTCGACTTTACATTTGCTGACCACAGTACACAAAACTTGAAGGTAATCCTGGCTATAATACATCCACACACACGTCCACACTCATACACACACACTGCCGCACAATCACACACTGCTACACAGTGCAGCGTGCACACACACACGCATATATATATATATATATATATAGTTAAACCTAGAGAGTAGAGTATAGTTTCGAGCGAGTATAGGTTCTTATACTTATAAGATTTCTATTAAGTATATATATATATATATATATATATATATATATATATATATGAATGAAGAAATATAGTCTTAAGGTGCGCTATATTTATGGGATAAAGTGCTCACTATCAGAGATAGAGCGTGTGTAAATATAAAAGTGAAAATTGAAGTCAACACTTAGAGGCAACACTCTGTTTCATACTAGACGCAATCGTCAGGCCACGAGTACTGTGATTTTTCTCGACGATTTATATATACGGGTCAGTGGTGAGTTGTGGGTAGTCTATTATGGCGGTTATTTCACCGGAAGTCGTTTATTTATTTATTTATTTATTTATTCATTTGGATTAAATTATTTTGCTTGTCATTATTTTTATTTTTTTTAAATAAAAGTAAAAATGAAATATATATAAGAAAAAATAAAAAATAAAACAATAAAAATAAATAATGACAAGCAAAATAATTTAACCCAAATAAACGTACTAAATTTTTCATTTATCGTATTTCCAACTAATGAATAAACATACTTTTCATATAATTTACTGCACACATATGTATTGTCCAATGCATTACCTCTTGCCCTTCTGATAAACTTCTTACACGGATATCAATTACAGAATGTCCTGATTGTATTTTTGAGGCTAAAAATAACTACTGATAACATTATTGGAACAGTCTAGAATATTCAGTGTTCAATTATCTACAGTATTAAAGCAATTTAAAAGTTTTAAAATCTGAAATATTCAATGTACGAATACTATTTTCACCCATTAAAATGGATAAATGGGATTTATTTCTATTAAATCAATTTCTTTTTCTGTTTTCTATGTATATTTAGTTATTATGCATTTCTTTATATATTTTGTGTATTTTTTTAAAAGTTTTAGATTTATGTAGGGTTGCGTGTATTGGTGTTTTTATGGAAGTGGGAGGAAAGATTGTCTTCGTGACGACACTCATACTTACGCAAACATACATACACACCCGTACATTCACTGAGGTACACAGACACACATATACAAGAGCTCGCCCACCGGAGCTCACACAAACATAAACATATGTGAACAGTATGGGATTTGGCATATATATATATATATATATATATATATATATATATATATATATATATATATATGCGCTGTTGTGTACATACGTACGCATTTGAATGCTGAATTCAATGATGGATTGTGTAGCAAATAATTTTCCTGAATGTAACGATGTCAACACGAAGACCGTTTTTCTATTTTTCGCGAATAATATTTCCTCGCACGCACGTATATACGTATGATGGGCTTTGTGTAAAACTATGATTGGTAAAAATTGCTATCATTTATAAATTTTTTAAAACTGTTTCGTTATTATTTTAAGGCCGGTTATTTACTTGTTTTTTTGGTGATTGCGCATATGTAAATGGTAGAAATTTAAATTTCTAATCCTTATTAGATTTTATGTGGTGGTATTAATTTTGCTAGGGGAGAGAGGAGTAATTTATGTTAATGGTGATTGCGAACTAATATGGCAATAGTAATTGTAATGTGGTAGTAATGATGGGGTGGGTTGATGATAATATTAGGTTGGTGCAAAAATAATGACGGTTTTGACGTGTTATTTAACGTCAAAAACCGTCATTTACATTAAGTGTGGCCCGAGTTTGTTTGTATGGCAATGACATACTAGTAAAGAGCAGAAAGACCCCGCCGCTGCTAGTAAACAGAGCATGTTTAAACTTATGGCTCGGCTCTAGGAAGGTTTATAGTCTTGGAAATGCTTGTCGCAGCTAATTACTGAGGTTACATCATATAAACAGCTGAATTAGATAGATAGCTAATATTATAGTGTAATGACTCAGCATACAAATCGACTTCCCTATCAGTCAAGCCAATTAGGTGACCGTCCAAGCTTACTTCAGCTTGGGTGTTGCCTTATATTCGTCTCGGAAGACGCACACGTATCTTTCAGGCTAATTTTGGGGAAAAATTGCGTCATGTAAGCCAGAAAATACTATAAGTAGATGTAACAATTTTTATGTTAAGCTTACATAAATATTTTTCAATTGTAATTGTGATAGACTTGGTAATTATAATAATATATTTTGATTTTTTAGGGCTTGTAGAATGGTCCAAACTTCGATTTTGAAATCTATCAGTCCCGGGTGACTCTGGCTGATGTTTTAGTCACAATGAATAGATTGCTGCTACCCGTCTCTCCGGTGCACAACACTTTGATGGGTAGATATGGAGAAGAGACGCTTACTCAAGCAGTATGTCCCCGGTCTCTACATCTTTGAAATGGTCTAATGGAAATGCAAATCATCATATACATGTTTGCAGTACCATTAGATGCGTTGCCAGAATATTGGTGAATACTGATTTGGGCCGGAACATGAATAAATAATGTGTGAATAAGAAGATTTACTGTCTTTGAAATCACATCTATATTGCTATTAATGTTGAAATTAATTTAGGGATTTTTAACCGATTCGGCCACAAAGGATCGTTCGGTTAGCAAGGTCGAAGTTACTGATTTTAAACTTCAATCATACATGAATATATTTGTCCGAATCAGTTAAAAGGTTGAATATATATAAAGAACAAATATAGTTTTAAGGTGTGCTATATTTACGGGATATAGTGCTCAAAATCAGAGATAGAACGTATGTAAATATAAATATAAAAGTGAACATTGAAGTCAACACTCAGAGGCGACAGGCTGTTTCATGCTAGCCGCAATCGTCAGGCCGTCAATGGATTATATGTATCTTCTTCTCCTTTAAAATAACTTATGTATCAGACAATTTGATTACGTTGGTTTGGTTTTGGCTAGATTACAAAAAATAAAAATAATTTAAAATTTAAAATCCCATCATACATCGTTGGTGCGCATGCGTAGTCACACCAACGAAACAAATTTAATTCGATGAAATCCTAAAGGACGAAACACCTTACAAGAAAACTTTTTCCATTTTGTCATACATTTTCCCATATATATATATATATATATATATATATTATTTTATATACGCTGTACTTTTTTTTTCTTTTTTTTTTTTTGTAAGCATTTCACCCCAAGCAAGGCGGGAAGCCACTAGGACGCAAGGGGTTACAGAAAATATAGAGCGAGATCAGATAGAAGTGATAGAAGAGAGTATGAGGAGAAGGGTAGTGGATAGATGAAGTTAACTTGAGATGTCGATTGACATTACACTTGAATAGCTGGAGATTATAGCTCTCAGGGAAACTGGAATAGGGAAGGGATTTCCACAGGCGAGAGGTGCGAGACATGAAGTTATTAGAGTAGAAGAGACGGCTACATTTAGTAGTTTCGACAGTGAAGGGGTGAGAGCGGGGTGCCAGCCTCGTATGACGCTTGAATTCATGAAGTCTGGCAACCAGTGAATGCAGCTCCTCGGAGCAATTACCATGAAAGTATTTGTAGAACAGACTGAGAGAGGCGACGGAGCATCTGTGAGAAAGTGACTGTAGACGAGATGCCAGAGCAGGGTCAATTATATTCCATATCCACCTCTGGAGCCTATCAAGAACCCCGAGGCAAACAGAAGGGGCACCAGACCATATATGGCAGCAATACTCATTGGAAAGTGCTCAATATCAGTGATAGAGCTAACATGTTTGGTTGTATGGATATGAATTTGTGACCTTGGTTTTTACTCTTTTACGATCATCAGGCACGGAACAGAATCAACTATGAATACTGCAGTAATGTTCTGAAATGCCTGTAAAGGAACAGTTTTTTCACGCTTTAATGCTCGTATGACCATGTCATTATAACATGAAAAGAAATTCCATGATGGATAATTTATTCACGTTCTAATACAACGCTCAGCACATTGTCAACTTTTTTGCATTTAAAAGCATAATAAAAATACAGTAATGGATAACAACGAACAATTTTGTATAAATACTTGCACTAATGAACAACATATAGTTTTGTACTACTTGCACCCCTGAAGATTATCTTGAAAGAAGATCGAAAGTACTTGGGAAATGAAAATAAAAGAAATTTAAACAGTTATATCACATTTCTCTCATCATTTAACATCAATACACGGAAGGTTTTTCGTGACCATGAACGGATTTTGTTAAAAATTTAGCAGACATAATATCTGTAATTTATTTATTATATGACTAAAAGAGAATTTGCTGCCTATATGCACAAATATATATATATATATATATATATATATATATATATATATATACATATATATATATATATATATAGGAGTAATAGATAGCAGATTGGATTGAGGAATCGCAGAGCCGAGTTCGAATTCCTGTCGAATCCATTACATTCACTTACGTGCTAATACCATTGGGAAATGTGTGAATCCTCTTCTTCTCCCTCCAGCTATGGGCAAAATAGCAGGACAGACTGGGTTCTATAGCCTTGGATGGAGCTGGTCTAGAAGAAGGACATCTCTGAATTCAAAACCTGCGGAGGGTCGTTTGGGGACCTTGTGGCACTTAGTGCACCAGCACTCTGTATTCAGCCCTTCAAAAAGTGTGGCTGGTCCTGCAAGAAAACTTCACCACTATAATCAAATCTCATGTGCCGTTGTCGGGTTGTCGGTTTCCTGGGAACTGATCTGCTTGACCCTCATACGTCGAATTCGACGGGAGAGTCGACTATATATATATATATATATATATATATATATATATATATATAGTGTGTGTGTATGTGTTTCATCAAAGAGGATCCAGGCCGAATCAAAAATTTGTGTTAGATATAACTAAATAAAGGCGCCAACTTGCTGAAAATTACGTTCATATCACGTACATATGACATTAACAGCGTTTAGGTCATAAATTCGGTTGAAACCAACCAGCCAACTACAAAATCCGAAAATTCATTGCACGACATTTTAAATGTAATTGTGCTGTCCCAACAATAAATACTGGGAAGAGACCGCGGTGTTGAGAGCGTCAACACCCGTAAAATATACCGAACAAATTTGACGGTGGTGTGAAGATAATAAATTTTGGAATGCAGCCTAGAGACTCGCCAATTCTACTTTTGTGTATCCACCCGTGCCACACTTTGATCGCGATGGTTGTTAGCAAACTATAAATTCTCGGTTGTACACTTTTCCGCTTCGTTCTCATGGTGGGGTTGGCCTTTGGACAAGATATTTCTCCGATGGTTGATATGTATCTTCTTCACCTTTAAAATAACTTCTGTATCAGACATTTTGATTACGGTGGTTTGGTTCCGGTCGTAAATTTTCAAAATTTGTTGCAGAAGCAGTGTCAACCCCGACCTTACCAATACCGATTTTAATCAGAATTTATTTGAGTATGTGACATTTTAAAAACTCAACTGAAAAAAAAAACAGGTTTGAGAAAGATAAAACTATCTTTTGCGTTTTTCGTTTTCAGTGTTCGTCGTTTCCTTTCTTCAAACACTTTTCGTATTGCTTTTCTTTCATTCTTTCTTGTCTGTTTTATAATTTTCCTTCCTATTGCATCCGTTTTTTTTTACAACCGATCTTCTGTTTTTTTTTTTTGTTTGGTTTTTTTTTTCACATTTTACGTTATTTTCCGCCTATATTAACAGGCTTCACTTCTTTTTCTTGCTTTTATTCTTAATTTCTAAATCCTTTTTCAGACTCATTTTCATTTACCCCCTTTCCTTCTTTATTTCCTTCTCTCTTATTTTTTATTTATTTTTCGTTCTTTTTTTCTCTAATTTCCTCATTTTTATTCCTTCTCTCTTGTTTTTATACATTTCTCATTCTTTTTTATCTAATATTTTCTCTTTTATTCCGTCCCTCCTATATTTTCTTCTCTCGTTTTTATTCATTTTTTTTATTCATTTTCTCTGTTCACCTCACGTTTTCTCCTCTTTTCTCCTTTCCTTCTTTCTTAATTTTATTCATTTGCTCATTCATCTGACATCGCTTTCTTTTACCCATTGTTTCATTCGTTATTTTCCCTTTCATTATCTCTTTCTTTTATTGCATTTCATTTTTCATTCTTTCTGTGAATCATTCTTCTTGTCTCACTTTCGCTTTCTTTCTTTTTTCTTTCTTTCTTTCTTTACTTATTTACTTCTGTCTATATTTTTGAGATGAGGTATTGTTACTATTTACCCTTTTTACATTTTTCAGGCTTTATCCTCACTTTTATTGCCATATTCACCATTTTTCAGCCGTTCTAGTTTCCGGCCTTCTTCATGTCATTTACATTAGAATTTCGAACTGGGCCCTTTATTTCATTCATCGAGATAGATTAATCTAGTTCCACGTACCACATTGAACGAAACGGTGGACGAATTAAAGTGGTTGTTTCAAAATTTCAACGTATATCATCTGACGAAGGCCGGAGCATACAACGGCTGAAACGTCGTGAAATTTACAATAAAGATGAGAACAATGCTAATGTAAAGATTTATTTCTTTTTCATCTTTTTTTTTTCTTTTTCTCATTTACCTTTTTTTTTCCTTTTATCATTTCTTCGTTTAATTTTTTTATTAGTTTTACTTTCATTTTTACAGTCTTTCCTTTCTTGTCATTCTTTTTTAGCCTGTTTCTAGTTCTTTTTTTTTTTTTTTTTTTCTTACTTGCATTATTTATATTATTCGGATTGTTATCCTTATCTTCATTGCCATATTCACAACGTTGTACATTCCGGCCGTCTTCAGCTGATTGGAATTTTGACCGGAACCACTTATTTCGTCCACGGGGGGGGGGGGGTAGAGTGTTCTGTTCTAGTTCCACGTGCCGTGCCTCTTCCTGATGTCTCCGTTATTTCCCTTTGACACAACCCTCCATTTTTTTTTTTTTTTTTTTTTTTTTGGGTTCACAACTGCTGTGGTCTGGTAATGAACTCACAACCCTTTGGGTCTAATCACTGGATCTAACCAACGTCTTTATCCACTGGGTCATTTTTCCTTGATGGCAATGAAGATGAGGTTAACAGTCCAAATAATGTAAATAATGCAAGTAATCATAATACCTCATCGCAGAGATATAGATATGTATTTATTTATTTTTTATTATTTTTGTTGTTGTTGTTGTGGTTCATCCCTTCGTTCTCCCGTCTTTATTTATTAATCCGTTATTTTTATTTCTTTTCTCTTTAATATCATCCCTTTCATCACTTATGCTTTTTCTTTTTTTCTTTCTTTCTTTCTTTCTTTTCACCTTCCTTATTTCTTTCCTTCCTTCCTTCCTTCCTTCTTTCAATTTCCTAATTTTTTTCTCATTTTTGTTTTAATTTCTTTCCATTTTTCTTTGCTTCTCTTTTTTTCTATTCCATATTTCCCCCTCTCTAAAACCAGTCTTAACGTCAAGCATTTTTTACTATGGTCAGTCATAAAGAACAATGGCGACAAGCAATAAAATCCTTCCAACAACATCACTCGAACAGGCTGAAGTTTGTCAGTGTTCCAAACATGGCTGTCAGTCAATATTCTGTAGTTTGAAAAGAAGTAAAAATGTCCATCAGTAAAACATGCTAATAAGAAGAATCGTACATTAAGGTGACTCGAACAATAGTCGTCCGTTTTTTTTGGATTCTTCTTGAACATAAATCAACTAAAAAAAAAGCAAAAAAAAAGCAAAAAACAAGTATATTACCGGAGAAAGACAACAGGAGTTGTGCTCATCGGAATATCAGAAAATTCTAGCCAGCAAGACTTTCAATGAAGGCGTTAAAAATCAGCTTTGATAACAAGTGCCATAATGACATACTGGGTAATCTCTACGAATTTAAAAGCATATAGAATTAGGCCCACGCAGAAAACGGTTCCTTGGGGATAGAAGAGAACCATATATCGTCGGTGAGATTCCAGAAAAGCGTAAGGGCATTTTTTGGTGAAATAAGAAAAAAGCATCTTAAAAATTCAGGATCAAAATGCAAAGTACGACGTTTTAAAATTGGTGCTTAACTTCAGAAAAAATAAACTTGTCTAAATATTGTCGATTTTACCTCACAGTGATCAGTTCACGCATTTCAAACATGTACGCTCCCATTTATTTTACTATATATGTTATACGCATTTGATTACAGAAGAGAAGCAACAACCTCCCATTAAGATGTATATACGCGACAAACAAATTGAAATTGAATATCAAAATCCGTTAGTCATAGTTTCATAATAATAATTACTCATAATACAGTAGAATCTATGACAAGCAAGCTAAGAAGGCTTTCCGGACATGAAGAATTAGTTACAAAGTCCGGATATGAGGGGTTATATTTAGATTAAAATAAAAGAACTGAAATCGGTTTAACATTTATTTTCAGTGTTTTATAGTAAACAAAATAAGCTAATGTGGAGTGAGATATAACGGAAGTGATTTTAACGAAAAATAAATAAATTCTCTAATGTTAATGAAAATTCATTAAATTAAGTATGCCACGTATGCGAAACAAATAATGTAAAGAGGATTTTTTTAATCGCTGTTGCATGATGATTCTTTCTCTTCTAATGTCATTATCATCTTTTTCTGCATTTCGTTTGTTTTTGAAATTTTTTTAAGCGAAAGAAACTTTTTAAGTCTGCGTGCGTTATTGCAATCGTCATAGGTGAATGATGGCTTTCTTTCCATAAAACTGACAACCTTTTCAATAGCTTTTTCAATTCCAGTCGAAGTTTCATCACAATCATTTTTTTTCTATTTCCTTGTTCATTGTGACAGTGTGAATGCTGGAGAATAGTTTCTTTGGAAGACCTGGCATCTCGACTACAGCCACTTTCTCACAGATGTGTTGTGGCTTTCCTCTGTCTTTTCTACAAATATTTTCATGGCAACTGCTCTGACGAGCTACTTTCACTGGTACCCCAACTGCATGAATTTAATCGTGCTACTAGGTTGGCATCTCGGTCTCATCTTTCACAGTCGAAATAGTTAAATGTAACCACCTCTTCTACTCCAAGATCTTTTTCTCTCGCACTTCCCGACAGTGGAACTCCCTTCCTCTTACTTGCTTCCTTGATAGCTTTAATCTTCAAATATTCAAATATAATGCCAATCGCCATCTTCTGATGCTATGATCCTGATCCCAGTCTTTCCCTTTACCCTTTCCTCAAACACCCCACTTTACTCTTACTCTATGTAACCCCTTGCGTGCTAGGGGCACTCCCGCCTTCCCTGGGGTGAAATGCTTAAAAAAATGTACCTATTTGGGGGTGTCAGATTATAAGCTTTACGATATGTGCTTAATAATTATAGTTTTGCTCAATTATAGTTTTGCTTTGTTACACCACTGAAACTGAAAATGAAAACAATATTCTCCTTAATATACAGGGTTATTAAAAAAAATGAAGGGATTTCATGAAGGATTCCTTCAGTACTCAAGCACCCTCGTAGAATGAGTAAGTAACCATTTGAAAGAGAAATTTTTAAGTTTTGAATTGCTGCCACAGAAGCGCTGTAGTCGCGTTTTATCTCCGGCAACGTTCAAGTTTTTATTTACCCTCGAAATGACGAGTCCTCAGCAAAAGGTGTTCTGTGTTCTCGAGTTCACGCAACCAGATACGGCTGTCACGGCGTAGATTGCATTTCGAAGGCAACTGTTTAAACTTTCAAGAGATTGGGTGTCTTTGTAAATGAAAAAGTCCAGAACGACCGCGAGTTTCGGAGGAAAAAGTGGCGAGAATTCGTGCTGCGTTTGAGGGGAGCCTACGGAAGTCCACAAATCAAGCTAGCCGTGAGCTTGCGATCTCACAATCCACTATGCGGGGTGTGCTAGGAAGACGTCTGCATTTGAAAACTTGCAGAATACGCCTCCTTCAGGCACTTACCAAGACTTTGCTCTTTGTGCTTGACCTGCGAGATCTCCAGACCTCACCGTGTGTAATTTTTCCTTGGGGATACGTAAAAGATCACGTTTATGTTCCACCGCTACCCACTAACCTCGATGTCCGTAAACATCGAATAACAACAGCGATCAACTGAGTGGGTCGTTATATCCTGATGCACATTATCGTATTGATGTTGCCTGTGTTGCAGGTGGTGGCCACATTGAACACTTGTAAGACAGGAAATAAAAGTTGATTGTAGGTAAAATACTTGTGACTTGGCTGGAGTTTGCTTTTGCTTTTGCTTTTCTTTATTAAAATATTGCCTAATGAATTTCATTCATTCTTTTTGAATTAACCTGTATATTATTCATAGAAGCAGTTAAAAGCTACTCTAATTAAATAATGTTTTAATTTTATTACGTTTTTAACTTTTCAGTTCAGAGCAAATTTTCGGTAAGACGGAGTCCGATTTTGAACAAAAATTCGAGGATTTACATTATTCAAAGAATTCTGCTTTTAACGAATATAGTAACTGAAGATTATCACGGCGGATTTCTCAAGTTTTCATTAAATTTAAGTGGGAGAAATAGAAGTAAAAAAAAAATATTTATTCCAAGATGTTTTAATAAAATGCCTACAAAAATAATTTCAATCGTTTATGAATAGTTTCTGAAAATTTCATTTTTGCAAGAGTTTTCAAATTAATGTTTACCGTAAAAAAGAGGCTTAAATTGCTATGTTAAAAGTTAGTTCAACCGCTGACGCAAGAAAAACAAGTTTTTTTTTAATGAAAATTTCGAATGTTCTCAAAAGAAATAAGAAATATACTAAAATATTAAAAAAAAAATACTTTGACCCTTTCTCTTAATAACAGCATAAAGTTTGCTTACAATAAAACTTTTCATTACGTTTGGGGCATGTTTCCATGACGGTATATATATATATATATATATATATATATATATATATATATATATATATATATATATATATATATATATATATATATATATATTGCTGTAAAAACATTGAGCTGAATATTACTCGTCATAATAATAAAAAATGATGGTAAAAAAAAAAAATGAAAGAGAAAAACAACCGGTTTCGCTCCCGCTCTTCAAACTTTTTAATCGAGAGAAAAAAAGACTAAAAAATACAATAAATCTAAATTAGCGAATGATTGATGAGAGGATAGAGAAGGGAGAAAAATGGTTGAGGATAGTACAAGAGACTAATGATAGCAAGCCCCAGCAAACAATCACGCTGTTTACAAAGAGACGGTTTGCCAGACTTGATATACAGTGACTCTAGTACTTTAAGATGAAATAAAGACTGTTACTGGGACAAAACAGTAAACCAGTCAACTCTGAATTCAGTCACACACTTATTGTTCTTTAAAATGTGCTCAGAAATTGAGGATCCGTTTATATATATATATATATATATATATATATATATATATATATATATATATATATATATATACACGTTGTATTTTCACGCAGTTCAGTATTTGTGTATTTAGGCAGCAATCCTTATTTCATGCACATTTCATTGAATAAGACATACAAGGTGCTGTTATTTAGTTTTTTTATACAATTTCTCATGCGATCTAATAATTTTTTCTTTTCAGATGATAAATTATAAAAACTGTCCGAATGTATTGTATTCCTAATCAATCAAAATTCCTAAATATTTATATAGGTCACACTACAACATGTTTGACACGCAGACTCACTCTACACATTTCTGACTATAGCTCAATTAGATCTCATTTAAATATTCATGGAAACCTACCGGACACAATTCGTAACATAATGGTGACAACACTAATATAATAGGATCATCTACATGCAAAAAAAAGGCTAAAAATAATGGAAGCCTTATTAACAAAAACACAAAAAACAACATTTAATAATATTAACTTTAAACAGACACAATGTCTTCACCGTGCTTTGAAAAAATGAAAACATTTTATAAGACACATATACAACAAACTATTTTTTATTTAACAGTTAAAATATTTAATCCTTGAAAATGGCTAAATGTATAGCCGAAAGCGCGCGGATAAAAAGAACATTCGGAGCGTTTTTATATAATTTATCATCCGAAAAGATAAAAATTATTAGATCGCATGAGAAATTGTATAAAAAAAGCACCTTGTCTGTCTTATTCAATGAAATGTGCATATATATATATATATGTAATGGGTGTGAGAAATATTTGGAGATGTATTAAATAAGAGTTGAATATGTGATATATTTTGATATAAAGTTAACAAGTATTAAAACTGTTTTTAACCAATGCCAAGAATAAAATATAAAGAAACTATCGATGGAGAATTTATACGAACAGATAGCATATCTTTATAATTATTTACATGACTTTGGCTTACTCGAATAGAATTCCTGTAACTTCTCACAAGACTCACACAACGTTCCTAACTCACTATACAAAATTCAAATCATTAATTCAAGGAGTGCCTCTGATAAATTCGATCTTTTAAGATTCGCCATATATTTTCAATTGGATTCAAGTCGGAATATTAACTAGCCAACTAAAATACCTTTATAGTGTTTTGTAGTAAGCAATCGAGAGTTACTTTAGCTTTTTCCTTTGCGTCGTTATCTACTTAAACGATCCATTCGTTTTCAAACTTCGCCTGTCGAACTGAAGAGAACAAATTAGGTGCCAAAATATCCCTTCTTTATATCATCAATCTAGTGATGACTCCTTTACTGATGTGAAGAATCTCCACCCAATCCATGACATTTTGACATCTCCGATTTACTTTCCGGTTTTCTATTGGCACATCCATCTTTGCTCCTTACGTGTTGTTGATTAAATGGGAAATTCTTTTGTTAAGCCAGATGACGTAGTTTCGAAACGTACTTCTTTTTATAGACTCTACTTTTTCATATACATTAAGTATCATTGGTTGCTTGGTTATGTTTGTTTAGCATCATTAAATAACCTCTATAGGTTATTTAATGCCGAAATCTAAATATTTTGTATGCAATTTTATTTTTGCCTGTTTGGGATAATAATGGTTTTAGTGATACAAATCTTACCAATTAACCCATAGTTGGGGAGAAGATGCAGATTCATAGCATTCCCATGGGTATTTGCGCGTAAGTGAATATAACGAACCCAACTGGAATTAGAACTTGTCTCTTCGATTAACAATCCCGTGTCATTATCCATTACATCACCTCGTATTCCCAAACGGTCACCCATTTAGGTACTGACTAAGCTCTATGTGGTTAACTTCAGTGATCGTACGGGAATCGGTAGTTTCAACGTGATGTGGCCATAAGACGTGAGCGAACATGGATCTTCACGACTTCCTATACTTGACAATCATTTACCCCTTTATATCCCACTTGGTTGATTTTTTTTTTCCATTCATTTACGCAAGCTCCTTAGGTTGATTTACTCGCTGTTTCTTCTCTGAATCCTTTTGTTTTCAATATATCCTATGAGTGTCAGATTCCTTAAGTCGACTTTCTTCAATGTGTCCCAAATATTTCAAATTCCCGTTTCTGATTCCTAGAAAATATGTCTATTTCGCTACCACTTTCCGTAAAATTTGCTCCGCCCATGTTATTCGCGACATTCTTCTGTAGATCTACATCTAAGAACTTTCAAGCACCCTCTTCATCTGTGACATTTTCTAGCATACACATCAATATATGATTAATAATTCAGTGTACTTATCTTTGTCTCCAACGGAATTTTTCTATTGTTTATCTATTTAACTTTTGGATAGCATCCATCGTAATTTCAATTCGTTTTGGGGGTTTATTCGGTAACTTTTCCATCGTCTGTTAAAATTCTTCTCAGATGGATAAATTTCTCGACTTTTCTTTATTTCGCCAACTTGTAGCGAGCATCTCGTGATGTTCCTCTTACTAATGAATACGTATTCTCTCTTCTCGATATTTTATGGTTAGGCCTTTCTTCTCTCCTTCGAAAGTCAAAATGCCATGTCCTGTAGCAGTAAATCCCCATCGTGCAGTGTTGATAGTGCGTCCAAGTTATGCGATGCCAACTGAACTGACTGAAACTGTCAAGAAAAAAGATGAGAATGACCAAACGCGATCTGGTCACTTGAACCTTGTCGAGAGACGATACGAGATATAACATATAAGTTTGAGACTGACCAACAGTATTCGCTTTATCTCATATAACGTCTGATTGACAGGATCGTATTTAAGAGTTTCACCTCTCGCACTCACGTTAAATGAGTTTTGCAGTTCTTTTTGTGACGTCTCTTTTATGATACAGCTTCATTCCACAAGCAGTGACCAATTAGTTTCCTTTATATACCGGGTGTAACACTAAAAATTGTCCAAATCATGTAACAGCAAAATTGTCCAAATCATGTAACAGCAAAATTGTCCAATTGTTAGATTAAAATTTAAAACGTTGTATCTTAGAAATGATTAAAAATATCTCACTGGAATTCTCCGAGGTTTTTATAATACTATTGGACTGTATTTATCTCTAAGTTGAAATTATAATCCTTCTTGCTGTTGGGACCTACTGATGCAGTTCTTCGCTCTAATTTTCCCCTCTTTTTAAAGATTATTCACCGTTCTCTTGATGGCTCTTGAATAGACATTGAAGATGGGAGCCAGTGTATGAATGTTGGTACCATTACTGAAGGTGTGAATGATCTTTTTCCTCTCAGCATTGCTCTCATTCTGAAACAATGGCTAAACGTTTTATCTGAATTTCCTCGTAAAAAGAAACTCAATTAGTTTAGTGGTTTCTTAGATATTAAACATTTTGTGGGAGGAACAAATATCCCACGCTTTTATTTCATTTGGACAATTTTGCTGTTACACCCGATACCTTCTCACTAGTAATTTTCATCATGGCCCTGAATTATTTGTTTGATTGAATGACCTCTTAGAGTATTTTATGCGTTTTCCCTACGCAGTGTCCAGCTGCAAATATCTGTTTCGCATGCTCTCCGGCCTATGATTGACATTCGGTGGGGAGGTTGGCACTTAACCATCAGTGAACATCTTGCTCTCGGGATATATTTACCGATAAATCTCTTTGTACACTTGGAGATATTTTTGCCTGCATGCGTAGAGAGTCGACATAACAAATGCACGTTTACTACTTCTGTCATCTTCGGGTGAGGTGGCCAGGAAATAGATCGTTCCTGGCCACCTCACCCGATATTGATAGAAGTCGTAATCGATCGGAACAGCACAACATTCCACCTTTCCTGGTTTTTGAATCCATGGAAGCCTTAATTACCAAATATACATTCACAAAGAGGAATTCCTGCATGCAAAAGGTATATACAACCCCTAGCGAGGATTATAGAATTAGCTCAAATAGAGTTTTTGTTTATTATTATTATTAGGTAGATAAACTGACAGATAAGATTTCCTTTTTTCTTCTTTTTCTATTTACCGTGTCCCTTCAGAATGTTGGCGATCATGACTCTCCGTTTTCTCCTATCCTTAGTACCTTTGTTATAATAAATTATAAGACTTAAAGAATAATGAGAATTCGTCTATTACAGCATCCCTTTCAATCAGCCAACTAGAAACTGCGATTTGCGCACCTGAAGAAGAAATTTCTAAATATTTTCTGGCATTGTGAAAGCAGGAATACACAAATTCTAACAAAAATACTTAAGTTTCCAAATAAAATGCAAAAACAAATGTCACTATATTCTATAGTCCTCCTCCTCCTTCTGTGTGCTGCGTCCCTTCAGGACGTTGGCGATCAGGGCTCTCCACATTTCCTTGTAATTTGTACATCATAATACATTTTGTATTTTTCTTATCTCAGCTAATCGCTGTTCCACCATCCATTTTTCGCTGGGTAAGATATGCGCTATTTAACTCAGTACCTCAATATATCCTGTGCGTTTTACACTTTCCAAACCCTCTTTTCTCGTTATGTATCCTAGAAATTTTAGCTGCATCTTCCTGATGTTAAAGCGTCCTTTTTTTCTTTTTCTCTAATACTACGTCGTTGATCACATACTCGGACCATGGTATTCTCAGCACCCTTCTGTAGAACCATATTTATATTGCTTCAAATATCTACCTCATCTGTGAGAACATTGTCCAGCACTGACTGCCATATTGGAGGACTGATCTTACATAACAATTCAGTACTCTTTTCTTTGTTTCTAACAATATTTTCCTTTTTCTTAATACTTAGCTTAGGTTTTGGGAGATAGCTTTCGCTATAACAATAGGGCTTCGGTCTTTAGCATCACACTTTCCGTCCTCTGTTAAAAAACTTTGGACATATTTAAATTTTTGTACTTGTATAATTCCAACATCACCAATTCGTAATTTTTACTGTTGGGCTAATCCTTTTGCTAATATTTTGTCTTCTGGCCATTGGTGTTTAGTCCTTTCTTCACCCTTTCCTTCACTACATTCTGTGGCTTGTAATGTCCTTTCTGTGTCTGCTATTAACGTTGTGTTATCTGCATATCTTATGTTGTAAAGATTTTGGCCACCAATAATGAACTCTGGTAGGATTTCTAATTCTCATTCTATATCGCATTTCGTAAGACGCTATAAAAATATCCAAATTATAATATTAAAATTTCAAAGCCTGAAAAATAGAATTCATTTTTGTAAGACCCTTAAGGGTGATATATTTTTGCTGCTATTTCTTGCGAAACGTAAGTCACCGTACAATGAAATAAAGTACAAAAGACAAAATATGTTAAAGTAGAAAGATAAAAGAAACACGCATTATTCTGTGGCGGTGGCGTAGAGGATATAGGATTGGGTATACATGTGTTGTTTTTATCTAGTTATTAGGGTTTCAATCCTTGTATTAGGTAGTGAAGTACCAATTAAACAGAACTGTACAATAAGATGGAAAAATATCATAATAATTAATAGACATATTTATCACCTTATCAATGAACACCTGAATATACCAGTGTATTCAGTGGAATTTTGCACTTATCACTTATGGAACTCCAGCTTCATGATTCCCAGTTAACTTTGATCTTCAAAAATTGAAATGCAATGTCAATCGTTATCATCTTTCATCTAAATATTTCTTCTTTCATTGTCCTCTCTCCTTAACAGTATATTTAGTAACATCTTGCGTCTTACTGGCTTTAAGTCATGCTTGGGGTGAAATTATTAAAAAAAAGTTTATCTTGTCACTAAACACAAGACTTTGTATACTATCGTTCGCCCAAGACTCAAGAGCCACTCAAGGTGGATGAATACTGAAATAAGTAGTTTTAAGGGTGTAAAAGGAAGATTTAAGAAGCGAAGATTATGAGCATATACAGGATAGACAACTGTTTATTGTACACTTGAAGAGAGTACGATTGTAACGATCGGAGAAGCATACACGCGAGACATTTTTGCCTAATATATATATATATATACTACGCAACAATTATATTTTACTATTTCGCTTTGTGCCAGATTTTATGCGCCTGTTGTAGAGTGTTGCTTATCTCGCAACACATTAAAGCAAATAGGAATTTTTATGTCCCTTTTTAAGAAAAGAGTCAAGAACAAAGTAGACGAAGGCAACTCTCCCAGAGTCTAACAATGCATTCATTTGATTGAATTGTTCCAAACTTATTTTTTAAATTATTCTTTAATATTATAAATTTATTGTTTGACTCTTTTTGCACTGCCTAGAAAATTTTTTGCCGAAAAATTTTTTTACAGATTTCACATCAATTTGTGTTAATTGAAATATACGTTGTCAAAATATCAAAACCCTGTTTTTTTATTTTCAATCCTAATACAACAAGGACTTTGGGGTATCATCAGTAAGTTGCTAACCATCTCACTTCTTTATTGCATGGTTTGCTTACTCATTATTCTTTCATATCAAGACATTCCGATTATGGTCCTCCACAACTGCCTTTCTTTTGTGGCTTTTAATAATGTTTTTCTTATCTTTACCATTGCCTATTCTGCCATCTATTTACATAGTTCTCGTTTGTTTTGTTTTACGGCATATCACCTTCAATGGGATATTTAAGGCCGACAAGATTTTAATTGCTAATAATATTTGTTTCAAGAAGGTATTACTTCTAATATTTTTTTCGAAAATATATTGGTAAAATTTTTCTTTTCCAAAAAAGTACTGCTGGTAATATTTTTTCCAAAATGCATTGCTGGTATTGTTACACTTTCATAGTGTTTTGATCTCAGTTTTGGGGTTAACTATTTGCCAATAGTTGGAACCCTAACATATGCTACCACCTCAGGTCAGGGTGAACCTCGGAACACCAGCAATTAAGAGGTGGTTCCACGCTCCTCAAAACCTCCCGATCAGGGTCTTTGCTGTTGGAAGTAGTTTATCATCTTACCCAGGACGCGGATGTAGTTTATCGTCATACCCAAGATGGCTATTTACATAGGTTACCCACAATTTGCTTTCAGTGTGTCGTGTTAGCGTCATATTCTCCAGTCCTTTGTATGTTATGTCAAGTGTCTCTTTCTGATTCTAAGTACAAGTAACAGTTTTGCTCCAATTTCCTCTAAGACTTACTCATTGATCACATGCTATGTCCGAGGTATTCTCAGTATTATTCTTCAGAACTACATCTCTGTTGCATTGAGTCACCTCTTCATATATGAGGAAATTGTCCAAAATTTATTGTCATATATGAGGATTAATATTACGTGACCGTTCGGCTCTATTTCTTAATAAATTGTTTCACTTTTGGAAGGCTAGACAGAATAATAAGTCGTCCTGAGTATGAAAATAAATTGCATCCGTCTCCTGGGTAAAAAAGATTAACTACATCCAACAGCAAGGCCTCTGAGCAGGAGGTTTTGAGGAGTGTGGAACTACCTCTTAATTGGTGGGGCTGCTACGTTCACCATGACCTTTTAGGGCAAATAATTAACCCCCAAACTGGGATCAAAACGTGTAAAAACAGGTTGAATTACCAGCAATACATTTTTGTAAAAATATATAACAAGCAATGAATTTTTGAATAAAAATTTATCAGTAATACAGTATTACCAGCAATACATTTTTGGAAAAAATATTACCAGAAATATATTTTGAAACAAAAATATTAGCAGTAATAAAAATCTTGTCGGCCTTAAATAACCCATTGAGGTCGATATGCCGTAAACCAAACCAAAGCAGAATAATAAGAGGCAGTCCGTATGTTCTTTTAACGTCAATTGTATCATAGAGCAATTCTCTATTGCACTAAGAAATCAAGAGTTACATTATATTCCATGAGGTTTGCGACGAATACCGTAAGCTTTTCTAAGAGGGAAGTAACCTAATTACCCCACATTAGTAGTGGATTGCTGCTTAGATTGAGGAATCTGAGATCCAAGTTCGAATTCCAGTCGAGTTCATTACATTCAATTACGTGCTAATAACCTTAGGAAATGTATGAATAAACTCGTCCCACTACACAGCTATTGGTAAATAGTAGAAAATACTGAGTTCTATAGCCTTAGATGGCAACCGATCTAGAAGAAGGAAAACTCTGAATTCAAAACTGTATGTACGGTGGGGTAATGTATAGCGGCTCGGATTGAGACCCAAATTCGAATCGCAGTCGAATCTATTACATTCACTTACGTGTTAATACCCTTGAGTAAGGTATGCTCCATCTTCTTCTTCCCCCCAGCTATGGGTAAATAGCAGGACAGACCGGATTCTATAGCCTTGGATGGCAAATGGTCTACCGCAGAAAGAAATGGCAACCTACTGCGGGAAAAATCGAAAGATACATGATCGCCTAAGCGTGTATCACACATCGTATATAACTGAACTGATGTAAGAAAATTATCATTCGCATTCACCCAAAGATCTCGACTATGGTCCTTTTTATTCTGGTCAACTTTGTGTAATGGTTAACAACCTCATTTTGTAGGACATTACTGTTGTATTTTGTTCCATCTAGATACTGAATGCACGCGGTTTTATGTCCGACTATGCGAAGCTTACTACATAATAACAGGGATTCACATTGGAAGCATTACGAGGAATTAGTGGCTAGTGATATTAATTTTTATCGGGTACTCCGCAGTTGTGGCCTTATACCTTACATAAAGAAGCGACACGTTTTTACGATTTCTTATTTGCAATGTCAATCAAATCACAAGCATGAACCACTGTTCTACAAGCATCTTATAATCAACAAAGAAAGCTCTTAACTGAATATATTAAATGCATTGTACTTTCATCCCCCCTCTCACTCTTTCATTCCCTTTCTTGCTTATTTTCCTTTCACTCCGTGATGTAGTCACTGCCTGACTATTTCTCCGTCTATCCCACAGATAACGGTTTCTTCAACTGATGAGATAGCATTGTCTCAACACCTACCACCATTCGTTCCTTTCTCATTTCCTCAAGTTAATTAGCAACGGCCATAATTACCCATTCCGATCGTAAGGCCCATCCCTTTTTTCTTTTTCTAAAATAGCTAAAGGAAAGAATGAACACAAAATTGAGCGAGATCTCAGGAAAAAATGGAACAGAAGTCTATTTTAAGATTACTTCGTCATTCTGAGTTCTTTTTCTTACAGAACGTTTTACGCCCATCAGACTGCTGAAAAATGGTAAAAACAATTGATTTGTATATGCCCGGTGCCATTGCGTGCACACTGTTCGGAAAATTGCGGAAATGACCTTGCAGTAGGGCAGATTGATTTTTCACTCGTTTTGGAAAATCAAATTTGTGCTCGCTGTTGATGCGGGGCTTATATGTGATAAGTCCTGACACCAAAATTTAGATTCATAGCTTTCATCAATTTTTGAGCATTTAATTGCAATGATTGTCTGACAAAGTGTACTGTAATATCTCATTTCCACAGGCTTTTACTAACAAATTGACTTCAACAAGAATAAATCCAAATAAAGTTAATAGTGTATTAGGTACATTGAATGGAAAATATATTCAAACCAGAATTCTAATTATGAATCATCACAAGCAAAACATGGAATTTTTTAGTGCATTGCATAAGTTAACACTGTGTAAAAAAAATTATAAAAGATTACAAAAAAAAAAAGCTATTCAATGCATAAAATTTCTTAGATCATTTGTTAGAAAATTTGATAGATCCTAATTAATAAAAGCAAAAAATAAATAAAAGAGTATATAACACCATAATACTGCTGGGCACAAATTATAAGAAAAATGTTTTAAATTTGCATTGTTTATTGAAAATCGCACTAAAACTATTGCACTGTATATCATCGTAGTATAGCTAAATTGTCCAGTATAATGTTTCTTTGAAGTAAATGAAGGTCTTATCTGATGGCATAATGATTTAGTAAAAATGTGCTTGTGCCATGCATCTTGTCTATATACAGTTTGAAAAGCTTCAGTGAATTAAAAATTTTGTAAGGACGGGATGTAAGGTTTCACTAATCCCAGGAATAAAATTCCATCGCTACCATTTTTAACCTAAACTTAATCTTTTAATCTCGTTTCCTCAAAAAACGGTAACGATTTGGAAAAATGTTTTGTGACGTTATTTATCATATTAAACCCCAAATTTCAAATAGAATGCAATACCAAGTTTCCGAGAGTGATCTGCAGTATAAGCCGCTTTTTATTCCCTAATAATATCGGATGCCAGAAAATATTAAACCGGAAACGGAAAGGTTAAACATTCAAGAAACACGTGACACCTTCTTTTTTATTTTATATGTTGTGTCTTTATTTGGACGTGGGTGATCACTGCTCTCCACATTTTCTGTCTTTTGTAGTTCTCTTTACTAGATTCTACTCTGCCATCCATTTACATAAATTCGGTCTGAGTTCGAATTCTAGTCGAGTTCATTAAATTCAATTACGTGCTAATAACGTTGTGAAATGTAGGAATACAACTCTTCTCACTCCCCAGCTATGGCTAAATAGTAGAACAGACTGAGTTCTATAGCCTTGGATGGCAACTGATCTAGGAGAAGGAAAACTCAGAATTCAAAACTGTATAGAAAGGATATACTATGCAACTAAAGAAATGGTCGTTCGCATTTCCCCGATGATCTCGACTGTAGTCGACTCTTTTTTATTGTGATCGACTTTGTATAATAGTTACCAACCTCATTTCGTAGAACATAACTGTTGTATTTTGTTCCATCTTCTCTAGATACTCAATGCATGGAGTCTTATGCCCGACTATGTGAAGCTTACTATTAGGTTGGTGCAAAAATAATATCGTTTTTTGACGTTAAAAAATACGTCAAAAAACGATATTATTTTTGCACCAACCTAATATGTAATAACAGGGCTTTACACTGGAAGCATTACAGGGAAGTAGTGGATAATGACATTAATTCTCATCGGGTACTCTGCGATTACGTCCTTGTACCAGACATAAAGATGTGACAATTTTCAGAATGAAACTCCTGATTTCAATATGTCATGTGTATGTAAGTCTTCCAGTTACGAAATTTGATTTCTTTCGCATTATCTCAGTCCAGCGGTAGTGATTAATCTCGATCGTATTCAGCACCCCACTTACAACTTTGACAATATATAGTGTGTCTGTGCTCTTAGCTATGCTAATTAGGCAGTCACTTACACATCATTACACTTCCTTACTTATTTTCTGTCCGAGAAATTATGAACGCTAATCATCCGTAACCATGACTACATTTGTTTTATTCTGTAGGGTCATGTTCCCTTTTTGGCTTGGAAAATCATAGTTGCGTGGACCTATAGAAAGCTCTTCGTCTTCTCCTCGGGGCCTTATTTGATCTGCAAGGAATAATATGGTGTCCACATTTAGTTGCTGTAACGACCGCGTTGTTATCTCTTTGCTTTATAAAATTGCTCCTTTTCGAATTCGACACTTTACACATTTCATACCACAAAATTATTAAACAAAGATGGCGAAAATCATATATATTAAGTATGTGCCACTAGATATAACATTCCAGATATAACACAAAGTGAACACCAAAAAAATGGATACAGAACAGAAATTAGATTATTCTAACGATGGCAGCAACGTAAGGATTCGATATTAATTAAACCAAAACATCTAACACCATAGTGAATCTGTCTATATTTCTGAGATGAGGCATTGTAAATATTTACATTGTTCAAGTTGTTAGCCTCATCTATATTGTCATATTCACGACGTTTCGGACGCTGTATGCTCCGGCTTTCTTCAGGTGACATACGTTGCAATTTCGACTCGAACTCTTTATTTAGTCCACAGGGTAGATTGTTATAGATCCACGTGCCCAAAACTGAGATATCCAGAAAAGGCATGACATGTGGAACTAGAACAATGTATCTCTGTACACTAAATAAAGTGTTTGGTTCGAAATTTCAACAAATATGAATTGAAGAAGGCCGGAGCGTACAACGTCCGAAATGTGAATATGACAATAAAGATGAGGACAACTGTCCGAATAATATAAATAGTAAAAATAGAATAATGACTGACTAAAATTTAGTTATGAAGCTTAACGGAATAATAGGAATATATTAGGTTGGTTCAAAAATAATGCCGTTTTCTCACATATGTTACTATGTGAGAAAACGACATTATTTTTGCACCAACCTAATAAAACCCGCACATTTGACGCTATATTTTTGAAAAGAATAACCAAGTCATTTAATTAATTGTGTTTCTATTTAGTTTTCTATTTATGGCCGACGATGTTTCGTTTAACAGCTAATTCTTAAGCGTAATTCAACGTAAAAATTCCTGACGACACTTTTGGGACGAATTACCGTAAATAACTTGAAAACATTTTTTCTTTTTTTATTACAATATTAATTATTAATAAATTAAATCTAAAATAAGTTTGTTTGTCAACAGAAAACGATGATATGAAAAAAATAAAGACAAAAGAGATTTACGTCATAAATGCTATGACCAGGTAAATTACGTTTTATTTTTATCAACTAAGAGAAACGCAGACCAAAATGCAAATAATGGGTTATTGAAAAGGAACCATAAACAGTTAATGAGAAAAGAGTTAATTTAGAAAAGCCAATAATGAAACATGGCGACAGTAATCTCTTCATCTATTTTGTAATATAAAACACAATGATAGTTTAGATAATCATCGTTCACGCAGCATGCGTTTTCCAACTTTACTTATAAGATAGTCCGTTGTAAACGTGAAAAGAATAGTTACTTGATGACAATAGACGAACATGCCTCATGCTATCAATGATAACGAAGTCAGCAGTGAGAAAAGGATGATCAGAAATTGATTTTATTTATTTATTTTGTGTTGGATTACTGTGTATTTCACAATTAATGAATCCATTTCTCTCTTTATGATCGGCATTTCTCAAACAGAAAACAGTAGGCAAGAGAAAAAAAACTTTGAATTGCTTATTGAATTGATTATCATTAAAGGGAACATTAGCTTGTAAAATAACATGTAAATATTTATAAAGTAACCCTTATTTAGGAGCACAGTGCATAGCGACTCAGATTTAGAAATCGTAGAGCAGAGTTCGAATTCCAGTCGGATGCATTACATTCACTTACTTGGGAAAGGTATGAATCTTCTTCTTCTCACCACAACTATGGGTAGAATAGCAGCACAGCCCGGATTCTATAGTCCAACAGCAAGGCCTCTGATCTGGAGGTTTTGAGGAGCGTGGAACTACCTCTTAATAACTGGTGTTCCCAGGTCCACCCTGACCCGCAGTGGTAGCACCTGTTAGGGTCCCAATTATGGGCAAATAGTTAACCCCCGAAACTGAGGTAAAAGCCTTATAAAAGTGTAAAAATAGGTCTTAATACCATAAACACTTTCTAAAAAATCATTTCTAGAAATAAATTTTTGAAAAAAAAAAAAGCTATTACCAGCAATATATTTTGGAAAAAAATATTACCAGCAATATATTTTTGGAAAAAAATGTTACCAGCAATACGTTTTAAAAAAACAAAAACAATATTACCAGTAATACATGTTTTAAAATAATATTACCAGCTATACATTTTTAGGAAAAACATTACCAGAAATAGATTTTTAACAAAATATTACCAGCAATAAAAATCTTGTCGGCATTAATAACCCATTGAGGTTGATATGCCGTAAAACACAACAAACCAAACCAAACTATAGCATTGGGTGGCAATGGGTCTAGAAGAAAGAAAATTCTCAATTCAAACAGGGTTGGGCTCCATCAGGCTATCTTGCCCAATAAACAGTATGTGTGTTGCCTATACGACCCTGAGACTACCTTCTTGTTAGTTAAACTACTTAGTAAAAAAATGAAAAAATATATATCGGATGCAATGCGACGTAGTGTCATAATTATTCAGTGTTGAATAGGTTGTTGTTTTGTTTTTTTTTTATTTAAGCATCAGGAAGTATTAAGTATAAAGATATGCAAGTGGGGTAAGGGTTAACGAATCGATTTTGAATTGCAACTGAATTCCTTGCTCTCGCTTTTCTGCAAATATCATTTAGGAAAGGCAAGAACCTCCTGTCACATCTACAGATATGGGTTAAATAGTCGTGCAGACTAGGCTCTCTAGCTTTGGTTTGCAACCACGTTAGGAGAATGACAATTCAAAAACCTTTTGTGTAGTCCTGGTACACCGCCACTACGATGCCATCGTTAAAACCACGGAGTTGAAAATGATAACATAATGTCGAAAGTGGTTGGCCAGCGATTGCGTCGTCTTATTATTATTGAAAATAAAAAAAAAGAAAAGGAAATATTTTATAGTTACAATTCTTCTTCTGTGTTGCGTGTCCTTTCAAGGTGTTGGTGATCAAATCACTCCACAATTTCCTGTTTTTTGTAAATTTTGTCTTTTTGCTAACTTTCTTAAACCCTGTATCGCCAGCCATTTCACACACATTCATTAAGTAGGTTAAGCATTATTTTCCTTTCTTCTTCTTGCCTCCAATATGTCCTGTAAGTATTAAATTTTCTATGCCGTCATTCAGAAATTTCAACTGTAGCTTTCTGTTGTTAAGTTTAAGTGTGTTTTTTTTTTATTTCCCTCCTGGCTATGACGATAAACTACATCCGCGTCCAGGGTAAGACGATAAAATACGTTCAACAGCAAGGCCTCTGATCAGGAGGTTTTGAGGACCGTGGAACTACCTCTTAATTGCTTGGGTTTTCAGGTCCATCCTGACCCGGGTTGGTAGCACCTGTTAAGGTCCCAGCTATGGGCAAAGAGTTAACCCCGAGGTAACTGAGGTAAAAAGTATTATAAAAGTGTAAAAAATAGCTTTTAATACCAGAAATACTTTGTAAAAAATTATTACCAAAAATAAATTTTTGAAGAAAAATATATTACCAGCTATACGTTTTTGAAAAATAATATTACCAGCTATATTTTTTGAAAAAATAATATTACTTATTACTAGCTACACGTTTTAGAAAAAATATTATTACCAGCTATACATTTTTGAGGAAAAAATATTAAGAGAAATAGATTTTTGAGGAAACAAGAATATTACCAGGAAAAAAAAAGTTGTTGGCATTAAATGACCCACTGAGGTTGATATGACGGAAAACAAAACAAAACAAACCAAAAAGCAGGGATTTAATGCAAAACAAATTGCATTTCGAATTTTAAGCAAGTGGAAATTTTACTTTAAAATAGTTGCCTCAGAATGTCCGAGTCTCTCTCCCTATTTGAAATATATATCATTTTTGGACTAATCTAAGCCTTCTCATGCTTATAAGTTTCACGATAATGAATAACATAAAACAGTGTACTGTAATTTGCATTAGCGATGAGCTGACTATTGACAAACCGTCTTGGAGGCGCCATATTCCCATTAAGATCTTTTATCGCGATCAACTTTGGAATTATTTTGAAAACATAGACGCATTTGTAATTATTCTCAAATAAAAGTGTAATGTGTAATATCTAATCTTGTATATGGCATGAATTTCTGGAAAAAAATACTTTCTCACAGATGAAGAAATGGCTTCAAGTGACAGGAATGTGTTTCTACAGAATAATGTAGAAACCAACCCTTTTTGTTTCCATTTCTTCTAAAACTTCGTCGTTGCTCACATGTTCAGTCTATGTTATTCACAACATTTTGAATCACATTTCTGCCTCTTCATGTCTATTATTAATCCGTGGAGTCAATACAATGCCACGAATTTCTTGAATGAATTTCCGCCATTTTCTGAAAGTATAAATAAAGTAATTATAATGAAATTCTTTGCTATATAACGAATTAAAAATCGTGTTTAAAAGGGGTAATTTTTTAAAAAATTGATGTTGAAGTTTTCCATGCTACCACGCGTACAATGTGCAGGAAATTTAAGAAGTAGCTTTGAAATTTACCCAGCTGATTATTGCTTTTATTGGCAGCTAATTAGTTTACACGTCTTAAGAAAGATTCTTAAATAAATAAAAATAATTTAGTATCTCTCTATATTTCTGAGATGAGATATTATGTACTCTATTTACATTATTCGGACTACAGTCCTCATCTCTGTTGCCATATTTATCACAACGTTTCGGCCGTTGTACGCTCCAGCCTTCTTCAGGTGATAGTCTGTTTTTGTATACACGATTTAGTCGTTGCTTTGAAATTTTTCATGCAACAAAAACAGACTATCATTATTGTTTCGTCCGTGTATTGGTTGATATATTGAAATGTAATTGTCATCTTTGATAATGGCTTATGTAAGGCGAAAGCTTAGATTGGATTTAAACATGTATCAATATGGTGATTTCCTTTCGTCTTTCAATGATAATGTTATTAAGCTTATCAGACAATATGAAAGAAAGTTATTTCAAATAAATTGACAAAACTTGTCTATATTATTTAATGAAACATGCATCAATAAAAAATTGCTGCCTAAATATACACAATACATACATACATACATACATATATATATATTTATATATATATATATATATATATATATATATATATATATATATATATATATATATATATTTGTGTGTGCGTGTATAAAGATATGTAAAAATATTATTTATGAATTCTTATATTCTTTGGGGGATTGTATCTTCAAAACTAAGGAACAACATCAATGAAAATTCCCTTTAAGCAACAGACGATATACGTGACACTTATCCGACCACAGCTCCATTAGAACTCATTTAAACACACACAAACCTAACAGACTCCATACAAAACAAAATAGTAGAAAACACAAGAATAATAACCTCAACCATAAAAAAAGATAAAAAAAATAAAGCCTTCTTTTATAAAAAAGAAAAATCCAACATTTAATAATATTAACTATGTACACGATCACAGTGTGGTGACTGTGTACGTAAAATTAAAGATCTCCATAACTCTAGATACATGCACAAAAACCATACATCCAGTTAAATAGTAAAAATAACCCCATCCTTGATAATGGCTAAATGTATAGCCAAAAGCGCTCGCTGTTACAGAACATTTGCGTAGGTTCTACAGGCTATGTCCAGAAAAGAAAACACTTGTTCGAACACAAGAAAAATTAAATAAAAAGCTTAATCGTAGTACTTTGTCTGTCGTCTTTAATGAAACAGGGATAAGAGAGGCATTACTGCTTAAATACACAATATATATATATATATATATATATATATATATATATATATATATATATATATATATATATATATATATATATTATATATATATATATATAGATAGATAGATAGATAGATAGATAGATAGAGAGAGAGAGAGAGAGAGAGAGCAAACATGTGTGTGCGTGTGTTGTTGGGTGATTGACCTAATTTGCAAAATCTGATCAAATGCCCAAACCAAACATTAAAGTTTTTGAGGAAAATGCTGCAGATCAAATCAAAAGGTTTCAGCGCCAACCGTTTTAAAGATTAAATATTTAATACACACACACACACACACATATATATATATATATATGCATATATATATATATGCATATATATATATATATATATATATATATATATATATATATATATATATATATATATATATATATGCAGTGTATGCATGTCTGGCTTTTTGTGCTCTTGGATTTAATGATCGGATTTTCGAACATCAGCCAATTTTTTCTCTTTTATTTTATTTTTCTAACATCAGTTCAAAATTTTCACGCTTTCTTTGAAGAATATAAATACTCGACAATAAAAGAGTAATTTGCAAAAAAAAAACCTGAAAAGCTGCCAAATAATTCCTATTATTGTTTACATTCATTAAGTCCCATTTTTCTTTTTATAGATTTTATCTGTGATATTTCGAATTACAGCGTAAACTTAACAGTTCAAATATGGAGCAGCGGCTCACAAGATAAAATAGTTATTAGTGTTGTAGCCTGTTCGATCTTTTTATTTCAAGAATTGCGCCAGACGAAGCTAATCAGTCCATATATACTATTACGTCATTTCCGTCGAATTGCCGTGGATGAATGGTTACTGAGAGATTCTACCAGATTATTTTATTCTATGTAATTAATTCGACCCTCAGTTAATGTGCGCGTGATGCTAATATATATATATATATATATATATATATATATATATATGCCCAAATAAAAATAATCCTTTTGCGTTTTACGTGCGAAGTTCATGGCTCCCATTGGCTAATTCTATCACCGGCACTCACTAATGTAGTCTTTAATTTAATTTTGGAGAGTCAATTTTCTTTTCTTTTTTCTTTTCTTTTTTTTTACTTTTTGAATCATTTCAACTCAACTCGAGGGGTTACTGAGAGTGAAAGAAACAGAGGCCAATTTACATTTTACATCCGACGATTGATATTGCCTTTAAATTGTTGACAGGTTCAGTCATTTTTTGACGATCGTAGTTGATAGGAGAACATGAAGCCAGAAGAGTTCCCCAAGTGCAGAAGGAACTATTATAAAAGAACTTACGGTTAAAACTAGCAATTTCAGTGAAACTCTAGGACCTAGCGGCCAATTTGGTACTGTATTCAATTTCTACCTAAACATACTCCGTAATAATATCATTTCCTCAAACGACATTACATTATTATCATTATTATTATTATTATTATTATTATTATTATTATTATTGATACTGAAAAGGAATTCTATTAGGTTGGTGCAAAAATAATAACGTAATAATGTCGTTTTTTGACGTTAAAAAATACGTAAAAAAAGACATTATTACGTCATTATTTTTGCACCAACCTAATAGTAACAAAGCTACCGGCGATATTCGTTGGTACCAGTTGATCTACTATACCAAAATGTGCCTAATCATACATAATTACGTTCCAACACTCTACTGTTTTTAACCAACTAGAAACGAAGGAAGAAAACCATATAACTGGAAGAGTAAAGATATTAACCAGGGAAATATCACATTGAGAATTTAGAGAAATATTAAACAATAAGTTTACACGTAATTGAAGATATCGCAAAGCCAGCGCATATTGTGTCTCTATTCCTAAACAGAATTTTAATCTTCAAGATCTATTTCCAACAGCGCACTATTAAATGAACACCATTTGGCTTCCAAGGCTGATGCGATATTCAAGGAGAGTAACGAATTACACCTACTTTATCTAACGTCTTCCCCTCACATGAAGTGGACCGATACTATGGAATCTGGATCTTCTGCTAGGAAAATTAATTCATTGTCTCGGGTGAGACAATTTTTCTCACCAGAATCTATTTTGCACACTTATAAGTATACCATTCGTCCATTTATTGAATACTGCTACCACATCTGGATTGGTGCTTCTGCTATATACGTAATAGGTCTTCACAAAATTCAAAGAAGAATTTGCAATGTTATCGGTTCAAATGTGGCATCTCATATTCATTCAACCCCGACTCCTACCGTAATTGTCCCTGCAATCTATCTATCTATCTATCTATCTCTCGCTCTCTCTCTCTCTCTCTCTATCTATCTATATATATATATATATATATATATATATATAGAGAGAGAGAGAGAGAGGTAATTATACTCGTTTCGAAAAACCTTCGAATTTTTGATTTGCCAATAATCAAGTCAATCACGAAGGAAAAAGAGGTTTTAAAAAAAGAAAGAGCTAGAAACATGAAAGTCTGTCGAAAAAAAACAGCACAGATACAGGTTTAAAGCCCAAAGAAAAAAACCCGACAGGAGTAAACAACTAACTAACAAAAGAGCTCAATACAACCGTAGAGCAGACCTAGATAAACCTAGAGAGCCAGACAAACCTACCCAGGTTTGACCTCAGCGATTCATCAGGTAAAGCTGGATAGGTTTTCCTGACGAATCGCTTAGGTGAAACCTGGGTAGGTTTGTCTGGCTCACTAGGTTTATCTATCTATCTATCTATCTATATATATATATATATATATATATATATATATATATATATATATATATGTATATATATATATATATATATATATATATATATATATATATATATACACCCATAGCTGAAGGGAGAAGAGGAGGATTCACACCTTTCCCAAGGTTATTAGCACGTAAGTCAATGTAATGGATTCGACTGGAATTCGAACTCGGCTCTCCGATTCCTCAATCCAAGCCGCTATCCATTACTCCTCCGTGCCTACAGACTGGGTTCTATAGCCTTGGATGGCAACTGGTCTAGGAGAAAGACAACTCTGTATTCAAAACCTGCGGAGGGTCGTTTGGGGACCTTGTGTCACGTAGTGCGCCAGGTCTCTGTATTCGGCCCTTCAAAAAGTGTGGATGGTCCTGCACAAAGCCTTCACCACGATAATCAAATCTCATGTGCCGTTGTCGGGCTGTCGGTATCCTAGAAACTGATATGCTTGACCCTCATACGTCGAATTCGACGGGAGAGTCGAGTATATATATATATATATATATATATATATATATATGTGTGTGTGTGTGTGTGTGTGTGTGTGTGTGTGTGTGTGTGTTCATAACAATTGTTCTGATGAGCTTTCCTGTTTATTATCTTGATTTCACGAATTTAAGTGCAGTACTAGATTGTCAACTAGGTCTCATCATTTTACTATTGTAATTACTAGATATGAACGTAATTCCTATTCTGATATTTTCTTCTCTCGTACTTCTTGCCTGTAGACATCTCTTCCGTCTCCTTACTTTCCTGTCAACTATGATCTTCAACAATTTAAATGTAACGTCAGTCAATATATTCTGCCATCTTGAATCCTCTGTTCTTTTATTCTCCTTTCCTTCTCAGTAACACCCTTGCGTCTTCGTGGCTTTATTTCCATACTTTAGATAAAATGAATTAAAAATTGTATATGTTCAATTTTAAATTTTGGTCTAATAACCATATTGAGGTTGGGAGGTTTTCATTTTCATTTGGAAGATTGGGATTTTCGGAGCAAGTCGACCATTTCATGATTCATAGAAAAAATGTTCTTGAAATTTGATGTATGTAGATCCGTATTTTCCGTAGAAACAATTATTTTTAATTCATGGGTGACAGAACAGGGACAATTTATAAGATAAAATTAATATAGTGTAAAGATGGGAAAATAGAATTTAGAATTAGTTATACATTAAAAATTTGATGAGTTAGAGAAACAAAATAGCTAATTAAATAAAACCTATACTATGGAATCTATATGAATAAATGCGAAATTGGAGCTCAATTTTCTCACGAATTCTGACATTAAAAAGCCCCAGCTCTAATTTACAGTTATTTGGTATTTAATCGACCCATCCACACAAAGTTGCTTTGCGAAACAAGTTCTATTTAACAAAAATTCACGGATCCCCCGTAATCGTCGGTTGTGCTGACCTCGCAAAGCCAGCGCATATTGTGTCTCTCCTTCTAGTGCAAAAAAAAAAGAGCGCGGTCGTGGGCTGCTGTTCCCCAGAGCTGGGCATCTCTCAGTATGATTTTCCTCAGTTACGACTCTTTCCTTTGACGGAGTTGCCCCTGAGCGCACTATGCCCAGAGAGAGACGCAACTGAGAGATGATAAATAAACGTGATACAAACTACTTTATATTAATTTGCATTTACGCAACCCTCTAAGAGGTCAGGTTGTAACACAAGGTCAGTTTAATGTGGGGACCCCGAGTGCGTACACCCGGGCTAGGAACAAAGGTTTCCCGATCCCCCACAACTGAAAGATCATAAATAGTGTATTACAAAATACTCGAGAGCAATTTACACACAAAAAGCTTAATGTCTGTATTATATATTATCGACTTCCAGGCAATATCACTCTTCAGGTTTAACTAATTGGCCTTCAAGAAGTTGGCATCTATTTGTAAAACTTTCCTTAACTATAAGAAGCCAATTTATGAATGAAATGTTCATTTAAAATTTTTGTTTCAAAGATTCAAGTAGTGAATATATGTTACTTTGTGAAGCGATAGTAATCAGTCAAAGCCTGCTAGTTCATAATGAAAAGATGTCTCATTAAATACTTCCTTTCTTTTTGGAAGATATGTTTACGAAGATCTTATAAGAAGTAACTTTCTGTAAGAAGTGTTAGCTGATATAAATAACGAATATAAGAGAATAAAAATGGTTTCATTATCTTTTCTCCTGAAGTTTTCATGCTTCGTTGATCGCTTTCGCTGTAACAGTTGAAATCAATTTCAAATTAATCTCTAATTTTAAGCTTTCAGATCGATAAGAAATAATAATTAAATTCTAGTATTAGGTTTAAATGTTAATGAGTTAATTATTTGATTTCCCTAACAAGTCCATTAATAACAATGTTCTTAGTAATTGTAGTAGTAATTTATAATCAATATACTTGTCTTTAGTCAGAGGTAAAAGCTGCCTGATTCCTCGGCCTTTAGTTGATATATCCTTGCTACTAAATACGAGCATTACCACTAATTACTCTCTTTGGCCTATCTTCAATACTGAGTCCCTGCGTTGAATTTTAATATACCTTTACATTTTTGTTTCCTTTCTTTCTATTTGATTTGATTTTTTGTACATAATTTGTTTCTTTCTTTTTCATTTCTTCTACGTCCATTCTTCTATTCTATAATGTGTTATCGTTCTTCTCTTTTTATAGCTTGTTTTTCATTTATTTATTTATTTTAAGAATTTAACCCCGAGTAAGGCGAGAGTGCCACTAACACGCAAAAGCGTGAGAGTAAGATTAAAGAGGTGTGTTTGAGGAAAGGACAAAGAGCAGGACGGGAATCAAGATCAATCCAACAGAAGATGTCGATTGACATTACACTTGAATATTTGAAGATTATAGCTATCAGGAAAGCAAGTAAGAGGAAAGGAGTTCCACTGTCGGGAAGTGCAAGAGAAGACACTGTTGGAGTAGAAGAGGCGGTTGCAATTAAGTGTTTCGACAGTGAAAGGGTGGGACCGTGATTCCGACCTAGTAGCACGCTTAAATTCATGCATTTGGGCCACGAATGAAAGTAGCTCGTCAGAACAGTTGCCATGAAAATACTTATAGAAAAGACAGAGGGAAATACAAGCGCTAGGTTAAGTAATTTTCATATATATATATATATATATATATATATATATATATATATATACAAGCATGTGAAAAATAAGTAATTGATTTTTATCCTAATATTTTATGTCTAACTTAACCATTCTTGATAAACCTCGATTTTTCTCAGATGAAAAGGCAACTGCTGAAATGGCCAACGTCTTTATCGGTTGAGCCACAGCGTCCTTCGGCGTCAGGCCGAAAATTTTAGCTATAGTTAAACCACGTCAAATCGATTGAAAAAGTAGAGGTTTTCCTGTGTGTGAGGAAAAAAATCAATAAAACAAAGTATTTGTAAAACCACTGACTACCGCCTTTTCATACATTATATTTGCACGCTACTCACAAGGGAATTATTTCTAACGCCAAACTGAGTTCAGTTCTTTACCGATAGAAATGTAATCGTGTAAAGCACATGGTCAAAAATCTCAAGATTACCAGTTTGATGAAAGTATCTATTCTCAAAGAGAACAGACTTGATGCCCGCTTTGTTCGATATTTTGCATCCCATTTCCCATAGACGACCATACCTCTGTATTGATTGCTTTTGTTTTCAATATGTGTCAATTGCTACGATGTCTTGAGACAGACAGGGAAGTGATTTCCCGTTGCCTTCTCTACTCTTTTGAAAAAAATTAGTCCCTCTAGAATGGCTACTTGATCAAGATACATACCTCAGACTATTTATCCCATAGTCATGGGGAGAAGAACATTAGTATGGAATTGAACGACTCAGACTAAACCGGGTCAGTGACTTACTGATTACGGTTTTCTCTTCGATACCTATTAAACTTAATTTAATAGAAGGGAGTCTACAATGATTATTAAATTCACTCCGTGCACCAATTCGTTAGTATTCTATCTCTGTTTCCGTGGCAATATATTAAAACAAACTCCATTGCGCGCACTGTTGACTGTGGCTTCAGAATACGCCGGCTGCACCTCTGCAGAGGGGTAAGACCCCCACCAAATGAGATGTCTTGGGAAGGAGGATAAACTACATCCAATAGCAATGCCTCTGATCGGGAGGTTTTGAGGAGTGTAGAACCACCTTTTAATTGCAGGTGTTTTCAGGTCCACGCTCACCCGGGGTGGTTAGCACCTGTTAGAGTGCTAGCTACGGGCAAATAGTTAAGCCCCAAACTGGGGTCAAAGTATTATGAAAGTGTAAAAATACGTTTTAATACCAGCAATACATTTTTGAAAAAAAATATTACCAGTAGTAGATTTTTAAAAAAAAATGTGCCTCCAATACATTTTTGAAAAACAAAATATCAACAGCAATACCGTTCTGAAAAAAATTGTACCAGCAATAGATTTTTGAAAAAAATTATTCCCAGCAATACCTTTTTAAAAAATACCAAAAATACATTTTTTTTTAAATATTACCAGCCATACATTTTTTAAAAAATGCCAACAATATGTTTTTGAAAAACAAAATATTACAAGCAATACATTTTTTTTTAAATTACCAGCTATACATTTTTGAAAAAAAATGTTACCAGCATTACATTTTTTTTAAAATATCACCAGCAATAAAAATCTTGTCGGCATTAAATAATCCATTGAGGCTGATATGCCGTAAAACAAACCAAACCAAACCAAACCTAACTCCATTGCTTGTGCTAAAGTTTAGACAATTCCAGCTAAAAACTCCAATGCTATGTCCACTGAGTCGAATCACATTTATTCTTGTATTCTATTTGTAAAAAAATAATTCTAATCTGACAGATCTCTTACATCATTTCCTGAACACAACAATCTTAACCTTTAGTCAATCTTTATCTATCCTCCATATCCTCATAATCTTCACTTCCTATTTCCGCCTCTTCCGTCTATCCTATATACCTCATTAAGCAACCCTCCACTTTGTGTTGTAATAGGTAGATATCTACATATAAAATTCTGCAACTTTCTTCAGTCCGTCTGTCCCACTCTCTAAAATAGACATACATTGACCGATAGAAACCACATTTTGGAAACAAGTGCAAACAGGTAAGGGAGAGAAAATGTACAGGTTGTTTTACTCGGGCGCGTAGAATGCAATAAATTTTGATTAATTGTTTGAGAAAAATATTTTTTATTGAACCTACAAAATACTCCCACAATTTAAATAAAACAATTTAATGATTAAAAAACAAATTTTTATTTAATAAAAATACAATGTTTCCTTTTTCATATCTTTTCTTTAAGTTTCTACATACAAGAATTGTGTTTGCGAGAACTATAAATAAATCACAAAGACAAACGCTTCAAAAATTTGGAATTTGGCTCCAGAAAGAAATCTTTACGCAATGGCCAGTTGTATGTTGCCTACTCGAGAGTAAGAAATCCTAAGAATTTATTCTTTGCTGTTAAAAAAGAAAAATATTAATTTTCTTAAAAATATTTTTTTACCATAAACAATAAAATGAAAATTAAAGAAATTATTAAACCATGAAGTAGGGCTTTTGTCAGAGTATTTTCAAAACAAATCAGCTTATTTAAATTCCATCGATTGGTTTGCGAAATTGAACGTAACTTAGAGTTTGTAAATCTCAACAAATATCACTTCAATAATACTAAATGCTGTGAGAATTTCAACGCGTCAAAGTGTTGCAAAAGAAATCTAGTTAATTAAGGCTCCAACAATATTGTCTTCTACTTCATGTTTTGAGATTAATTTAAACAAAATAAGGTACTCGTTCTTTGCCCATGTCCCTCTTACCTTCAAAATGTCCTATGAGTGTGAAATTCTTCAAGCTTTATTTTCTCATTGCGCGAGAAATTCCATTTAATTATTACTAAATATATGTGTCTTTTTTCCTTCTATTTTCCTTTAAATCTTCCTCGTCCACGTTTTTCGTCCCCGGTATTCTCAGAATTCTTCTGGAGAAACAGACCCCGATATTCTTTTCTAGAACCACATCTAAGCTACGCTTCATGAACAGCAACAATTTTAACATCTCGTAAACAGTCAAGTAAACAGTCAAGTTTTTCACGACTTGCCATTAACTGATATGAACATACAAAACCTGACGAAATTAACAATATATATTTTCTTCCGGGTCCCAGCCAGAGACCTAAGGTAAAAAATGGCTTCATAACATTTTCCACAGATAATCTTTTACAAAATAAAAACGTAAGATCACACACATTTTGCATAAATAAATCTCTTCGTAATGTTGAGCTGTTGTTTTTGTATTTCTTTAAGGCATTTTCTACCAGCAAATTCCTTCATTGAGTCGATTCTAATCAATCTGAGGACGCCATTTACAACTACAATTATTGATGTTCTCATGTGCAGGTTTTGGATTTCCACTTCAAGATCTTTGTAATCTGATAGCTTTTTGAAGATCTTCAAGATACTTATAAAATCTGCAGGGTCTGCCATGACAATAAGAAAGCAAATTGCTTTTGTGGTCTTTGATCGCGATGTCTGGGCGATTAGCTTTGATTGTTCTCTCTATGTGCATTGTAAATTCCCATAAAAATTCTTACAGGTCTTATCTCCGTAATCGTGACTGGGTGGTGTTCATACCAATTTCTTTCACTTTCTTTTCCGTAGAAGTTTCAGATTTTCCACTGCAGATATTGCACTCTATCATGCCGATTTTTATATTCAGTGGGTGCCAAAACCGTGCAACCTGATACAAGAACATGATTTGTTTCTGGATATTTATCACAGATGATAAATTGCTTCTGGATATTATTATTATTATTATTATTATTATTATTATTATTATTATTATTATTATTTTACTTAAATGATAGTTCCGTAGGGATATGTTCAAAATTTTTTTATTTATTGGAAAATCTTTTTTTGCATATTCTGCACAGTGGTTGGATATTAAATGAAACAATTTCGTATCTCATATTCTTTGTACAAGTGAAGATTCCGGTCATACCGATTTGAAACACATGTTCTCGTGTAATTACCAAAGTTAAGTAACGTCGAACATTTGTGAATGCTTGGGAATTCCAGGTGCTGTAAGTGTAGATATGCGGATGGTGTAATGGATAACGACTCGCAATTGGAAATTCGTAGAGCCGAGTTCTAATTCCATTCGCTTTCGGTATGTTGACTTATGCGCGAATACCCCTTTAGAAATTGTATGGTTCCACCTCCTTCTCCCGTGCAGCTAGGAGTTAATTAGTTGGACTTGTATCAGTAAATCATTATTAAAAAAAAAAAACTGTTACACTCTAAAAAGTATTTTCTGACTTTAAATAACCTGCAATAGGTCGACAAGCCGTAAAAAATCAATAAAAAAAAACTGAAAGGATATTCGCAGAAATCATTCACATCTTTACATCCAGAATACATTTTGGAACAAAAACATAAAATGATTTTTCAAATATGCTTCTATTATTTTTCATAAAAAATTGATTAAATAAATGCACTTTGCAGCACACGAGGAATCATCGCATAAAATTGCAGTGCTAATCGTAATCAATTAGAATTAAAGTGTGTACATATATTTCCAAAATAAATGATAATAACGTTCTATTATTATAAGCGAAAAGGCGAAAAGCAAATAATTTAATAAGATAAAACGCATTGCAGCAAAGCTATATCGCAGATTAAAACGTCAAATAGAGAATTTTACATGTTTATCTAAGGGGAAATTGAATTTGTTTCCTGTTTTATATCTTATTCCTCTGCTCAGATGTAATGTTATCTTAATAACAAAAATTTACTTAAAATAATTATTTATTCACTTCTGGACTTTTTCAAAATAATGTCGGTTGTGAAGTGTGGTTTTCGGAATCATTCTTTGAACGTTCCATCTTCTGGTGAGGATGGTAGGGGATATGCATTCTTCCATCGGGGGTCGGGCTTTCTCATAATTTCCTATCATCCTGTTGTTTTGTGTGCGAATATACTAAAATTATCTGGATTTATTTCCGGCTTATGTCAGGGAAAACGAAGCCCGATTCTAAACTTGGTATTTATGAGGGAACCTTCTTAGTCACCACTCTCAGACAACTATCTTTTTCACCTTCCGGTGTGACACTGAGTACAAAGCTGATATATATATATATATATATATATATATATATATATATATATATATATATATATATATATATTTCGACTTCGAAATTCCAGTCGAATCCATTACATTCACTTACGTCCTAATACCCTTGGGAAAGGTATGAATCCTCTTCTTCTCCCTCCAGCTATGGGTAAATTAGCAGGACAGACTGGGTTCTATAGCCTTGGATGGCAACTGGTCTAGGAGAAGGACAACTCTGAATTCAAAACCTGTGGAGGGTCCTTTGGGAAACTTGTGGCATTCGGTGCACCAGCTCTCTGTATTCATCCCTCCAAAAAGTGTGGATGGTCCTGCACGAGGCCTTCACCACTATAATCAAATCTCATGTGCCGGTGTCGGTCTGTCGGTTTCCTGGAAACTGATATGCTTGACCCTCATACGTCGAATCTCGATAGGAGAGTCGATCATATATATAATGAAATGGATCATTTCCAAAAATTAATACATTTTCTGTTTATACGTTATTTTTATAGATACGTTATTTTTATAGATACAATTTATTTAAGTAAATGATATGTTTTTAATTGAAACATTCGAGAAATTTGTAGAAAATATGAGTTATCCTACTTGAATCGAACCTGCATTTCTATACGGAAAACATTATTTGAACTGACGTGCTGTACCATTCGGCTACAGAGAAGCGTCTAGTTAGCAAAGTCCGAATTACTTTTGATAAACATACAATCTTCCATGATTTTTCTCATTTCTGCTTATGAAATGTATCATAATGTAAACTATGACAACATATAATTAAATGCTAACCAGATGCTTCTCTGTAGCTGAATGGTACAGTACGTCAGGTGAAATAACGGTTTCCGTATAGGAATACAGATTTGATTCCTGTCAGAGAACACGTATGTTCTACGAAATTTCTCGAAAGCCGGTAAATGTAATTAATACTCTTTAATTAAAAACATAGGATTTACTTAAATACATTGTATCTATAAATATAGGGAATGCACATATACAGAATATATATATATATATATATATATATATATATATATATATATATATATATATATATATTAAAGCCAGACAAAAATCCCCCAACCAAACATTATACGACTCCAAAAATTTTATATATAATTAACATTCACACAAAAGTAAAAAAACTGATTACACCTCCATTTCCAACCTATAAGTGAGTAAAACATTTCTTCAGTGAGTTATTCTAAACATCGCTTCAGAATGAAACTGTACTCTAAATTTTAAGTTTAATATTAAAATTAAACTTAGGACTTGAGTTAAGTTTCGAAATATATTAATTTCTGTGTTGTGTTGGAATCATATTTGTAAAAAGTAATCATAAATACACACACACACACACACACACACACTATATATATATATATATATATATATATATATATATATATATATATATATATATATATATATATATTACAACCAACCCAGTATTGATTTTACCAGTCCTCCTCCTCGTTACGTTCCTTAGTGTCACCAGTTCCATCATATATGCCAAAGACATACTTTGCTACGTTCGCAGGATTGAATCCCCTTCATTCACTAAATTCTCCATTGGTAAGAATGAGATTTCACTCAGAGAGCTTGTTCCAAAGAACTGCTACATTGTGGAACTGATTCCTGCGTGGATGCTTCCCAAGAACTATAATATTAATTTCTTCAAGTCCAAGATCAATCTTTTTATATTCTTATAATCTCCTCTTTCTCCTCTTATATTCATATCATATCATATATTCGCCTCATTCAATAACTTATTTACATACTACACAGATTATTTGTCCAAATCTTCTCCGCTTATGGTGAAGACAATTAATGTTATTTCCAAGATGTGCTACTGATATAATAAATACGATCATCCTAAAGATACGATCTCATTACAAGTGAGATCCGATCATATTATAACAAATATAAGATAAGACACATAACTGGTGATAAAATCGCGTGTAATGCGATATTAATTGCAAACCGAGTTTCCGAATACTCGAAGCACTTATAATAAAAAATAAAAATAAAATTATATTCATAAGATAGGCGTTAGTCTAAGAAATGGTGTCTTGAACATTGAACTGAAAATTCTTTCTAAAATTCATGTTACCGGGCTAGTAACAATAATAATAATAATAATAATAATAATAATAATAATAATAATCATTATTATTATTATTATTATTATTATTATTATTATTATTATTATTATTATTATTATCCTTTGATTTCTGGCGTGTACACATTTCTTTCCGACCTAGGGTTAGAAATGGCACCATGACACTTTCCACTGCCTATATATATATATATATATATATATATATATATATATATATATATATATATGTGTGTGTGTGTGTGTGTGTGTGTGTGTGTTACGTAGATAAAGCCCTTCAAACAGTGTGGGATGTACTTGGGAGAACATTTTTTTTGTATTTCTTTGAGCCGTGGGCTTCCAGGGATCCCATCACTTAGTCTATTGGAATCTTTTCCAACCAATCCTAGGGCTCCGACTACAACAGGGACTGTTCATGTTCCCATGTTCCACATTTTTGACATATCGATTTCAAGGTCCTTGTATTTTGACAGTTTTTTTTAATGTCTTCAAAGATACATTGCAGTCTGCAGGGACTGCCATATCAATAAGGACGCACTGTTTTTGTTTTTGGTCTTTAATGACAATGTCTGGGCGGTTGGCTTTGATTGTTCTGTCAGTGTGTATTGTGCAGTCCCATAGAATTGTAACAGGTCCTATCTCCCTAACCGGGTCTGGGTGGGGTTCATACCAATTTCTTCCTGTAGAAGTTGCAGATTTTCCACTGCAGATATTGGCCAACTCTGTCATGCCGGATTTTATATTGAGTGGGTGCCAATATCGTGCAACTTGATACAAGATGATCAATTGTTTATGGATATTTATCACAGAATCTGCATTTTGGGCTAACACAATATTTTAGTATATGTGCTTGATAATGTCTAATTATTATTATTATTATTATTATTATTATTATTATTTGTATGAACACTAATTGCTATGAACACTAATTGGCATGAACAGTAATAATAATAATAATAATAATAATAATTGGCATGGACATCACCAGACCCAATTACAAAGATAGTATCTGTAACAATTTTATGGGACTACACAATGCGCACAGACAGAACAATCAAAGCTAATCGACGAGACATCGTTATTAGAGACCGCAAACAAAAGAAAATACCTCCTTATTGATATGTCAGTCCCTGCAGACTGCAATGTAACTTTGAAGATCTTCAAACAGCTATCAAAATACAAGGAGCTTGAAATTGAAATCTCAAACACACGAGAACATCAACAATTCCTGTTGTAGTTGATGTCCTCAGCTTCATGGAAAAGATGCCATTAGACTCATTGAAGGGGTGCCTGGTATCCCATGCCCTAAAGAAATAAAAAACATTGTTCCTCCGAGTACAGTCCACACGTTACGAAGGGCTTCATCTATGTAAAATATGTCTTTTTTCATTGCTCATTGAAAATGCCATGATACCATTTCTAACCTTAAGTCACTGGGCGGGACCCAGAAAGAAATGAGTACACACCAGAAATCAAGGAAATGAAATAATAACTAAATTAACCCATAATTTTGTTGAAACACTGGTTCTAGTAAAATCATCGAAGTTAAGCAATGACGAGCTTGGTCAGTACCAAGCTGGGTGACCAGTTGGGAATACCAGGTGCTGTAAGCTTTCATATTCGGGGTGAAATGGATAGAACTCGAGATTGGAAATCGAAGAGCTGAGTTCCAGTTCCAGTTGGGTTTGTTATATTCATTTACGCGCAAATATTCTTAGGAAAGGTATGAATCCATCTCTTCACCCCCCAGCTATGGGTTAATTAGTAGGACTTGTATCAGTAATCATTATTATCTCCCCAGAACTCCTACAGTCTAATAATATTTTCTGGCTTTAAATAACCTGTATAAGATTGATAAGCTGTAGAAAGCAAATCAGTCAAGCAATACTGAACTGAAAAAATCTTTTCAAAACTAATTTTGCAGGCCTAAAGATGCGAACATTATAAACAATGCGTTTTATTTGCTTTATCCAATGACGTCATCTAATGCAGTGTAACCCGGATATAATAGACCCTGATATAAGACAAACCCGGATATAAGATATATTTTCTCTCGTCCCAAATTATTCCCATACTTACCTAAACAAAATAGACAAAACCCGGATATAAGACAAACCCGGATATAAGACAAACCCGGATATAAGAGATTTCTTCTCCGTTCCCGACAATTCTCTTATATCCAAGTTACACTGTATTAAACTATGAAATCATAACGTTGTCTACTTAAAACTCCAATAATGAATAGCCTTGTCGGAAAATTTAATCCACCATATATCAATTGTTCTTAGGTACATATTTATCAAATAAGATTCAGTAAAATAAATTGAAAATTATTACCGATAAAATTTTGCCATATTGTCGATACCTACAATATGGCGGCTGCATCTTATGCAGAGGGTTAAAACCCCACTTTCCTGGTGGATATTTGCAGGCTCAGGTATGAACCCAACCAGTTTGTGCGTATAGACTAAGCTTAAATACGATCTATGATTACCTATAGACCTAAATATAAAAATGCTCAATTTTTACCTATAAAGTAAAGAACGCATAAACAATTCACATTAAATTAAATAACTTTCACCACAGGAATCGGGTTCTTGAGGCGTGTTTAAAATGTTTAATATGTTACAAATTCATGACGGTCGTCTTCGAGTATAGAATCCAGAGGTTGGCGGTGAATATTTCGGAGACAGTAGGAAAGCGTAGTTCAGGTTCGCAGTGGATATCGTAGCAAAGTAGCAGAGCGTAGTTCTTCCTTCTGTCATCTTCGCCTGGTCAAGTTGGCACTGGTCCTTCGGTAGGGTAAACAAAGATGGCCGCCTTTATACACGACGGATACAATGTTCTGCGTCTTCTGATTGGTTAACTTTCTATTCGTAGACTATAAAGGAAGTTAAGTCATTTGAATTAGCTCACTAGTCATATACATATACCGAAAAAACCGTAACATAATATGCATAAGGACGGATATATTATATGCATTCTTTCTGGTGTGGTCGCGCTCCTTTTAACCGTTTTACATGGCATCGCTTTCAACTGATTCAAACTTTCAGCTCTCTTTAAAATACCAGTACCAAAGTACTTCAGCAAAAACAAGAGAAGAAACACACGCTTCAATCTGTTTAGCCATAATTTCGTCCTGCTATACAACAATATCTTATTCGAAAATTGGAAAAATTTATGTATGTGGTTATTTCTCTTTCGGAGCGATAAAGTCACGAGGGTCATTTGACCGGGCAGTTGCGATGTGAAGATCGGAGAAGAAGGATGTCCCTAGGCCACAGCAGTAGGTCTTATAGGAAAAGTTACATGGCCTCATCAGGTTCACAGAGAATTTTCTCTTCGGAAAATATTACAACTAAAGCTCCTCTTCTTGTACACTGCTTGTTGTTGCATATATGTTATAAATTATCTGTGCAAAGGAAATTTATAAAGAAATATATGTACCTCTTATCATCATAAATATATCTCGGAGTACAAAGCATGTTTGTCATTACTTATTCTTTCAGCTATTCCGTTCTGTCCGTGAAATACGGTGGTATTACATGAAATATATAATAATGCTTACAATGTAGGAAATGAACATGGGAGAATAAAACTTTGTTCCATAGCGCACCCATTGGTATAATAAAAAAATTAAATATAATAGAACTCATTTGGATGAATAGTTGCTTCATATATATATATATATATATATATATATATATATATATATATATATATATATATATATATATATATATAAGTAATTCATCGAGTCTAGAAGAAACCTCAACAGAATGCGGAAACGGCCCGTTAGTACGGCTGGTATAACGTTTTCCTCACATTGTAACTGTCCCGGTTTCATTTCTTGTTAGTGGATAAGCACTGCTGATGAGTCCCAAATATAGGAAGAAAGGGCCGTCCAGTGCTTTCTGCATTCTGTAAAGGTTTCTTCTAGACCTCGATGACAGTATTTTTAGAGCGGCGTGTGCTCATGGAGTTGAAATGTTAGCGTTTCGACAATGAGACCCCGTTTCGAATCTCACCATAGCCGGGTTCTCTGGGGAGTGACTTCTTGAAAATATCGAACTTGGGGCAGAATTTCGGCGTTCACTAGTAGAAAGTTGTTGAAAACAATACGATGGGTGCACCCACGCTTTATGGTTGAAATTGTGCAGATTAAACCGTTCGATAGTTATTGATGGTTGTCCTCACATAAAGTCACAGTCCCTGTGATCCAAGTGCTGAACTTACTGGCATTTTTCAACTGTCGACAGCCTTTTAACATTCTCTCCAAGAACTTCCTTCTCCTCAGTACAGTGACGGTGTAAAACACGAGTTTTTATGATCTGATGAAACCTGTTTCACCTTATATCAGCATGGTTGGTGCTAAACTGCAAGAAAGTGTCTTATTGTGCCTTCGTGGGCTAACATTCTCCGCTAACATGAGGTGGAAAGGTTATATTGCATCAATTACTTGGAATACTGCTAGAAAAACCGGTTCATTGTGTTTTCTCGACAGAATCTTTCATACACAGTAATAAGTTTACCATTGGTTCATGTACTGAATGAATATTGCTGTTTTTCTGGTCTGCTGTTTCTATTATGTGTTTAGTGACGCGTGATAAAATATGCAATTTTATCGGTTTTAGTCACTTTCCCACCGCCGTAATATAGTTTCTCTGTCCCTTTTCTATAAATATTTCTATGTTAATTGTTCTAATGAGATTTCCACGACTTTGCAAATTTAAATTGTCAGAAAGTCTCACCATCTTAGAGTAAAAATGGTTAGATTTAACCCTAAGTTGTCATGCTAGCAGCTTCTTCTCCAACACTTCTCTCTTGTGGAATTCTGTTTTAGGATCTTGCACTCTGGTTAACTTCGATCTTCAAAAGATTTGAATGCAGTTTCTATCGTTGCCATATATTTTCTTAATTCCTGACATTTTTTTTTGTTCTCTGTCATTAATAATGATATTCATATTCTTTCACACTCAGTAAATCTTTGCGACTTAGTGGCTTTATTGCCTTGCTTTGAGTGAAATGATTTCAAAAGTGGTTGCCTTTGTGGATGCTGAAGATGTACAACGTACAGGCGTCCGCAGGAGAGATCTGTTCGCCACCGTAACAGACGGACATATTCGGTAACTAGCAGTTAGCTATTGTTATGGCTTGGTTTGGTTTGGTTTCCGGCATATCAACCCCAATGGGTTATGTAATGCTGAAAAATTTTTTATTGTTGGTAATATTTTATTCTAAAAAAATCTATTTCTGGTAATATTTTTCCTTCAAAAATTTGTCGCTGGTAATTTTTTTTTTTAATATATTGCCGGTAGTTTTTTTATTTTTAATTTATTGCTGGTTATAATTTTTTACAAAGTATTTCTGGTAGTAAAACCTATATTTACACTTTTATAGTGTTTTTACCCTAGTTTTGGGGTTAACTATTTGCCCATGGCAAATAACAGTTGCTACCACCCCGGGTTAGACCTGTGAACACCAGCAATTAAGAGGTGGTTCCACGCTCCTCAAAACCTCCTGATCAGAGGCATTGCTGCTGGGCGTACTTTATCGTGATACGCAGCACGGCTAGTGTTATGATATCAGACTGAAGTACCTACGAAGCTATAACATCAGACCGCCAATGAAAACCCATTTTACAGTCAACCATTTAATTCACTCTGTTATTTTCTTTACACGTACGTATTGTTCTTTCACTTATAACCTTAATTGATTTTGGCTTCGAGAGGAACTGTCATCTGTAAACTGCATACTATTTTTATATTCTCCGACACCTAAATTAGGACGCTTGTTGGTTGAATGGATTTTAGTTGGAAATATTAAACGATGTTCAAGATCCAATGCCTATTTTCTAATTCGTAGTTCACTTTACTCTTCTCGTTCATTTAGCCTCTTTATTTCCTCGGCTGCAAAATACTCCTGGTATTCTGCCTTCGCCATTTCACTGAAAGACTGCAATTTGCTTCTAATGGAATCGTTCGAGCTCGTCTGCAGAAGGAACGATAACTCATCATCAACTATATACAATCCGTTATCGTTCGGGCCCGGCCACTTAAGACGAAGTGTATTCTTCATGCTTCCGGGTATCTGTGCAAAATATAGATGCTCATGGCTACGATTTTATTATGGGTTTTGTTCGGCTAATTTTTGGATTGACTCTGCAAAGAGGCAAGAGGAGACACATGGAAAATATAAAGATATACACATACGAACGAGCACAGAAGTATATACGTAGGAATATCAAGTGTTTTGTAGTCTAGTAATAAAAAGTAATTTACTTCTCACAACAAACATTTACTTTACAATACAGTCTCCTTCACTTTTGATGCATCTCAACGTAGCACGTCACCGTAGATCATATATATCAAATATTATATATAATGGAAGTTTCAAATCAAAATTCACTTAAAAACTCAGTTTGTTTGTAGAACTACCTTCATACATACATATATATATATATATATATATATATATATATATATATATATATATATATATATTTAAGCATTTCACCCCAAGCAAGGCGGGAAGCCACTAGGACGCAAGAGGTTACAGAAAATTTAGAGCAAGATCAGATAGGAGTGATAGAAGAAAGGATGAGGAGTAGGGTAGTGGATAGATCAAGGTAACTGAATGTGTTTATATATGTATGTTAGGATACATCTATTTTTGTGTTTGCATGTATTGACATTACACTTGAATAGCTGGAGATTATAGCTCTCAGGGAAACAGGAATAGGGAAGGGAGTTCCACAGGCGAGAGGTGAGAGACATGAAGCTATTAGAGTAGAAGAGACGTTTACATTTAGGAGTTTCGACAGTGAAGGGGTGAGAGTGGGATGCCAGCCACGTAGGGCGCTTGAACTCATGACTACTGGGAACCAGCGAATGCAGCTCCTCGGAGCAATTTCCATGAAAGTATTTGTAGAAAAAACAGAGGGAGGCGACGTCTGTGAGAAAGTGGCTATAGACGAGATGCCAGAGCAGGGCCAACTACATTGCATATCCGCCTCTGGAGCCTATCAAGAACCCCGAGGCAAACAGAAGGGGCACCAGACCATATATGGCAGCAATACTCCATGCAAGGACGAATTGTTGATTTGTAGATCTAGGGGATCTATTCCGGGGAGAAAAATTTTCTGGCGCGGCACAGGGAGCCAACTTTCCTTGCGGTGGACGAAGCAATTGACTCAATGATACATATATATATATATATATATATATATATATATATATATATATATATATATATATATAATTATTTATTTTTAAAGAAAAAAAATTTATAACATAAATATGTTATAACATATTTATGTTATAATTTTTTTTTCTTTAAAAATAAATAATTATATCTGCTCTACTTTGTATTGAGCACTGTTTTAAGAATAGTAATTGTTGGTTATTGGAATTCATTCCATATACACCAATCATATACTTGTATATATATATATATATATATATATATATATATATATATATATATATATATATATATATATATATAACTAATATGTTGATACAATATGTTAACCCTTATGCCCCTTACTGAAATAATTGCTTCAGCCGTTTCCATAGTAATTAATATTACGAATGAATATGTTTATAAAGCTGCGTAAATTTCAAGAATAGTTGTTCCAAAAATTTCGCTTGAAGATAAAACAGAGTTTAATACTTTAATTCAATTTAATATTTATAATTAAATAAGATGTTTTTAGTTACTGTTTTTGAAACATGAGAACTCTTATGTAGGGAAGGAATATTTTTAAAATTAATTATAATATATATATATATATATATATATATATATATATATATATATATAAGTGAACATTGAAGTCAACACTCAGAGGCCACAGTTTCATGCCAGGCTTTTTCTCCTCTATTTATATGTATGTCAGTGATGCATTGTGGGTATTCTATTCTGGCGGTTATTTTCGCGGGAGTAGTTTGTTTATTTACTTCTCTATTTATTTGGCTTAATATATTTTAATTACTTTTATTGTTTTCGGTTTTAATAACGTAGTAAAAAATTTGTGGGCTTTCCTTAGGTCGCTTATTTAATAGTTTGTTCATTTTTATATTTACATACGCTCTATCTCTGATATTGAGCACTTTATCCATAAATATAGTACACCTTAAAACTATATTTCTTCATACGAATACATATATATATATATATATATATATATATATATATATATATATATATATATATATTATGGAAAAACAAACTGTTTTAAGGTTCATTTATAATA